>VFSX01000595.1:42500-52500 GCA_016618255.1 Chlamydomonas sp. UWO 241 | reverse complement strand
CCGTTCAGACCTTCCTCAGAAGGTCTGAAAAGGGTTATGATGGAGCGAGAGAAGCTGACGGAAGCTAATGTGGACCCCCCCACTGTCAGCACTGCGTCAGCATGCGAGCAGCGCCGTCCGTCCCGCGTGCACGTGCTAGCCGATCCTATGTATGCATAGCGTAGCCTGTGTCTTGCAGGTGACCACGCGGTGCGTGTTTGGGGGTGATTGTGAGCGAGGGGATGTGTGAACTCCATCTCTGTCCTCCGCCGTCCCGCGCCGGCACCTCAGCCTCGGCATTGCGTCATCGCATGTCATTTGCGATGCACCAGGGGGTGGGGGGGGGGTGAGGGGGCGGAGATGGGGCAGGTGTGCCACGCGTGTTGGGCGCCGGAGTGGGAGCAACGCCGCAGGGAAGAGGCCAACACCCACCCAAACATTCCGTTGGGAGCTTCTCCCCATAAGAGCAGCGGGGAGCAGCGGGACTCCCCCAGCACTGTCCATGCGTGCATGCATGGACGCGTGGGCGTGGGTGCCCGTGGGAGATGAGGGAGGGGGGGGAGGGGTCTCCCATGGGGAGCATGGGGGGCCTGGTGGGAGCTGTAGGGGTGCGGGGGCTGTAGGGGGGAGCGGTGTGTGTGTGTGTGTCAGTGTGTGGGGGGGTGTGTGTGTGTGTGTGTGTGTGTGGTGTGTGTGTCAGGGGGGTGTATGTGTGTGGGGGCGTTGGTGGGCATGTGCTGTGTGTGTGTGTGTGTTTGGGGAGGGGCCATCGACACACCACTAAACGGGCCGCGACGCAGGAGCCTAACAAATACTGTTACTGTGATATGCGGAGGATAGCGACCGATAGAGCTGACGACTCGGTGTGTTTGCCGCAGGACGGGCGCATCGCGCGGTCGCTGATCGGCGAGCGCGACGAGGACGGCAGCAGCCGGGTGGACAAGGAGTATTGGGTGCGCGTGAGGTGAGGTGGCCCGTGTGATAGGTACTGATTAATGGTCATGATACCTCTTTGCGAGAGAGTGAGCGAACTCCTGATGGGTGCACGTGCACGGCAGCATCTGGGTGGACAAGGAGTATTGCCGGGGTGCGCGTGAGGTGAGGTAGCTCGTCTGGTTCTGAGGAGTCTCGTGGTGATGATTGATTTTTCAGTCGTATGAAACTTAGGGTTAAGGATTTAGCGTTTAGGGTTAAGGGTTTAGGGAAACGCGCATAACATGCGGCGTCCTTGCAACAGGATGAATGTAAATGGTACTGCGTGCACGGGGACAACAGCAGCAGCAGGGTGGACACAGAGTATTGGGTGCGCGTGAGGTGAGGTGGCTCGTGTGGTCCTGATGGTAATGATCTCGTGGTGATGACAAATCCTTGTGAGGAGAGTGAGTATTCTTGGCTTTAACCTCTGGCAAACCTAGAGCTGGCTTACCCCAAAAAGGCACAATCGCACCTCTCAACGCTTTGTCCAACCCCTCCCTATTCTTACAGGTACGACCCTGAGAATCGCTTCACACGTGGGGAGCGCCAGCTTGACGTGCGAGCGGTTGTGCCTGAGTCTGCGCTGGAGAAGCTGCGCCACGGAATCAACCTGGATGGGGTTGAGCTGCGCCCAGCACAGGTGCGTGTATGTGTTTGTGTGTGTGTGTGTGTGCGTGTGTGCGTGTGTGTGCGCGCGTGTGTGCTGTGTCTGCGTCTGTGTCTGCCTCTGTGTCTCTATGCCTCTGTGCCTCAGTGTCTCTGTGTCTGTCTGTGTGTGTGTGTGTGTGTGTGTGTGGTGTGTGGTGTGTGTGTGTGTGTGGGGGGGGTCTAGAGAAGCTGCGCCACGGGATCACCCTCGACGCGGTGGAGCTGCGCCCAGCGCAGGTGCGTGCGTGTGTGTGTGTGTGTGTGTGTGTGTGTGTGTGTCACTGGACACGCTCCGCGACAAGAGCAACCTTGACGCAATGGAGCTGCGCCCAGCACAGGTGTGTGTGCGTGCGTGTTTGTGCGTGCGTGTGTGTGCGTGCGTTTGCATGCATGTGTGTATGCGTGTGTGTGTCGGTATCTGCTTCTGTCTCTTAGCCACTGTATCTGTGTGTGTGCGTGTGTGCGCGTGTGTGTGTGGGTGGGTGGGTGGGGGCGCTTGACATGCTGCGCCACATGTGGGTGTTTGCGTGGGTGGGAATGGTGGGGAACCCAGCTCGGACGTGCACGCCCAGTTTCCACCCGCCCGCCCGCTTGCCCGCACACCCCTCCCCCTCCCGACACACACTGACACGGGGCTGCGTTCCTAGGCAAGGCCTCCCCTGATGCATGTGGCACAAGCCCTCGGACAGTCAAGCCATGAGGACTCGGCCTGCTGGGGACTCTTCACTCGAAGCTACTCACGGACATTAGGCATAGCCTATCTAGCGCGTCGGGTATTTATGGGCCCCGCCTGTCACCGGTTTAAATAACAGGTTTTACAGCACGCGCTAACTATTGTGTAAACAGTAACACGGGGTTTCCAGCTAAGCAGGCTACTCTTCTACTAGAGACACCCGCCGATACTCCAGCACTTAAGTACTAGAGTACCGCCGGCTCCCGGCCGATAGACTACCGCTCCCGCCGGCTAGACTACCCCAAACAGCGGTCTCTGAGAGACATGTCTGGCAAGGAGCATATAGGAGAGGACCTTCCTCAGGGTCACAGTAGTGGCCTTGTGGCCAGTCAAGCCGGCAGAGCCGACTGACGCTGACTGGAACGGTCCCCGCCTGGCAGTGCATGGCTGTCCAGCTCTCGTTTGCATGGGGCTCAGCCGGCGCCCCATGCCTCATGCATGGCCAGGTCCCACCCTCCAGGGGGGCATGGACGACAGAGTTGTCATGGAGGCTGCCTGAAGACCTTCCAACGCCAGTCACCGGCAGACGAGCGACCCCGAGGATGAGCGCGGTGACGAACGCTGCGATTGGTGAAGCGGATTTACTCTGTGTTGCCTCGGCGGTCGCCACCGCTGAAGCCGTGATGGTAGCCCGCCTCCACGGGCAGCCATCTTGACCAATGTCCAGCATGCATTGACGGGCGCCAGCTCCTCCGCTCGTCGATCGACTCGTCGAGATCGGTGCCGCATGGCATCCTGCATGGGGGGAGGATAAGGGCCGTCTCCCAGCACGGGCCGCGGCAGCGCCGCGGCTACTCGCCAAGCCATGGCAGCGCCGTGCAAGTCGCTCCTGAAGTGTTCCACCGAGGGGCAGTCTAGCAGGAGCCGGGCCAGTCGTATTTTACCCCGCTCGTCAGCGGCACGGAGATCCTCGTCACCAGCAGCGCCGCATTGCTAGGTCCAGGGCTCGGCGACGAGCACGCGCCTCCGTTAATCGAGCCCCAACTATTGTGAGGTTTACATAATTTGTGGGGTGTAAAGAGCGAGTGGGACTGTGTGGTGTTGAGAGCCCCGGGACCCCGCGGCGTGAGTTGAAGCCTAGACTACACGTCTAGGGGAGCTCTACGAGGAGTGACACGGGCAGTGTCACGATACGCACTAAGTACGCCCCGGAGGAACCCGGGGCGTATTCATGGGCCCCGCCCCGTCGCAGTAGCTTAGCTAGACCTGACGTCCCGTGACACCCCCACTCGCAGTCGAGAGCATCAACAGCGAGCAGCTGCGCGTTGTGCCACGCGGTCCAGACAAGCTCTGAGACTAGAAACCGGCGCCATCGACTCAGCCCCCACACGCTGCTCACGCACACACGCTCGCACACCCACACTCACAGGTGAAGTGGGTCAACGGCGCGCAGCTGCGCTTTGTGCTGCGCGATCCAGACAAACTTTCAAATCAGAAACCGCCGCCACTGATTCAACCCCCACACACTGCTCACGTACACACGCTCGCACACCCACGCACGCAGGTCGAGTGCATCAACGGCGAGCAGCTGCGCTTTGTGCTGCGCGGTCCAGACAAACTCTGAAACCAGAAACCGTCGCCACCGACGCAACCCCCACACACTGCTCACGCACACACGCTCGCACACACACACACGTAGGTCGAGTGCATCAACGGCGAGCAGCTGCGCTTTGTGCTGCGCGGTCCAGACAAACTCTGAAACCAGAAACCGTCGCCACCGACGCAACCCCCACACACTGCTCACGCACACACGCTCGCACACACACACACGCAGGTCGAGTGCATCAACGGCGAGCAGCTGCGCTTTGTGCTGCGCGGTCCAGACAAACTCTGAAACCAGAAACCGTCGCCACCGACGCAACCCCCACATGCTGCTCACGCACACACGCTCGCACACCCACACTCACAGGTGAAGTGGGTCAACGACGCGCAGCTGCGCTTTGTGCTGCGCGATCCAGACAAACTCTCAAATCAGAAACCGCCCCCACTGATTCAACCCTCACACACTGCTCACGCACACACGCTCGCACACCCACACACGCAGGTCGAGTGCATCAACGGCGAGCAGCTGCGCTTTGTGCTGCGCGATCCAAACAAACTACGAAACCAGAACCCGCCGCCAGCGACCCAATCCCCACACACTGCCCACGCACACGCTCGCACACCCACACTCACAGGTCAAGTGGATTAACGGCGAGCAGCTGCAATTTGTGCTGCGCGAGGGGCGCAAGCGCCAGATCCGGCGCATGTGCGACGCGGTGGGCCTCACTGTGATCGGTCTCAAGCGCGTGCGCGTCGGGGGCGTGCGGCTGGGAGACCTGCCAATCGGGGAGTGGCGCTACCTGGGACCAGGGGAGGGCTTTGACGCCCAGGAGTGAGGGACGGAGAGGAACGGACACTACAGGCGTGCGTGTGAGAGAGAGAGGTGGCACGCGCGAGTGGCTGGGAGAGCTTCAGGCTGGGGGAGTGACCACTGCTGTGCTGCGCTGTGACCAGGAAAGGGGTATGAAGCGCAGGAGTGAAGGACGGACGCGGTGCGTGTGGGTGAGATCGAGAGAGAGGCAATTACCTGTGGCAGGTACCTGTGGCTGCGAGGCCTGCGCGAACGAGGGAAAGGTGGCGCCTGTCCCTCGAGGGCGCTGATCGCGCACACATGCCGCTCGCGCCACTTCAGCTTGGATGTATTCGTAAAGTTGGTCGCGTCAAAGCTGCGTCGAACAAGCTTCCTTCCTTGGATACACGACTGCACCACATGAAAGAGTACGCAAACTTGGCAGTGCCCCTGATCACACAGCTAGCCAGCCAGCAGCGCGGCGGGCAACTACCTCAAAACTACTCTCTCAAAATTCTCCAAAGCTTGGCCACTCTGACTTGGCTGCGCTGCGGCAGCTGCGCGGCAGCTAGCTAGCCATCAGAGCGGCGAGCAACTCCCCAAAGCTGGGCCGCTCCGACTAGGCAAGGGCAGCTGTGTGACGGCAGCTGCATGGCAGCTTGCTAGCTTGGCAAGCAGCTCCCCGAAGCTCGGCCGCTCGAGCAGCGCGACGACCAAACAGCTGCGCGGCAGTTAGCTAGCCATCAGCTCGGCAAGCAGCTCCCCGAAGCTCGGCCGCTCGAGCGGCACGTCGACCAGGCAGCTGCGCGACAGCTAGCTAGCCATCAGCGTGGCAAGCAGCTCCCCGAAGCTCGGCCGCTTGAGCGGCGCGTCGACCAGGCAGCGCTGGGACAGCGACGCCAGGAGCGCCTTCTCTGCACCTCCTTCAATGTCGTGGCCGCCACCGCCAGCCGCCGCTGCTGCGCCCGCTGCTGCTGCTGCGCCCACTTGGGATGCCTGCTCCTCGGGCAGGCAGTGCGCGGCGGCGTGCAATGGCACGACCGCTGCTGAGAGCTCCCCCAGCAGCAGGCCCATTGCGCGCACCTGCGAGAGTGTGTGTGTGAGAGAGAGGGCGTGCCAGTGGGGCGCTTGAGTTGAGGGCGTTGGCCAGGCAGGCAGGTGGGCGCGTGAGCAGCAGCAGCAGCAGCAGCGACGGCAGCAGCAGCGGCACGCGATCTGGTAGGAGGCTCCTAATGATAGTGAGCTGTTGACAGACGTTGGCAGACCCACAGACGTTGGCAGACCCACCTCCATCGCCTGGCAGAACGGCTGCTGCGCCTGATCGTGAGCAGTGCTGCTGTCAAAGTGGAGAAATTCGACTAAGCGCGGGTCAACGGCTGGAGTAAGACTCTCCTAGGTAGCCAAATGCCCCATAATTATCTCATAAGTGACGCGCATGAATGGATCTACGAGATTCCCACTGTCCCTGCAGCAGCAGCAACAGCAGAATCGGCAAGGAATAGTGATCGTGATAGCTGCTGATGGACGGTGGCAGACCCACCTCCATCGCCTGCCAGAACGGCCGCTGCGCCTGCTCGTACGCAAAGCTTGCGCCGAAGTCAACGAGCGTCGCGTGGCCATGGCAATCAACGAGCAGGTTGTGTGCGTAGACGTCTCCGTGGCAGATGCAGACCGAGTGCTGCGAAGTGAGCGGGTGGGTTTGAGGTATGAGCAAGGTCGAATACGCTGCCTGATAGGTGCGTCACACGCGACTGTAAAAACTATCATCATCATCATCATCATCATCATCATGAGTGTGTGTTTGTGTGTGCATGTAGGCAGTTGAACCAGGTTGTGCGTGCACACATCTCCGTGGCAGATGCAGATGCGAGTGCTGAGGCGGAGAGGAGGGCTGATGGTGGTGGATGGATGTATGGGTTCAGGGTTTGTGTGTGGCCGTGGGTGACGACAAGCAGGCTGCGTGGGTAGACAGTCCTCGTGGCAGATGCAGACAGAGTGCCGAGGCGCAGAGTGGGGTGGTTTGATCATGGTTGGGTTCAGGGATTCAGAGTAAGCGCGGCCGTGGCGGTCGACCAGCAGGCTGTGCGCGTAGACGTCTCTGTGACAGATGCAGACGAAGTGCCGAGGCGTAGAGTGGGGTGGTTTGGTTCAGGGTTTCAGAGGTAGCGCGGCCATGGCGGGTGACCAGCACGTTTTGCGCGTAGACGTCTCCGTGGCATACATGCAGACCGAGTGCTGAGGCGCAGAGCGGGGTGGTTTGGTGTGGGGTGTGCGTGTGTGTTTGTGTGTTTGCGCGTGGCAGTTGACAACCAGTTTGTGCGCGTACACATCTCCGAGGCAGATGCAGACGAAGTGCCGAGGCGTAGAGTGGGGTGGTTTGGTTCAGGGTTTCAGAGGTAGTACGGCCATGGCGGGTGACCAGCAGGTCGTGCACATAGACGCCACCGTGGCAGATGCGGACAGAGTGCTGAGGCGCAGAGGAGGGTGGTTGGGTTCAGGGTCAATCATTGAATGGTTGGGTTCAGGGTTGGGTTCAGGGTTGGGTTCAGGTTCCAATTGCTCGGTTCAATGGCTGGGTTCAATGGCTGGGTTCAGGGTCAATCGTTGAGCGTGCGCGCGGCGTGGCCGACCAGCAGGTTGCGTGATGGTGGCAGATGCAGCCAGAGTGCTAGCGGGGAGATGTCTTGAGTGAGTCGCAGTCGTCTGGGCCCGCACGCTGTGCTGCACGCCCATCAGGTGCGTCTGTGCAGCTGCCAGCCGTCAAGTGATTTCCTTTTCGTAACTTTTAATCAATTTCCTGGAGCAGTTTCGAATGGAAATCCGGCTCCACGGCTCCCACATCAAGCTCCAAACGCCTAAGATGAAACCGCTGCCGCAGTCACCCTCCTGGCAAGGCACGTTTGGTTTCCTAAACGCACCATGTACGCCAGCGCCGAAGCCGCACCCGTCGCCACCTTGGCCGCAAAGCGCCCGCTGAGCGCCGTGCCTGCCTCCCACCGGCACCGCAGAAGGTGAGCGGAGGTGGGCTTGGCGGCAAGCGGCTGTGTGTGTGTGCATGTGTGTGTGTGTGTGTGTGTGAGAGTGTGTGTGTGCATGTGTGTGTGTGGATGTGTGTTTGTGTGTGTGTGTGCTACCGCCGGTACCGCAGCAGGAGCACGGACGTGGGTTCGGCGGCAAGCGGCTGTGTGTGTGTGTGTGTGTGCATGGGTGTGTGTGCGCATGCGTGTGTGTGTGTGTGTGTGCTTGCTACCGCCGGCACCGCAGCAGGAGCGCGGACGTGGGCTTGGCGGCGAGCGGCTGTGTGTGTGTTTGTGTGTGTGCATGGGCGTGTGCGCGTGTGCATGCATGGGTGTGTGCACGTGCGCGCGTGCGTGTGCGTGTGTGCGTGCATGTGTGCGTGTGTGCGTGCGTGCATGCGTGTGTGTGTGTGTGTGTGTGTGTGTGTGTGTCACCTTCTAGGCAAACCGACCACCCACCTGACCCTCGACGACGTCCATCACAAGGGCGGCCACTGGGGGCGCGTGGCCTGCACAGGAAGAGAGAGAGAGAGGGTTAGAGGGAGAGAGAGAGAGAGAGAGGGAGAGAGAGAGAGGGAGAGAGAAGAGAGGAGGGAAAGAGAGAGGAGAGAGAGAGGGAGAGGGAGAGAGAGGGAGAGAGAGAGAGAGGGAGAGAGAGAGAGAGAGGGGGTTACAGACGGCCGAGAGAGGGAGAGAGAGAGAGAGGGGGGGGGGAGTCACAGGCGGCCGAGAGAGAAAGAGAGGGAGAGAGAGAGAGAGTCGAGAGAGATAACAAGAGGGGGGTTACAGGTGGACCGTCAGTGACCGTCAGCCCTGGGTGCTGGGCCCAACCAACCAATCAACCGACTAGCCATCCAACAATTGCAGCACCCAACCCACCAACTAACCAACTAACGCACCAACCAACCAACCAACCAATTAACTTACAAACTAACTTACCAACCAACAAGCAAACAAACGTACCTCCGTCTGCCACCTCAGCAGCCGCAGCCGTTGCCTTGATGGTAGCAACCACTCGCGGTAAGTGTGGGTGCTCCACACCACACGCGACCTCCACCTCTTCGAGAGTGCGGCCGTCGGGGCTGATATCGCTCCTGTGTGTGTGGGGTGGGGGGGGAGGGTCGTTTTGTGTGTGTGTGTGTGTGCTGGTGGGGGTGGTGTGTGTGTGTGTGTGTGTGTGTGTGTTTGCCGCACACGAGCGGTAGATGCGGTCATCGGGGCTGATGTCGCTCTGGGTGGTTGCGTGTGTGTGTGTGATTCTGTGTGTGTGTGTGTGGTTGTGGTTCTGCGTGTGTGTGTGGGGGGTGGTTGTGGTTCTGTGTGTGTGTGTGTGTGCGTGTGTGCGCGAGCGTGTGTGTGTTTGTGTGTGTGTTTGTGTGTGTGTTTGTGTGTGTGTGTGTGTGCGTGCGTGTGGTGGTTATGTGTGTGTGTGTGTGCGTGTTTGTGTGTTTGTGTGGGTGGTTGTGTGTGTGTGTGTGTGTGCACACACACACACACACACACATCTGCAGGGCACCCACCTGAAGAACTTTTCTGCAGCACGCTGCCCATGCAGCGTGCATTCCAGCACCCCCCCCCCCACACACACCGCCACACACACACACACACAAACGAACACACATGCACACACGCACACACACACACACACACACTGCCCCCACTTGAATAACTGTGCTGCCACCCGCTGCCATGCAGCGTCACACGCACGCACACTCGCACACACACACACACACACACACACACACACACACATCTGCAGGGCACCCACCTGAAAAACTTTGCGGCAACGCGCTGCCCATGCAGCGTGCATTCTAGCACCTCCCCACTAGCACCGTCACCAAGCTTGCGGCCGAGCGCCAGATCTGAGGCGTGTGCCTCGCGGAGTAGGCCCATGTGGGGAGCAGGAGGTGCAGCCTGCGCGTATGTGTGTGTGCATGTGTGTGTGCACGTGTGTGTGCATGCATGCGTGTGTGTGCGTGCGTATGTGTCGGGTGTGTGATGAGGCCGAGCACCAGATCTGAGGAGTGTGCCTCGCGGGGTAGGCCCATGTGAGGAGCAGGAGGTGTAGCCTGCATGTGTTTATGTGTGTGCTTGTGTGTGTGCATGAGTGTGTGTGTGTATGTGTGTGTGCGTGTGTGTTGGGTGTGTGAGGCCGAGCACCAGATCTGAGGAGTGTGCCTCGCGGAGTAGGCCCATGTGAGGAGCAGGAGGTGCAGCCTGCGTGTGTTTGTGTGTGTGCTTGTGTGTGTGCATGAGTGTGTGTGTACGTGTGTGCGTGCGTGTGTGTCGGGTGTGTGAGGCCGAGCACCAGATCTG
>VFSX01000595.1:32500-37500 GCA_016618255.1 Chlamydomonas sp. UWO 241 | reverse complement strand
CGCCCGCCAGCAATCTCCTGTATGCCCGACAGCAATCTCCTCCATGCCCGCCAGCAATCTCCTGTATGCCCGCCAGCAATCTCGTCCATGCATGGGCGCCGCCATGCGATCTCCATGCGCCGCGCCGCGCTCCATGCGCGCCAGCACCCGTACCACCCGCCTCATTCCCGTTCTTTAGCCATTCCCCGTGACACCTATGGCTGATCCTTGTTCCGCCGTCCCCTTTGGCATCTGTAAACCGTATCCTCTCCCTGTAGCCTCATTCCCCGTTCTTAACCGCCATCTCCATTATGGTGCCCGCCCGCTGGTGGGGCCTCGCCTAGCCCCATGCCGCACGGCTAGTGTATTGATTGCTGCGCCATCTATAATCTGCGCCTTGGGGCAGGGAACCCCTGCGCCACAAACTCCTCACAAAGCCTAGCCGCATGTGCCTCGCTTCCCATGTTTCTCAATTTCTCGCCATCCGCTTCCATGCCCGCCTGAAATCTCCTCCACGCCCGCGAGCAATCTCCTGTTTGCCCTCAAGCAAGCTCCTTCATGCCCGCCAGCAATCTCCTCCATGCATGCACGCGCAGAGCGCCGCCATGCAACCCCATGCGCCGCGCGCGCCATGCGCGCGCCGCGCCCGCCAGCTCCCGTAGCCTCATTCCCCGTTCTTTACCCATGCGCCGTGACGCATTAGCCTTGTCCGCCGTCCCCTGGCATGCATAACCCGTAGCCTCATCCCCGGTAGCCGCATTCCCCGTTCCTAGCCGCCATCTCCATTATGGTGCCCGCCCCATGCCGCACGCCCCATGCCGCACGGCTGGTGCATCGATCGCGTCGCCATCTAATAATCTGCGCCTTGGGGCAGGGAACCCCTGCGCCGCAACCTCCTCACAAAGCCTAGCCGCATGTGCCTCGCTTCCCATGTTTCTCAATTTCTCGCCATCCGTCTCTCTCTTCCATCCAGGCACAGTAAACCATTAGGAGCCGCAATCTGCTTGAGTTCCGATCGTTGTGAGAGGGGGTGCATGCTCGCCGCAATTCTCGCCATCGTGCATCGTGCTCTCCATCGTACCGCTGCCCCATCTGCCACATAGCCTCGCCCCATCAGGAACAGTTCACCAGTAGCGCTGTGCGTCAGAGCCGCTCAGGGAAAATTTCCAGATTTTCAGCCGCCCAGTATCAAGCGCAGTTGTCCCGGTTGTCCGCCATCGAGCGGCGCCAGGGCGGGAGCCCCTGGCGAAGAGCTTATGAACACACTCACGCATGAACACACTCACATACTAGGTGTCAAGTTCTTGACGGAGGTGCATCTAGGAGCGGTCTGGACGACGCCAGAGGTGCCGGAACCCTACAAACGGGCCCCTCTAGAAGTCGGCCTCCCCAACGGCTCCCGAGGTCGCGCTCTTGAACTTAAGGTCCTTATAATATATGTAAACGACATGCCGAGTTTCATGGTCGGAAGGTATTCATGGAAGTTGGCGTGTATAAAGTGTTAAGCCATCTCATTAAGATGCTCGCCGAGCACGGTCTTGTACGCCTTTAGAGGTGTCCCTGACTGTAGCATCTATCATCATCAAGGGTGATTGTTGATTTTGTATAGCGGGCATGCGTGTGTGTGGTGGGGGGGGAGGTGGCGGAGGCCATGGTTGCGAGACACGTCGAGGCTCTGTATGGGCATAGATGGTACAATTTAAGGCTGCGGGTTTAGGGTAAAGGGTGAATAGTTTACAGTGGGCACGCACGTGCGTGCGTGCGTGGGGGGGGAGGGGGAGGTGGTGACGGTCGTGGTTGCAAGACACACTGAGGCTCTGCATGGGCATGGGCAAAAGCGATAGTGGCCTTAAGCGTTTAGGGTTTAGGGGTTTAGGAGGGGGTTCATCATTATCTCCAGCTGCAGCTGCATCCCTTGGCCAGTGTTCAAGCCATTCTGGAATCGGGTTGAGGAATGCGCCTCCTGGTGATGCCCTCGTCTTTTCAGTGAGCTCAGTATTGAGGGAGTCATGGGCCTCCAAACCTATACTCTTGACAATTTACCCCCCTTCCTCCTAGTGGTCACACGCGTGCCTGCGTGCGTGTGTGGGGGTGAGGTGGCAAATGTGATGGTTGCAAGACACTCTCAGGCTCTGCGAGTGTGGCTCTGCGAGTGTGGCATATGGAAGTGAGGAGGGGCACATGCACGCGGGAGCGTGTGCGTGTGTGCGTGCGTGTGTGCGCTTGATGGAGAGGTCAGGCAGTGAGCACGCGCGGGCCCCCAAGCCCAAGGGGACGAGGGGACGCAACCAGCGTGGTGATGAAGCAGCTCCCCCTACTGTCATCGCACTGAATGTGGTCAAACTGAACGGCATGTACGTTTGCACGTGAACAGAATGTACGCATGTACGTGGCTTGAGAGATCACACGCGCACCCACCCCAAAGCCAGGTATCGGAACAACACCGCCGACTCGCTATCTTTGATGACAATCCTTCTCGGTTTGTGTTACTGATCAGGTTGGACAAAACCACGACGAAACAGACAGATGACAAGCATGCACCTTCAGTGCAGTGAGCGCCATCAGACTGAGTGGCCGGTACGTGACCGCACACCCCGACAGGTCGAGCGTCGTGAGCCGCGTGAGCATCGCCACTGCCTACTAGCTAGCTTCTCGGTGTGTAACCGACCTAAACCCTAAACAGACAGATGAACCACACGCACCGTCAGATCTGTGAGCGCCGTCAGTCTGAACGGCAGGTACGTGGCAGCACACCCTAACAGCACACACCGCTGCCCACTGCTAGCTTCGATGACAACCCCTCTCGGTTTGTGTGACTGACCAGGGACAAACCATAATGAAACAAACAGATGACAAGCACGCAATGCCAGCGTGGCGAGCGCCGTCAGGCTGAACGGAAGGTATGTGACCGCACACCCAGACAGACCGAGTGTCGCGAGCTGCGTGAGCATCGCTACTGCCTACTAGCTAGCTTCTTGGTGTGTAACCGACCTTAATCCTGAACAGACAAATGAAACACACGCACCGCCAGCGCAGTGCGCGCCGTCAGACTGAAGGGCAGTTTTGCAACTGCGCACTCCGACAGGTCGAGCGTCGTGAGCCGCGTGAGCATCGCCCCTGCCTACTAGCTAGCTTCTCGGTGTGGATCCGACCTAAACCCTTTCTCAGACAGATGACAAGCACTCACCGTCAGTGCAGTGAGCGCCGTCAGGCTAAACGGAAGGAACGTGACCGCACACCCAGGCAGGTCGAGCGTCGTGAGCCGTGTGAGCATCGCCACTGCCTACTAGCCAGCTTATCGGTGTGTAACCGACCTAAACCCTTGACAGACAGATGAACCACACACACCGTCAGAGCTGTGAGCGCCGTCAGTCTGAACGGCAGGTACGTGGCAGCACACCCCGACAGCACACACCGCTGCCCACTCGCTAGCTTTGATGACACCCCCTCTCGGTTTGTGTGACTGACCAGGGACAAACCATAATGAAACAAACAGATGACAAGCACGCACCGCCAGCGTGGCGAGCGCCGTCGGGCTGAACGGATGGTACGTGACCGCACACCCCGACAGACCGAGCGTCGTGAACCG
Source organism: Chlamydomonas sp. UWO 241 (assembly GCA_016618255.1). Taxonomy (NCBI): domain Eukaryota; kingdom Viridiplantae; phylum Chlorophyta; class Chlorophyceae; order Chlamydomonadales; family Chlamydomonadaceae; genus Chlamydomonas; species Chlamydomonas priscui. The sequence continues at coordinate 33,932 of VFSX01000595.1, read as the reverse complement.
CGTGAGCATCGCCACTGCCTACTACCCAACTTCTGATAAAGTGAACTTAATCCTGAACAGACGAATGAAACACACGCACCCTCAGCGCAGTGAGCGCCGTCAGGCTGAACGGCAGGTACGTGACCGCACACCCAGACAGGCCGCGCGTCGTGAGCCGCGTGAGCATCGCCACTGCCTACTAGCTAGCTTCTTGGTGTGTTACCGACCGTAATCATGAACAGACGAATGAAACACTACGCACCGTCAGTGCAGTGAGCGCCGTCAGGCTGAACAGCAAGTACGTGACTGCACACCAGGCAGGTATCGGAGCGACACCGCCACCTGCTCGCTAGCTTCGATGGCAATCCCTCTCGGTTTGTGTTACTGACCAGGGACAAACCACGATGAAACAAACAGATGACAAGCATGCACCTTCAGTGCATTGAGCGCCGTCAGACTGAACGGCCGGTACGTGACCGCACACCCCGACAGGTCGAGCGTCGTGAGCCGTGTGAGCATCGCCACTGCCTACGAGCCCGCTTATCGGTGTGTAACCGACCTAAACCCTTAACAGACAGATGAACCACACACACCGTCAGAGCTGTGAGCGCCGTCAGTCTGAACGGCAGGTACGTGGCAGCACACCCCGACAGCACACACCGCTGCCCACTCGCTAGCTTTGATGACACCCCCTCTCGGTTTGTGTTACTGACCAGGGACAAAACCATGATGCAACAAACAGATGACAAGCACGCACCGTCAGTGCAGTGAGTGCCGTCAGACTGAACGGCAGGTACGTGACGGCACACCCCGACAGGTCGAGCGTCGTGAGCCGCGTGAGCATCGCCACTGCCGGGGGCACGTGGCCCACTGAGGTGGAGTGCACCTCGAGGGAGGTCACGTGGGGGCCGGCGAGGGCGGCGGCGACGGGGTCCTGGAGCAGCTGTGTGTGTGTGTGTGTGTGTGTGTGTGCGTGTAGGGTGCGTGAGGTGGACGATGACGCGCGTGAGTGGTTGCCATGGGGTCCTTGGTGCCGGGGCGAGCGGATGCATGCGGGACTAGGAGTGCCACCTGAGTTTACATGGGTGCATGGGCGCATGGGTGCATGGGCGCGCATAGGGCAGATCATGCAGTATCCCCCCTACCTGCAGCATCTCCACCCCCTTCCACTTCGCCTGCCGTAGTCGATCATCCCTCACTGTGCGCTTCACCAACTGTCCCCCGCGCTGGCTAGCTCTCCGCCTCGTGAACAGCCCCAGGATGGCAGCACACCCAGCCACGCATCCACCCACGACAGCTGCTAGGCGACGCCGTGACGGCATCTTTCTTACTTTGAAGGACTGCCAGGCGCTTATTTTTGATCTGTCACTCAACTGTCACTCGTTCACGCTTTCACACTTTCTAACTTCTTCGTTTCGACGCGACGCTGCGCAACATTTAAGAATCAGGCTCC
>VFSX01000595.1:5000-25000 GCA_016618255.1 Chlamydomonas sp. UWO 241 | reverse complement strand
GCCCAAACCAGTGTACCTTGGAAACGGTTTGCCTTTGCCGGCACTTTCATGAAAGCCCGAATTAATATAGAATTTGGGCCTTGCCGCTGGATTTGTTTCAGCATCTTCCCCGATTTGACATCTCTTGTGGCTTTTTGTACTTTTTCGGCACTATTTCTTAAGAAATCAACCTTGCCGGCACGTCCCAGGCACGACCTCGGGATTTTTTTCATCGGCAAGGCAACGCGACAATACGATAGCAACATTCTATAAGAGCCTTAGGTGGGTGACGTACAACGTTGGTGTGTACAATTTGCATGCCAGTCACAGCCGTCACAGCTGACTAACTGGCACAACTGACAGCTGCTACACTACGACAGCAACATTCTATTAGGGCCTTAGGTGGGTGACGTACAACGTTGGTGTGTACAATTTGCATGCCAGTCACAGCCGTCACAGCTGACTAACTGGCACAACTGACAGCTGCTACACTACGACAGCAACATTCTATTAGGGCCTTAGGTGGGTGACGTACAACGTTGGTGTGTACAATTTGCATGCCAGTCACAGCCGTCACAGCTGACTAAATGGCACAACTGACAGCTGCCAGCCAAGCAACTGATAACTGACGCAATTAGAAGATAACTAACTGGCACAACTGACTGATTGTTAGGGTAAGAACTGCACTCGGGTCTAGGCGGTGGTACTAATGTTCTAGGGTTAAGGGTTTAGGGTTTAGGGTTTTAGGGTCAGGTTTTTTTTCCAGCTATAGACCCTAAGACTAGAAGGTAGTATTCGCCGGACAGCCGATATATAGGGTTTAGGGTTTAGTTTTTGTTTTTTTTCAGCTTTAGACCCTAAGACGAGAAGGTAGTATTCGCCGGACAGCGGATGCCACTGTTACTGTCACTGTTGCAACTCAGCTTACCAATAAACTAACAAATAAAACAGCACGACCAACAGCCAACTCCCACCCACCCCACTCTACCTGCAGCTCCGGCTACGGCGGAGGGGGCGGCTGGCCGGCATGGCCTGTGGTCCTGCGTGGGTTCGGCACGCCAGTCCCAGATCCAGATCCAGACCCAGTGCTAGCGTTTCCCGCGGGTGGGAAATACGACCGGCATGGTGCGGTGGGCACCGACGGCGGCGGTGGCGGCAGCAGCAGCGGCGGCGGCGGTGGCGGCGGCGGTGGTCAGTGGGTCAGTCAGTGGGGCGCGTGGGGCAGCCAGCAGTGCGTTGAGTGGCTGTCGTGGGGCGCGTCGGCCGCGGCCGCGCCGCTGCGCCACGCGGTGGCGTCGATCGAGCCGTGCCTGCCGCGCGTGCTCGGGCTCACGCTCGCACAGCGCTCGCACAACCAGCACCAGCGCCAGCGCCAGCGTTCCTCTGGGGGGCTCCCGCCGCACCCGCATCAGCACCAGCGCTCCGTCTCTGGCAGCGGCCGGCTCGTCCCTGGTGGCAGCGCCAGCGGCGGCAGCAGGGTCGCAAGTGGTGGCGGGGGCGGGGGCAGCGTTGAGGGGTTCAGCGGTGGTGGGGGCAGTGGCGGTGGGCAGCGGCAGCCGCACCAAGGGCCGCCGTCGCACCTGCCGCCTGGCTGCGGGGCACCGCATCAGGGCGACGATATGATGGACGTCGACACTGAGCCGTGCACCTCTCCCCGCCAGCAGTGGGGCCACGACAGGGACCGCGGCGACCACAGGGGGATGCATCTCAGCGGGGGCGGGGGCCGCGAGGGAGACGGGAGAGCTGGAGGGGGGGGAGTGGGCAGCAGCGGAAGCGGCGGTGGAGGAGCAGGAGCGCCCGCGTGGAGCAATGGTGGTGGCGGCGGGGGCTGCGGCGTCAGTGAGTTGAACCCCTCTGGTCCGGGTGGTGGCGATGCCAGTGGTGGTGGTTGCGGGTGGGGAGGCGGCGGCGGTGGTGGGTATGACAGAGGAGGGGACGGGTGGGCCCCGCAGCAGGTGCAGTGGCAGGCGCAGCAGGCTAGCGCGTCTCAGCAGGCACAGTGGCAGGCGCAGCAGGCGGGGGAGGCCAAGGAGCGGGGCGCCGCGTTTGAGCGCATGCTGACTGCACGGGCGGCTCGGGCGCAGGGTGGTGGTGCACGAGGCAAAGGTGGCGCGCCTGGGACGTCCATGTCGGCAGCAGTGGCAGCAGGAACCTCGAGCAGTCACCATCATCAGCGCATGGACATGTCGCCAGTGGGATCGTCAAACGACCTCCAGCAGCAGCAGCAGCAGCAGCAGCACGCTTTGCCAGCGGCATCGACGTCAGCACATCGCAAGTCAACGCCAGGCAGTGGAGGAGCAGGGGGTGGTGAGAGCCTGCTGATGCAGCTGCTGCAACCTGTGGGCCTGCACGCCAGCACGGTGGGCAGCACCAAGCGCGCTAGCTAGTCTTTGGGGAAGTCCTACTCGAGGCACCGGCCCCAATGACAGTGAATGCAGTGTAGCAGTTTTGGCTGTTGGCTGCGAAACAGCCCTGGAGACAGCCATCTGTTTTTCTTTCTTTCTAAGAAACGAAAGTGTAACCGCCAGAGCGATCTTCTAGAAGATCGCCACGCAACCGCGGTGCGTTGCTGTTGTTGTCCGGTGTCGTTGCAGCCCGCTTGCGGTGCCTGTGGCGTGTTAGAGGGCGTCGGGGGAGCCATTTAGCAACATCCAGTCGCGTATCTGCCCTTTATCTCAAGCAGTTTCCAGTGCATGGCGATGATGCGCTCGTGCACGAGTGTGCCATGCGCTTCGCCGTCGGGCATGAGCGTGGGTGAGTGCATCCCCGCGAGTGGACGGTTGTTTTGGCTGCCCATCAGTTGTGCATGGCATGCAACCTCCTGTGCATGGCACACCGAACCTCGTGTGCAGTTAGTTGGTTTGCACACACCTGAGGCAGGAGTGCCTGCATGCGCACCCCCACCGCATGCGCAGGCAACCTGCGGCCAGGGAGCGGAAGCCAGAGGTCCCCATGGCAGCTGACCAGCGCGACCCAGGTGCGTCTGGGCACCCACACAGCAATGCACGCTTGCACCGTCCACCCACCGAGCCTGCACAACAGCATGCATGAATGCAGACCCTACGCAAGGCGCTTGACCAGAACGGGCAGGTGGCAGGCACGCGCACGCACGTCGACGCGCGCACGCGCTCCTACACACGCACAGGCGAGGAGCCCCGCGCCTGCGCAGCGCCTCCGCCCGCGCCTGCTGGCCCTCCCACCGCTGACAACAGAAGTCTCTGCCGCCGTAGCAGCAGCAGCAGCAGACACCGCCACCGCCCGCGGCCTTGGCTCGACAGCCACTCAGCTCCCACCAGCACAGCAGCAGCGGCAAGTGGCCAGCGTCCAGCTGCTCGTCCCGACGCACGGAGGCGCCTCACAGGGCGTGCCCCCGGGCAGCCGCCTCGCCCTGGTTGGCAGTGTGCCCGAGCTTGGCGGCTGGGCGGAAGCCGTGGTCCTGCGGCGGGTTTGTGATGGAGTAGTCGGTGTCGTGGTGGAGCTACCGCTCGGAGTGGGCATCGAGGCAAAGGTGTGTGTTGGTGTTTGGAGGGAGGGAGAGAGGGGGGGGAGGAAGGGCTGCGGAAGGGCTGTGGAGGGAGGAGGGAGGGGAGGGAGGGAGGGAGGGCTGCTGAGGGAGGGCTGTGGAGGTAGGCAGGGAGGGCTGCGGAGGCAGGGAGGGACGGGGGGAGGGAGGGCTGCGGAGGGAGAGAAGGAGGGGCTGCGGAGGGAGGGAGGAAGGGCTGCGGAGGGAGGGCTGTGGAGGGAGGGAGGGGCTGCGGAGGGGGGGAGGAAGGGAGGGCTGCGTGTGTGCGTGTGACAGGGGTGGGGTGGGTCACGCACAGGTAGAACAAGCCGTTCAAGGCGTCTGACGGACTGTACAATCGATCATGGTGCCAGAGGTGCTCATGGGGGGGAAGCAGTCCAAGTCCTTGATGTGCGCTGGGACTGCACGCTTGGACTGCGCGCAAATCAGAGGTTTCCTTGGGGTCAGTCATCCTTTCATTTTTCCCGAAAAAGTTTCCCGGTCTTGTAGGGATTTTAGGCTGCAGCCCGAAGAATCGCTTCAAAACGTGCAAAATTGCTGATTTTCCACTTTTCCCCAGAACAATCGCCCCACCAGGGGCACCCCTGCTCCGTACATCGTTTTCCCCCGAATGCACCCTCCCCCAAACCATCGGGGGCGCGCCCTCCAGACACACCTTTTTTCGTTTCCCGATCGGGAAGGAAACCCCTGGCGCACACACGTGGGTGGTTTGGAGTAAGAGAAGGGCCGAAGGGCTGCGGCGGCAAGGCGCCAGCACACGCGGCGCACCCCTTACCCTCCCGACACGCTCACCCACCGCCCTCACCCTCACCCCTGCACGTGCACTGCGCAGCTGCTCGTGATCCCCCTCCGCGGCACCCCCTCCTCCTCCACTGCCGCGGCCACCGCTGCCCAGCGTGGCAGCACACTGAAACGCCACTGGCGCACCCCTCAGCCTCAAACGCCCCTCCCCCCCCGCCCCCACCCTCACCCCTGGACATGCACTGCGCAGCTGCTCATGATCCCCCTTGGTGGCACCGCTTCCTCCGCTGCTGCCGCCGCTGCCCAGCATGACGGTAGCGTGACCGCCACTGGCGTACCCCCCACCCTCCCAGCGCGCTCACCTTCACCCATGCCCGTGCACTGCGCAGCTGCTCATGCTCCCACTCAGTGGCACCCCCTCCTCCGCTGCTGCCGCGGCCGCTGCTGCCCAGCGTGGCCGCTCCGTCAATGCCGCTGTCGCACCCCCACCCTCCAACGCGCACCCCTTGCACTCAACCTCACCCCTGCACATGCACTGCGCAGCTGCTCGCGATCCCCCCCGGTGGCACCGCTTCCTCCGCTGCCGCGGCTGCCGCTGCCTAGCGTGGCCGCACCCTGAAACACGCTGTCACACCCCTCACCCTCCAACGCGCCCACCCTCACTCCCCTGGACGTGCTGCACAGCCGCTCGTGATCCCATACGGCGGCAATACCTGCCGCCACTGCCCAGTATGGAGGCACCGGCACCGCCACTGGCGCACCCCCCACCCTCCCAATGCCCCTCCCCCCTTGCCTCCAACCTCACAGCTGGACGTACACTGCGCAGCTGCTCTTAATCCCACTCGGCGGCACCCCCTCCTCCGCTGCCGCGGCCGCCGCTGCCCAGCGTGGCGGCACCGTGGCCGCCGCTGTCGCACCCCCCACCCTCCAACGTGCTCACCCCCAGCCCTCACCCTCACCGTCACCCTCGGACGTGCACTGCGCAGCTCCTTGTAATCTCCCCCGGTGGCACCGCTTCCTCCGCTGCGGCCGCCACTGCCCAGCGTGGCCGCAACGTCACCACCACTGGCGCACCCCTCGGCCTCAAACGCGCCCACCCCCGCCCTCACCCTCACCCCTGGACATGCGTTGCGCAGCTGCTCGTGATTCCCCTCGGTGGCACCCCCTCCTCCGCTGCCGCTGCCGCCGCTACCCAAGGTGGCAGGGCGGCACCGTGACCGCCACTGGCGCACCCCGGCCCTCCCAACGCCCCCCCCCTGTCCTCACTCTCACCTTTAGACGTGCTGCCACGTGCTGCGCAGCTGCTATTGATCCCACTCGGTGGCACTGCTTCTTCCGCTGCCGCGGCCGCCGCTGCCCAGCGTGGCCGCACCCTCAAACGCCGCTGTCGCACCCCTCTCGCCCTCCCAACGCCCACCCCCCTGCCCTCACCCTCACCCCTGGATGTGCACTGCGCAGCTGCTCGTGATCCCCCTTGGTGTTACAACGTTCTCCGCTGCCGCGGCCGCCGCTGCCCAGCGTGGCAGCACCGGCACCGCCACTGGCGCGCCCCACACCCTCCCAGCGCACGCACCCCCCGCCCTCGCCCCCTCCCCTGGACGTGCACTGCGCAGCTCCTCGTAATCCCCTCGGTGGCACCTCCGTCTCCGCTGCTGCCGCTGCTGCCCAGCGTGGCAGCACCCTCAAACGCCACTGGCGCGCCCCTCACCCTCCTAGAGCGCTCACTCCCACTCTACCCTCCGCCCTGCACGTGCACTGCGCAGCTGCTCGTAATCCCACCTGGTGGCACCCCCTCCTCCGCTGCTGCCTTTGCTGCCCAGTGTGGCCGCACCGGCACCGCGACTGGCGCACCTTTCACCCTCCCAGCGCGCCCACCCCCCGCCCTCACCCTCACCCCTGGACGTGCACTGCGCAGCTGCTCGTGATCCCCCTCGGTGGCACCCCCTCTTCCTCCGCTGCCGCGGCCACCGCTGCCCAGCGTGGCCGCACCCTCAAACGCCACTGGCGCACCCCTCAGCCTCAAACGCCCCTCCCCCCGCCCCCACCCCCACCCCTGGACGTGCATTGCGCAGCTGCTTGTGATCCCCCTTGGTGGCACCGCTTCCGCTGCTGCCACGGCCGCCGCTGCCCAGCATGGCGGCATCGTCACCGCCACTGGCGCGCCCCCTCCTGTGCCCGACTGGTTCTTCACCCTGGCGTTGCCGCGAGGTAGGGTGGGGGGTACGGGGGGGGCTTAAGGCTTTAGGGTTTTAGGGTCAAAGCTTTTAGGGTTCTGGCGTTTAGGGTCTTATTGCAAGTTGCTGTTTTAACCCAACACAGACCTAAAAAACACGGCAACACGATTTCACCAAATTTCACCCTTTCGAGGTCCGCATGCGGGCAGCCCCAGCACCCCAGTCCCCAAGGAATGAAAGGTTGTCGATTGAGAACCCTCCTCCGTAGTCGGCGTCGCGCAGGAGGCGCGAGGGGCGACATCAGGCGCAAGTTGTTGACTACAACCGACACCAAAGCGCACCGCATGGCGCCTCCCAACGCCCCCACGCACACTCGACACACTGGCGATCCATTCTAGGGGCCTCGCATGCATGACCAGTGGCGGAGCGTCCCATGCGACGATTTCGACCAGCATGTCATTTTGGTGTTTTGGTGTTTTTCAAGTTTGGCCTATGTTGGGTTGAAACAGCAACTTGCGGTAGTTGACGACCCCGTAGTTCCCGAACAACGTCGTTGTTCCCGATTAAAAAAATTCTAGGACAAAATCATGGTTAGAGTCGCCCCCATCCCACACCCTTCAACCAAAGTGTGTATCCGGACCCCATTTTCAAGGCGGGGAAGGGACAAGTTAAGAGAGCGGCGCTGGGGCGCCGCTGAAAAACGGCGGAGCCGTCATGGGGCCGGGTTCGGTTCGCACCGGCTGTGATGATACAAACCTCGCGCAGAGAGAGAGAGAGAGAAGAGAGAGAGGGAGAGAGAGAGAGAGAGAGAGAGACACGCACACCACGGACCTACTGCCACCCACGGTCTGCCCCCGCCCGCTTGAGTCGAGCAGATACAGCAAGCTGGTGCGTGTGCGCGTGTGTGTTGTGCGCGGCTAGAGGATGAGGTGACCCGCCCTGACCCCCAGGCATCATGCAGCGAATTTCAACGCGAAGCTTTGACTGGGGGGTGGGTGACGATGGGCGAGGGCATCCCATGCTCCGCGCTGTGCGACGCAAGTGGTTAGCCGCCCCAAACTGCGCCACATCAGGCCCCTGGCAGGGCAACTGGGGGTAGGGAGGCAAAATCTGCCTGCACAGGCCCATAGCTTATGACACAGGGCCACTGTGGCCGGGGTGGCATGACCGTGGGCGCCGCGAGCGCCGCGCTGTTGCTGCGCGCGCGCATGTGCGCGCCCTCACTGCATGGCGCATGGCGTGCCCATGCGGCCACGACATCCCTGATGCCAGATGTTGGGCGGCAAATCCATTACATATGATGCATGAGCCACGCTAGGAGGGTGTGCACACAGGGAGAGGCAGTTTGGGTGCTGGGGCATTCATGGGCAGGGAGTGACAGACGGCGCCAGGTCGTCACCCTGGCGCCCCCGCCACGCGCCTACAGCAGCACAATGCCATAATAGACTCGTATGGCGGTTCTACAGTCGCGGAGCAGGCCGTGGGCCGCGTCGTGGCGACAGCGGGTGTTGTGCTGAGTCAGCGGCACTGAGGGGTAGCTCCTCCGCGCCCCGGGCCCTCCCCACTGCCGCAACGCGACGCAAGCGTCTTCACATACACATATAGGACCCGTTCCCTCGCTGTGGGGGCCAGCGGGGCGCGCTGGGGCGCCGACACAATTTCACGAGGGTGAGAACGCAACTTGGCACCAACTTTCACTGAGGCCACGCACGCCCTTGAGTATTTAGACATAAGCTTTTGAGCCCATCCCGCAGCGATGTACCGGGTCAGACGGTGCTGAGGGGCCCTGTACACTAACATCACTTGTGACATGGCAAACCCGGGGGCGGAGCCCCCATTGGGTGGGGGTCTCCGCCGAAAAAGTAGATGACAATGATGATGAGAGTTTTACAATCCACTTCTGGCGGTCACACGTACGGTTCCAAAGCTCCAGTGGGACTTAGAGAATCAAGGCTCAAGGCCCACAAAAGGTCAAGCTACAAGTAGCCCACGGTAACGCCATCCACACTTGGTGGCGGGCGCCAAGCAAGCAGCACCACTGTGCAGGCTGCACACCCAGCCCCTCAAATGGCCAGAGGGCGGACCCAAGGTATAAAACCATGAAGGGACCAAAAAGCCCTCCCCCAGACCACCGGAAGCGGGGCTAGTAGCACACCCGCCGCAGCACTCTACTCAGCGACCACACCGCACCCGCCACCGCACGCGTGTGGCGCCACCTCCCCTTCAAAAACACCCCCAGAGGGAATGCCATCTAGCAAGCAGGTGCAGGCACCCGCTCGCCGTCAACGACGAGGCGCGCGCGGTGGAACTGCGCCCGCTTCCCCGCAGCCTTGGCGGCGAGGAAAGCGGGCCACAGCGCCCGGTGCTGCGCCTCCTCGCGGTCACTGAGGACGTCGAAGACAGCAGCCGACGGGTCCACGTCGCGCAGGTTGCGGCGGGAGCGCACGACGGTGTCGGCCACAGCGTCAGACGCCACGGTAAAGAGCACACGTAGCACGCCGCCCCGGCGCGGCTCCACACCAATGCCCCCGACGGCAGGCTTGGCGTTGAGGAACGACGCGGACACGACCCCGCCACCAGCCGGCCTATCCCGGCCAGAGACGTCGTGCACAAAGCGCACGAGATTCATAGCCAGGCAGACGGGCAGGCTGACGCCGTCCACGGCGGCTGCAGCAACCCGCACAGCCGCCGCCGCCACCGCCGTCTCCTCGGAACCATAGCAGTCACTGAACAGCCGCCTCACATGCCGCGTGGACCCCAAGTAGGAGGCGTCGCGCAGTGCGCCGCGCACGATCCCGTCGCGCGCCATCTGGCCTTCAGAGCCACGGCCCGCTATGAGCCTGGTGGCGGCTGCCACAGGGATGGACAGCACGTGGCTGCGGCACAGCGACGTTTCGCCCACACGCGCGGGCAGCCCCCCCGGCGGGAGGGGCCGCGCGCAGATGCGGCACGCGCGGCGCCCGCCGCGGCAGGCCGCTCCGCCGCCGGCGCGCCCGCTGCCGACGCCACAGGGGCGGCAGCAGCAGCGGGCCGGGCAGGCTGAGCAGCCTTGGCAGCAGGCGCCGCGCGGGGCGCACTGTGGGCCGCATGCGGCACTGCATGCGGCATCTGCATGGGCGCCCGGGGACGCGGCTCACCAGGAGGTGCACCAGGTCCACGAGGGACGCAATCTGTTGCGTCTGCGCCTGGACCACAGCGAGCACCACCGCGAGGGCGTCGCTGCTGTGGCCGGCGTCGGCAATCTGTGTCGCGCCCACAAGGTCAGCAGCGTGATGGGCATGTGACCAGACCATGACCGTGAGAGGCTCTCGTTCATCTCGCTCACCATGCCGCGGACAAGCACTCACAGCGTGATGATCATCCGAGCTTGAGCATGTCGCTCGACTTGTGCGGCAGCTTGAGGGGTTGCCAATTGTTTAGGGTTAAGGGTGGGGTTTTAGGGTTTAGGGTGGGGCGTGATGAGCATGTGACCATGACCGTGACCGTGAGAGGCTCTGGTTGGACTCGCTCACCATGGAGCTGACAAGCATACAGGGCGTGATGATGATGGATTTTACAGTTGTGTGTGACACACCTAACAGGCAGCGTATTCGACCTTGCTCGGCGTAAAGCGCCAAGGCGCTACAGACAAGTGGCTGGCCACTAGTGGTGGGGGGCTAGTGGGTCAGGGCTGGACATAGACAGGGCACTCGGCCCCCAGATCTGACTCCCTCCCCGTGGGAGCACGGCCGGGGTCCACAGGCCCACAGGCCCGCAGCCATGGCCATGACTGTGAGAGTCTCTCGTTTGACTCTCTCGCCATGTCGCGGAGCGAAGCCAACAAGCACCCAGGGCGTGATGGGCATCCGAGCTTGGGCATCTTGTTCGACTTGCGCAGCAGCTCGAGGGGTTATCCCTTGTTTAGGGTAAAGGGTTTAGGGTTTTAGTGTTTAGGGTGGGGTGTGATGGGCATGGGCATGTGACCATTACCCTGAGAGGCTCTGGTTGGACTCGCTCACCATGAGCGGAGCGGACCTGACAAGCACCCAGTAGGGTTTCCCAAGGTCAAAAAAAGTAGCACGGTTTCCGCTGCTCCCCCTAGCAATGTTGAAGGCCTAGGTTATACAGGAACAGCGCCCCTGGTTTGGGGTCCTGGGGTGGCGTGTGCGCGGAGAAATTCGGTTCGGCGGTGTGGGGAGGCCTTGCGGAGAGCAGGTGCCCGGAATGCGGCTAAGGGGCGTCAAAAATGTGGAAAGTGGTCTTGCGCCGTGCACTCGCCTCCGTTAAGACTGTCCCCGTGAAAACTTCGTTTCAAGGTCTACGCGCGCGTGTCCATGCCCTCAGATGGGGCGCGGACAGGGATTGCCGGCCTATATGGCCGTATTTGACACTTTGCGAGTTACGGCCATGGCGACCAGCCGCGTCGCCCCACGCGCCCCACCGGCCATGCGGCATGGATATAGAGCTTATATCAGGCATGTGTGCCGCGTGTGGACGCAGGAGCTGATCACCTGGCGTGGGCATGTGCTGTTGCATGCAGCTGAGACCTGGTGCACGGGACAGGCAAAATGGGCCAGTGTGCGTTCGTGTGCAGAGCACCGGCTTTGGCCATGGATGGCCCATGCATGCATACACCAGCATGCCCGGCGGCGTTTTGCGGCAGTTTGCGGCCGGTCATGTTTTTCCATGCGCCATGCACCCATGTGCCATGCGCCATGCACCAGCGCATGTGCTTGCTGCCTGTGCCCGGGGCCACCCAGGGTCTGGCCCATGGTTCCAATGCATCTACCAAGCAATCATACGAGTTTTGCATGTCAGGCATGCTGTGCACAGCCCTGCATGGCTCTTGCTGATTTTCACCAAAACACAGGGAGCCAGCCATGCTGTCCCAGCGGCCAAGGCAGGAGCCCCGCAGTTACAGTTACATCGGCTTTCCAGCAAAGACTACCTCTAGTCCTAGTACCACCGCCTAGACCCAAGTCCAGTTCTGGCCCTAACAATTACTTGTGAGGGGCGGTAGCCACCAGCCGGCTGCCTGCCAACGTGTAGTCCCAGAGCCAAAAGGAGAGCTATTGTGCGACGCCTCCAAAATAGGTCCTAACTGCTTCTAGGGGATAGGGGGTCAAGTGGCGCTTGCCAATCTACTTGACCGCCGTGGTGGAGGGGCCGGCGCCTGAGGGGCAGCCGGACCGTACACCACGGCTCTCCACCCGACCCTATCCTGAGCACGCTCAAACGCCGTGTCCGAAAAAGTCTTCCAATCAGAACGAGTGCCACTAGTTTCGCCTAGCTGCTGAATCAGTAGCTTAAGAAAATAGTGTCGGGAGGAGGCTGGAGGCCGGCCTTGCTGCCGAGCCACATCCATTGTGCAGTCAAAAGTCGTACGAGGAAGACGAGAAGCCGGCATGCGCATCACATGGCCTAGCCACTGCATTGATCGCTTTGCCACAAGGCTCTCAATTGGCTCAATTGGCTCAATTGGCAATTGGCGTGATGGGCATCCAAGCATAAGCATCCCGCTGGACTCGCGCAGCGGCTCGAGGGGTTGTCCCTTGTTTAGGGTTTAGGGTTGTAGGGTTAAGGGTGGGGCGTGATGGGCATGCGCATGTGACCAGGCTATGACCGTGAGAGGCTCTGGTTGGACTCGCTCACAATGGAGTGGAGCGGAGCTGACAAGCATCCAGTATGGTGTGATGGGCATCCGAGCTTGGGCATCCCGCTCGACTTGCGCGGCGGCTCGAGTGGTAACCCCTTGTTGAGGGTTGAGGGTTGAGGGTTTCAGGGCTTAGGGTGGGGCGTGATGAGCATAAGCATGTGACTCTGGCCGTGACCGTGAGAGGTTCGCGTTCATCTCGCTCACCATGCAGCGGACAAGCACTAACAGCGTGATGGGCATGAGCATCTCATTCGACTTGCGCGGCGGCTCGAGGGGTCGACCCTTGTTGAGGGTTGAGGGTTTAGGGTTTTAGGGTTAAGGGTGGGGCGTGATGGGCATGCGCATGTGACCAGGCCATGACCGTGAGAGGCTCTGGTTGGACTCGCTCACCATGGAGCGGAGTGGAGCTGACAAGCACCCAGGGTGTGATGGGCATCCGAGCTTGGGCATCTCGCTCGACTTGCGCGGCGGCTTGAGGGGTTACCACTTGTTTAGGGTTCAGGGTTTTAGGGTTTAATGGTTTTAGGGTTTAGGGGTTACCCCTTTTAGGGTGAAGGGGTTACCCCTGTTGGGGTTTAGGGGTTACCCCTTTTAGGATTTAGGGTTTACCCCTTGTTTATGGTTTAGGGTTTAGGGTTTAGGGTTTTAGGATTTAGGGTGAAGTGTGAGGCCTGCCGGCTGGCCAAGGCTGCCCCCCCCCCCCTCCCCCAGGGGACACCCACTCATGCACACCACTCACACTCTCACGCAGCATCCCATGCACCCGCCTTACGTGCATTCACAGAGGGGGTCACTGCCTGGGGTGGGCTGGCTCATGCACTCAGGCGCCGCCAATGCGGACGCAAGCTCCCCCACTTGCACACACACACACACACACACACACACACACCACAGGCACAGGCACAGACCCCGTGCCCCACCCGGGCTCCTTCCTTGTCACACTCCACACGGACAGTGGCCACGCGCGTGGTGCAGCGGGCGGCAGCAGCGGCGGCGGCGGCAGCGCTGGCGGTGGCGACCACGCGCGGCGCAGCTCTGTGCCCAGTGCAAAACTTGGCGGCGGCAGTGGCGGAAGCGGCGGCAGCAGCGGTGGCGGTGCGCTGCGTGGCTCTGTGTCCAGCGCAGCAGCAGTGGGCGGCGCCAGCAGCGTTGGCAGCGGCGATGACACACACTCTGTTGTGCCTGGCTTGTCTGGTTGCTTCGCGCCAGAGGTGAGGTGGGCGGAGGACACGCACACACGTACGCACACAAGAACCAACCACCCAACCAAGCGTTACGTGAGGCCGTCTGCATGCACCGGCAATGCCTGTACTAATAACAGCAATACAGCCCGGCAGTTGTTACGAGGCCTGACCCGTGCACTGGGATGTCTCTCGAATAGCAGGTGACCGACCAGCGCCTGAATCGAGTGGATAGCATTCTTGGTTTTGGGGGCGGAGGGCACACGCACACACGTGCGCACACAGGTACGCACACACACACGCACACAAGCATGCACATACACAAACGCGCACGCACGACCCACGCTGCACGGGCTGGCTGGCCACCGTGATGCAAGTAGGCTGGCGCGCTGCGCGGCCTTTCTGGCTCTCCTAGTTGAGCCCCCCTAGACTTGAAGTCTAGGCCTTAACTCACGCCGCGGGGTCCTCTGGGCGCGTACATGTAAAACCTGTGCAACCACCGCGATGCAGCCGGACACGTTGGACTGATGCGGTGTCGACAGAAGCACTCTGAGGACGCCCACGCACTCGCCCACCAAACACGCGTACAAACGCGCGCCCACCCCATCCAAACACACAGGTGACGTACTTCCCGCCGTTCGCTGGGCCAGCAACTCTGCACGACGTGTTTGCGCTGGGTGTGGTGGCGCCCGGGGGCGTCGGCAGTGGCTCAGCAAGTGCAAGCGACAACGAGCCTGATGATGGCAGCAGGTTGGTGAATAGATACAGAGAGAGGGGGGGGGTTGGGGGGGGGAGGGCTTGAGGCATGCCGTCACTGGTAGCGAGCGGTGTCTGCGCTGGGGGTGGTCGGCGCCCGCGGGGGCGTCGAAGTGGCAAGCAAGTTGCAGGAGCATGGAGGGCCATAACAGTCAGCCATGATAGTGAGCCATGATCGCTGCACGTGAGCGGCGCAAAGATAAGGAGAAGAGGTAGGGGGGGCGGGGAGGACAGGGCGGGGCGGGGGGGGGGGGGGGCTGGGGGAGGAAGACAACGTGGTTTCGCTGGACGCTGTAGCGTCCGGGGGGTGGGGGTGGGGTTGACAGCGGCTTCGAAATTGGAAGCAACCAATGAGCCTGATGGCGGCGGCAGGTGGGCGCTAGCTGATGCGCGCGGGCAACGATGGTAGTGCGCGCGCGTGTGTGCGTGCGCGCACACGCGCACGCATGCATGCTTGGTGCGCACACGCGCACGCATGTATGCTTGGACGGGAAGGCTCCACGCAGGCAGCGGCAACGGTGTGCATGTGATCGATTTTACAGTCCGTCGGACGCCTTTGATGGCGCATTAGACCCTGGAAAAGAGGCCGCGCCTGTCAAAATTAGGCCCCTAGCATGCCATCCGCCATCATGATTGCTGTGCAAGCGGTGCGTGTCTCAAAACAGGCGACACGCATGTGTGTGTGCATGCGCGCACGCGCGTGCTTGCATGCTTGATTGGGAAGCCCCTTCCACCCCCACCCCCACCCCCACCCCCGCGCCCCTGACCTGCACGCATGCACATGTGTCGCAGCCCCGGCGGCTCGGACCCCTACTACCCCCAAACATACACGTTGCACACGCATTTTACGCGGTGGCCAGCGCAGCCCCTGCAATGCCCCCCCCCCCTCCCCCCCCGTGCTATGGTAGGGTACCCCTGACGTGCACACACGCACGCACATGTGTGCCCGCAGCCCCCCTAACACACACACACACACACACACACACACACACACACACGTTGCACACGCATGTCACGCGGTGGCCAGCGCAGCCCCTGAAAGGCCCCCCCCTCCCCCCTCCCCCCCCGGCTATGATAGGGTACCCCTGACTTGCACACACGCACGCACATGCCCACAGCCCCGGCGGCCTCGACCCTACCCCCTCCCACCCACCCCACACACACGTTGCACATGCATTTTATGCGGTGGTCCCTGCAATGCCCCCCCCCTCCTCGGCTATGTGGTAGGGTACCCCTGACCTGCACACACGCACGCACATGCCCGCAGCCCCGCGGCCTCAACCCTACCCCCTCCCACCCCACACACACACACGTTGCACACGCATTTCATGCGGTGGTCCCTGCAATGCCCCCCCCCCTCGGCTATGTGGTAGCGTACCCCTGACCTGCACACACGCACGCACATGCCCGCAGCCCCGGCGGCCTCGACCCTACCCCGTCCCACCCCACACACACACACGTTGCACACGCATTTCATGCGGTGGTCCCTGCAATGCCCCCCCCCCCCCTCGGCGATGTGGTAGGGTACCCCTGACCTGCACACACGCACGCACATGCCCGCAGCCCCGGCGGCCTCGAACCCTACCCCATGGTCCAGTTCAGTGTTCCTGGGCAGCCCCCCAGCGACCCAGACAACCACCTGCTCCTGTGTGGCTCCATACCTGAGCTGGGAGGGTGGAGGACGGAGGACGGGCTGAGGATGGCGTGGAGGGGCGGGCGGTGGGTGGCGCGCGCTGCGCTGCCGGCCAATACCTCTTTTGAGGCGAAGGTAAGAAGAGTGGAGAAAGGGAGAAGGAGGGGAGGGGAGGAGGAGCAGACTCTATGAGAATGGGAAGGGGGGTGGGTGGGTGGCGCGCGCTGCGCTACCGGCCAGAACCTCATTGAGGCAAACGTGAGTGCAAGTGCAGGAGGGGGTACGGAGGGGAGGGGGCGAGGGGAGGAGGTGTAGAGTGGGAGTTAGGGGGGGGGCAGTGGGTGGCGTGCGCTGCGCTGCGCTGCCGGCCAACACCTCTTTTGAGGGAAAGGCGAGTGGCAGTGGAGAAGGAGGGAAGGAGGGAGGGGGGAGGTGCAGAGTGGGATTTAGGGGGGGGGGCAGTGGGTGGCCTGCGCTGCGCTGCGCTGCCGGCCAGCTCCTCTTTTGAGGTAAACGTGGGTGAGAGTGGAGAAGGGGGTAGGAGGGGAGGGGAGGAGGAGCAGACTCTATGAGAGTGGGAGTGGCGGTGGGTGGCGCTGCGCTGCGCTGCCGGTCAACACCTCTATTGAGGCAAACGTGAGTGAGAGTGGGGGGGTGAAGGAGGGGAGGGGAGGAGGAGCAGAGTGGGAGTTGGGGGGGGGGGGCGGTGCGCTGCCGGCCAACACCTCATTTGAGGCGAAAGTGGGGGATAGTGGAGGTGGGGGGAAGGAGGGGAGTTGGGGAGGTGCAGAGTGGGAGTGCGGAAATGAGAGCTCCTCTGCGACGCCCCCGAAATGTATCCTAAACTGCCCCCTTCCGCTGAATGCGTGGCACTCGCGCAGGATTTGCATAGGGGGCATGCATGGGGGGAGGGAGGAATCAGCTCACCTGGGAGTTTTGCAAAGTTTCGACGCGTGTCTCGGGCACGCCCGCTGCCCTTCCCGCCCCCCCCCCCCCCCTCTCACCCACACCTCCCCCCCTCTCACACATGTGTGCATGTGTAACAGTAACAGTATCAGTAACATCAGCTGTCCAGCGCAGACTACCTTTTAGTCCCTGTACCGCCGCCGAGACCCAAGGCCAGTGCTGGCCCTAACAATTACAAATGAATGTGAACCAGGAGTTACTACGGTGTGCTCTTTGAAGCAGCTGTAAATAAGCTCTTGGCTGAAGTCAGTGAACGCCTGGCTTGCGTGACGCCATGCAGGGCGTGTGTTTGCCCAGGTTGCTATCCTTTCAACCACGCAGGCCTGCTGGTTAGCTACGCAACGGCATCGCATGGCGGGTGGGCGTGCGCGCTGCACGACGCGGGTTTCCGTGGGGCTCACAAAGGCTGACCTCGTACCTGTCTTGCGGATATCAGAAACGCGATTTCGTTATGCGGCTGGCTGTATCTTTCCTGAAATCGGAGAGCCTGTCATCTTATGATGGGAAGGCACGCGGCGCCCACGCACACGCTCTTGCCCACGCATGGCGTGTTTGGCGCCATGCGGCGCCATGCATGGCCCAGTCTCAGCTTTCCTTCTGACTACTGAAGCAGGCATGTAAGCTTTGGCAAGTGGCGTTCTCGCCGTGCGTCGTGGGTCACTGTGGGGCTCACAAAGGCTAACCTCGTACCTGAGCCGCACCCGTTTCGATTTCGAACGCTAGGGTCGCTGTGAAAACTGGCTACTATTTCGCGCTGCTAGCTCAACAAAGCCGCATGTTTATGCTGCGTTGGTGCGCAACTGGTCGCTGCAGTTCGAAGCCTCGCGGCGGAAGCAAGGTTGAACCTTGTACTGCGAAAGTGTGGCCCCACAGCGTTTTCGCGCTAGCCGCACGTTCGCATCGTGTAGCGCTCACGCAATGCTTCACAGAGGTGCGTGTGGGAGCGAGGGCGAGGAGAGAGGTGAGAGGCGATTTTTTTTAAACGTCCTGCTGTCTAGCGAGCACCCCCGCTCCGGGCTCGCAGCTCGTGACCACCTCCAGGCCCAGCCAAGCCACCTTTGCCTGGTCCGGGCCGGGGGTGGCTACGCGGCGCGGCTCCAGGTCCACACCTCGTCATCGCCCTTCCCACCTTCCGCCCGCCGCGCACGTGCCGCTCCGCAATCCGGGGGCATGTAGGCTGGGCGCACCGATTTTAGGCCCCCTCCAGCGCCCTGCCCGAAACGATCGACCCCGCCGGAGCTGGCCCGTAGTTGCAGTTTACTCAATAAACTATTAATGATGATGATGATGATGAGAGTTTTACATTATTAAGATGTGTGGCACTCGCTAAACTACTTCCTGCCGAATGTGTGGCACTCCCACAGGTGATGCGCCACACCGCCGGGCAGTACAGCCCCGAGCCCGGGCCGCCCCGCACGTTCACACTGTCCCACCTTTTGCGCGCCGGGCGGTGCGGCCAGCTGTCGCGCCTGTCGAGCGCCCCTTTGAATTCGAATTCGAACGGGGCGGCGGCGGTTGGCGGGCCGCTGAGTAGTGCTGACCTGTTTGGACCGGATGCCTCTGCGCTCACGACGATGATGTTCACGTGCTACTGGGGCGTGGAGAGTGAGTGTGTGTGTGTGTGTTACAGTTACAGTTACAGTTACATCGGCTTTCCAGCAAAGACTACCTCTAGTCCTAGTACCACCGCCTAGACCCAAGTCCAGTTCTGGCCCTAACAATTACTTGTGAGGGGCGGTAGCCACCAGCCGGCTGCCTGCCAACGTGTAGTCCCAGAGCAAAAAGGAGAGCTATTGTGCGACGCCTCCAAAATAGGTCCTAACTGCTTCTAGGGGATAGGGGGTCAAGTGGCGCTTGCCAATCTACTTGACCGCCGTGGTGGAGGGGCCGGCGCCTGAGGGGCAGCCGGACCGTACACCACGGCTCTCCACCCGACCCTATCCTGAGCACGCTCAAACGCCGTGTCCGTGTGTGTGTGTGTGGCCAATTTTACAGGCTGTCCGATGCCTTTGATGGCAATGTGTGTGTGTGAGGTCAATTTTACAGTCCACCAGACATCTTTGATGAAGATGTGCGTGTGTTTGTGTGTGTGTGTGTGTGTCTGCGTGCATGCGGGGGTGGCATGCGTGTGAAGGGGGCCGTGACCAGATGCCTCGGCGCTCACGACGATGATTTCACGTGCTACTGGGGAGTGGAGAGTGAGTGTGTGTGTGTGTGTGTGTGTGTGGTCGATTTCATACTATGTCCGACGCCTTTGATGGCGATGTGTGTGTGTGTGTGTGTGTGTGTGTGTGTGTGTCTGCGTGAGTCAGTGTGTGTGTGCACTTGCCCTGTTTGTGTGCCTGTGCGTGTGTGTGTGTGTGTCTGCGTGCATGCGGGGGTGGCATGCGTGTGTAGGGGGGCGTGACCAGATGCAGCCCAGCTGACGGCGATGATGTTCACGTGCTATTGGGGAGTGGACAGTGAGTGCGTGTGTGTGTGTGGTCGATTTTACACACACCGCACACGCAGGCAGTGCTGCTGGGCCCCTGCTTCCCTGAGATGCTGGCCGCACCCCCTCCCACACACAGACACACACACACGCACACACACACACACACACACACTCGTAGGCATGCCCGTGCTGCTGGGCCCCTGCTTCCCAGAGGTCCTGGCAGCAGAGTGGGCAGGCCTGGACGACATCGCAGGCGCGTCGTACGTGCACGCCTGCGCTGATTCCAGTGGCACTGCAGCTGTTGGCGTTGGCGCGGGCGCTGCATTTGGCGCGGGCTCGGGCGAGCGTGTGGGCACGAGCGCGGGCGCGCACGACAGTGGTGCTGCTGGCGCGGCCGTTGGCATGGGCGCGGGCGCTGTCACTGCCGTTGTCATGGGCCCGGGCGTAGGCGCTGCAGTTGGCGAGAACGCGGGCGCGGGTGCAGGCGTGGGTGGTGCGATCCTGGGCCTGGGCGCTGCCATTGGAGCGGGCGTGGCGGGCCGCCCTGGCGGCGCGGCCCCCTCTGCCACCTTTGACGCAGCGCCCCCCACCACCAGCGGGAAGCTTGAGGCAGAGCAGCAGCAAAAGGCGGAGCAACAGGAGGCAGAGGACAAGGCGGCAGAGCAGGAGCAACAGGCAGAGCAGCAACAGGAGGCAGAGCAGCAGCAACAGGAGGCAGAGCAGCAGCAGCAGCTAGTGGTTCAGCAGCAACAGCAGCTAGAGGCTCAGCAGCAGCAGCAGCAGCAGGAGCAGGCAGGCACGCAGCAGGGCGGTGACGAGCTGCAGCAGGCGTTTGAGGAGGAGCTGCTCTGGCAGCAGCAGCAGCAGCAGCAGGCGCAGGAGCAGGCGCGCGCCGCGCAGCAGCAGCAAGACAACGACCTGCAGCAGGTGTTTGAAGAGGAGCTGCTCTGGCAGCAGCAGCAGCAGCACAAGCAAGAG
>VFSX01000626.1:60000-75000 GCA_016618255.1 Chlamydomonas sp. UWO 241 | reverse complement strand
CCCAGATAGTCCAGTGTCCAATTGGTGTCGAGTTGTTTTAAACCATACGTATAGGAGGACGTGGGGCAAATTAGCTCGGGCAAATTGGCACACTCTGCTATTAGAGAGCTGCTCCCTGCTGCTTGGCTGTGCGCCCGACGCACACCTTCTGGATTCAAGCTGGGCAAATGTCTCCTCCTCTCCTACACTCCGCACCTCAACCATGAAGGCGAGGTTGTGCGCTGTGTACCCAGGCCGCGTCCAGTCGACCACCCACGCAAAAGCCTCCCCGAGGGAGGGGTTCAGTTTGTTTGGGCTCCCCCAGGGAGGGGGTCAGTTTGTTTCCTTCCAACACAACATACCCCAATGACGAGGCTGTGCGGTGTGCAGCCCGGCCGCAATTTATACTAAGTTTAGAGGCTCACGCTTTCAACCATTATGCACTGTGTAGCCCGACCGCGACATGTAGTAACTTTAGGGGTTCATGGCTTTAACCATTCAACCCTTAAAAGGGTTGAGCGGGGTGAACCTCAATCATGAACGCGAGGTTGTGCGCTGTGTAGCAGTGATTCCCCTGCGAGCCGTATACCGCTCCGAGCCGGATGTCCCATTTCCTAGAAAACCACCTTACACTTAGTGGGTGAGGGCGTTGGAGCGATGCGTTGGAAAGCTCTTGCCGAGAGCAGCACAACGGCATGCATTGCATGAATACCCGCTGTGTATTGTGCCTGGTATGAGCGGTCAAAGTTGCTGGAGCCGGCAAAAAAACTAATTACTAAAATCCTTCTCAGGGACCACTGCTGTGTAGCCCAGTCGCGACTTATAATAAGTTCCGCTTTTTTCTCTAAAGAAACCATAAGCCATTCAACCCCCTGAACTTATATAAGATTTAGAAACCCTAAAGCAGTTTTTACCTCAATCATGAAGGCGAGGTTGTGCGCTGTGTATTCTGGTCGCGTCCAGTCAACCACCCACGAAAACGTCTCCCCCAGGGACGCTGCCGACTTGAGCATGGCACCGCAAAAGGTGGCGGTGGGGAGGGTCACGGCGAGGATCAGGCTGCGTGTGTGCGTGTGTGTGTGTGTGTGTGTGTGTGGTCGATTTTACAGTCCGTCGGACGCCTTTGATGGCGCATTAGACCCTATGTGTGTGTGCGTGTGTGTGTGTGTGTGTGTGTGTGTGTGTGTGTGTGTGTGTGTATGTGTGTCAGGTATAGAAGGGGCAGGAGCAGGTTGTGTGTGTGAGTGCACGCTTGTGTGTGTGTGGGGGGGGGGGGCACGCGTTGCAGGTGCGCCTGCCACACACACAAACACACACACTCAAACACGCACGTACACATACACACATACACACAAACACACACACACACACTCCCTCTCCTCACATCGTCATGGCCGGAGAGCATGCCATCACGCCGAGTGCCTGGCAGACGACGGCTGCTGCTGCCGCAACGCCTAGCGTTATGTTGACGCGCTGGTGGCGCCACCTGCGTGTGTGTGCGCGCGTGTGTGTGTGCGCGTGTGAGAAAAAGACAAGGAGAGAGAAAGAGAGAGGGAGAGAAAGAGAGCAAGATAGTGAGAGGGAAAGAGAGAGGGTGGGAGAGAGAAAGAGAGAGAGAGAGGGAGAGAGGGAGAGGAAAAGAGAGTGCGTGAGAAGACAGAGAGAGAGAGAGAGACAAATGCGACGTTGGCGCGCTGGTGGCGCCACCTGCCTGCGTGCGTGTGTGTGTGCATGTGCGCGCGCATGTCCGACACACACGTGCACAGCTCGCTCACGCGCACGTCAGTGGTGTCATTAGCGCCCCCGCAGCCTCCGCTGCGGGGGTGACCCGGGAAATTGTGAGGGGGGCTGCGGGGGCGAATCGCGGGAATTTCGCTCCGAGAAGTGTGAGATTTGATGATTTCCACCCTCTTCCGTAAAAAAGGCGCCTCCAGCGGGGGAAATTTGGCATGTTCCTTCCTGTGTCGCGGGGGCAAACAGGACATTCTTGGTTCCCTGAAACACACCACTGGCGCACTGAGTCTGTGAGGAGCAGCAGCAGCGCCGACGCACGCGCACAGCTTGCCCCCCCGCCCTCCCCCCCTTTGCCGAGATTGTGTTTTTTTAAGAAAGACACCCCACACACTTGCCCCACACATACGCACGTGCACAGCTCGCCCGCCCGCACGGAGTCAGCGAGGAAGAGCAGCAGCGCCGACACGTGCGCACAGCATGGCCCCCCCTCCCCCTCTTTGTCGAGATTTTATCTTTAAGAAAGACTCCCAGCACTTTTGCCCCACACTGCCCACACGCACCCCACGCTTGCACGCACGTGCACAGCTCGGACGCCCGCACGGAGTCTGCGAGGAACAGCAGCAGCGCCGACGCACGCGCACAGCTTGGCCCCCCCCCGCCCTCCCCAGAATTTGTCTTTAAGAAAGACACCCCAGCACTTTTGCCCCACACTTCACACACACCCCACACATCCACACGGACGTGCACAGCTCGCCCGCCCGCACGGAGTCAGCGAGGAGCAGCAGCAGCGCCGACGCATGCGCACAGCTTGCCCCCCCGCCCCCCCCCCTTTGCCGAGTATTGTTTTAAAAGTAAGACACCCCACACACTTGCCCCACACTGCCTACAGACCCCACACATACGCACGAGCACAGCTCGCCCACTCGCATGGAGTCAGCAAGGAACAGCAGCAGCACCGACGCGCGTGCACAGCCCCACCCCCTCAAGATTTTGTTTTTAAGAAACACACCCCCACACTTGCCCCCCCACACACACATACGCACGTGCACAGCTCGGACGCCCGCACGGAGTCTGCGAGGAACAGCAGCAGCGCCGACGCACGCGCACAGCTTGGCCCCCCCCCGCCCTCCCCAGAATTTGTCTTTAAGAAAGACACCCCAGCACTTTTGCCCCACACTTCACACAAAACCCAACACATCCACACGCACGTGCACAGCTCGCCCGCCCGCACGGAGTTAGCGAGGAACAGCAGCAGCGCCGAAGCGCGCGCACAGCTTGGCCCCCCTCCCCCCTTTGCCAAGATTTTGCCTTTTTAAGAAAGACACCCCCACACACTTGCCCCACACTTCCCACACACACCCCACACATACGCACGCACGTGCACAGCTCGCCCGCCCGCACGGAGTCAGCGAGGAACAGCAGCAGCGCCGACGCGCGCACGCGCACAGCTTGCCCCCCCCCTCCAGAATTTGTTTTTAAGAAAGGCACCCCCACACTGCCCACACACCCCACACATGCACGCACGTGCACAGCTCGCCCGCCCGCACGGAGTCAGCGAGGAACAGCAGCAGCGCCGACGCGCACGCAGCCCCCCCTGTTTTGTTTTCAAGAAAGATTATTCCACACCCACACCCACGCACACGCACACACCCACGCATACACCCACGCACACACCCACGCACACGCCCACGCACACGCCCACGCACGTGCACAGCTCGCCCGCCCGCACGGAGTCAGCAAGGAACAGCAGCAGCACCGACGAGCACGCAGCCCCCCTGTTTTGTTTTCAAGAAAGATTATTCCACACCCACACCCACGCCCACGCACACACCCACGCACACACCCACACCCACGCCCACGCACGTGCACAGCTCGCCCGCCCGCACGGAGTCAGCAAGGAACAGCAGCAGCGCCGACGCGCGTGCGAGGTGCGCCGCGAGGAATACCAGGAGCAGCGGTCCGGCGCACGCTGACTGGGCGCCAGGGAGCAGTAGGGAGGGGAGCGCAATCGCACACGCGAGCACGGCGGCGCCCTACACAGGGTGGTTTAGGGGTTATGTCTTGGTAGTGGAGAGCAGAGGGAATGGCGGGGGAACACGTGTGTGTGTGTGTGTTTGTGTGTGTGTGTGTCAGCGGTCCGGCGCACGTTGACTGGGCGCCAGGGAGCAGCAGGGAGGGGAGCGCGAGCGCGCACGCGAGCACGGCCGCGCTAGGGCTCGTGTCTTTTATTTTTTGGGCAGTGGAGGGCACAGGCGATGGCGGGGAGCAGCGCGTGTGCAAGCACGTGTGCAAGCGCGTGCGTGTGTGTGTGTGTGTCTGTGTGTGTATGTGCGTGTGTGTGTGCGTGCCCTGCGGGGGTGCTGGCTGTGGTT
Source organism: Chlamydomonas sp. UWO 241 (assembly GCA_016618255.1). Lineage (NCBI taxonomy): Eukaryota > Viridiplantae > Chlorophyta > Chlorophyceae > Chlamydomonadales > Chlamydomonadaceae > Chlamydomonas > Chlamydomonas priscui. Next base: position 70,915 of record VFSX01000626.1, on the reverse strand, counting down.
GTGGTTGTCAAGGTGGTTGGGGAGAGGAGAGGCAATGGTGGGGCAGGAGCAGAGAGGGGAGCGCGAGCACGCACGCGAGCACGGCGGCGCCCTACACGGTTTGGCATCCAGGTTTAACAGGTTTTACACGACGTGCCTAAGGTTTTCTACCTCGGTAGAAGCACCAGGGGCTCGATTAACGGAGGCGCGTTCTCGTCGCCGAGCCCTGGACCCAGCAATGCGGCGCTGCTGGTGACGAGGATCTCCGTGCCGCTGACGAGCGGGGTAAAATACGACTGGCCCGGCTCCTGCTAGACTGCCCCTCGGTGGAACACTTCAGGAGCGGCTTGCCCGGCGCTGCCATGGCTTGGCGAGTAGCCGCGGCGCTGCCGCGGCCCGTGCTGGGAGACGGCCCTTATCCTCCCCCCATGCAGGACGCCATGCGGCACCGATCTCGACGAGTTGATCGACGAGCGGAGGAGCTGGCGCCCGTCAATGCATGCTGGACATTGGTCAAGATGGCTGCCCGTGGAGGCGGGCTACCATCACGGCTTCAGCGGTGGCGACCGCCGAGGCAACACAGAGTAAATCCGCTTCACCAATCGCAGCGTTCGTCACCGCGCTCATCCTCGGGGTCGCTCGTCTGCCGGTGACTGGCGTTGGAAGGTCTTCAGGCAGCCTCCATGACAACTCTGTCGTCCATGCACCCCTGGAGGGTGGGACCTGGCCATGCATGAGGCATGGGGCGCCGGCTGAGCCCCATGCAAACGAGAGCTGGACAGCCATGCACTGCCAGGCGGGGACCGTTCCAGTCAGCGCCAGTCGGCTCTGCCGGCTTGACTGGCCACAAGGCCACTACTGTGACCCTGAGGAAGGTCCTCTCCTATATGCTCCTTGCCAGACATGTCTCTCAGAGACCGCTGTTTGGGGTAGTCTAGCCGGCGGGAGCGGTAGTCTATCGGCCGGGAGCCGGCAGTACTCTAGTACTTAAGTGTGCTGGAGTATCGGCGGGTGTCTCTAGTAGAAGAGTAGCCTGCTTAGCTGGAAACCCCGTGTTACTGTTACTGTTACTGCCTAAGGTTTAAGGTTCAAAGGGTTACAGGTGGAGACCCTGGGGGAGGGTTGAGGCAACGGCGCGAGGGCGTGCGCATGCGCATTTTCTGTTGGGGTGGAGGGTGGTGGAGGGTGGTGGAGGGGGGGGGGGGCAGCAAGGAGGGGAGCACGAGCGCGCACGCGAGCACGGCGGCGCCCCGCGGGGGTGTCTGTTGCGCTGTGCGTGTCAAGGTGGTTGTGTCGCACGCGCATCGCTCAAGGTGGTTGGGGAGAGGAGAGGCAATGGCGGGGGAGCAGCAGAGAGGGGAGCGCGAGCGCGCACGCGAGCACGGCGGCGCCCCGCGGGGGTGTTGTTGAGGTTGTGCTTGTCAAGGGTGTGTGTGTGTGTGTATGCATGCGCGTGCGTTTGTGGGTGCTGAAAGCGTCCCCGATCCCCCCCCCCCCCCCATCTGCGCCCGCAAGCGCGGTGCACCACGTCATGAGCCACGAGCAGTGATTTTGTTTTCAGTGTCTTTATTTTTTCTCTGGGAGACGGCGCGCAGCTGAACAACCCATTGACCGCCTTGACCGCTGCCTTAACGTTGACCGTTGACCATCAAACATAGGTAATTTTCAAGCTCTTGACCAGCTCTATCTGATGGGATCGTCATACCATCGAGCAACTTGGTTGGTTGAGATCTATCTGACGGGATCGTCAGTAGCCAAATGGCTCCCAATGGCTCCCAGGAGCCCAAAACAAAATGACTGGCCACAAGCGACTTCGGCAGCGCATGCACCAGGGGATTCTTAGCTAATTGGACTCCGATGAGGCAACCGCCCGAAGGGCGGTGTGCCGATGGGGAGCGAGGGGGGCGTTCGGAAAACCCGAAGGAGAAAAAGGGGCCAAGGCGCCGCCCCCGGAAAATGTGACAGCCTGGCGAGAAAAAAGGGAGCTCGCTGGTAACCCGGAGAGTACGGGAGGCCCTCTCCAGGGAAACCGACAGACTGGCAGCCCCCACAGGAGAATTGTGGCATGCACACACACGCACGCACACGCACACACACGCACGCACACATACGCTCACACGCACGCACACAGACACACACACACACACACACACACACACACACACACACTCCCTGCACCCACACACCGCCTGCCCCGCGCCACTCACCGCCACCGCGTGCACGCCCGCTAGCAATGTGTAACCCTACTTGAGGCACGAGCGATGTTGAAAGCACACACGCTCTCACACACACACACACACACACACACACACGCGCGCGTCCACGCCTGCTGCCCCACTCACCGCCACCGCGTGCGCGCCCGCGAGCAGTGTTCAACCCCAGTTGAGCCACGAGCGACGTTGAAAGCACACACGCACACACGCACGCACGTACGCACACACACACACACACACACACATACACGCACATAAACGCACACACGCGCGTCCACGCCTGCCGCCCAACCCACCGCCACTGCGCGCTCGCAAGCATTGTGCAATCCCACTTGAGCCACGAGCGACGTTGAAAGCAGACACACACACACACACACGCGCGCACGCGTCCACGCCTGCCGCTCCACACACCGCCACCGCTTGCACGCCCGCGAGCAGTGCGCAATCCCACTTGAGCCACGAGCGACGTTGAAAGCACACACGCACGCACACACACACACGTGCACGCACACACACACACACACACACACATCCACGCCTGCCGCCCCACTCACCGCCACCGCGTGCGCGCTCGCGAGCAGTGTTCAACCCCACTTGAGCCACGAGCGACGTTGAAAGCACACACGCACACACGCACGCTCACGCACACACACACACACACGCGTCCATGCCTGCCGCCCCACTCACCGCCACCGCGTGCGCGCCCGCGAGCAGTGTGTAACCCCTCTGCGCCATGAGCGACGTCGACAGCGGCGGTGTCGGCAGCAAGCGCTCGATGACGGTATCCGCCTCGACAGCGAGGCACTCCAGCATGGCGCCAGTCAGCCACGCGTCGAGCTCTGTCACAGCGCGGGGTTGGCGGGTGGGCGGAGTAGGGGGCGCAGAGGCAGCAGTGGGCGCATGGGGCACGCCAGCCCACTAGCCCGCCCTCGAGTGTTGCACTGCGCGTGACGGCAGCCCGGGCGTGCCCAGCGGCGCCTCAGCAACGACTGGGTTGCTGCCATGGCATGGCACACACACACACACACACACACACCCCGCCGCACCCTCATGCAAACACACACATGCATGGCTTGCATGCGCTGCAGGGCGCACGCACCTTCTGGGGACCGTGGCCTGCCGCTTGAGGTCGACTCCTCTGATTCCTGGCCCTCCAGGATCTCAGTCGCCTCAACCACCGATGCCTCAGCTGCAGGCTCTTCGCTAGTGGACGCTGCGTCGGACCCTGGACCATCATCTGGCCGAGCAGACGCGCCCTCTGCGCCCCCTGTGATGCATGCGTGTACACAATCGAATGCCGTGCATGCGTGCCATGCCGCAAGCTGCACGCTGGATTGCGCGCTGCCATTGCACGGCGCCTCATCTGCATGGGCTGGGTGGCACTGTCTCTCCTCCCCTCCTCCCCCCGACCCAGAGATCGCTGCATCAAGCTTGCCTGAGGCGGATGTCCACACGCTTCGCCGCTGCATCCCCATCTGGCATGCGTGGGGGAGCACGCTGATGAGTCTTGTCCGCTGCGGTGCTGCCTGCAGCCGTGAGCCGCATCCACCGGCGCCACAGCGTAGGCGATACATGCTGAGGGCCATCGCAACCACTGAGCAGGCTGGAGGCGCCAATTGCCATGCTTTAGCCAATTAGTGTGGACTTCATATCACTCTTGCGCACGAGTTGCTTAGCCAGTCAGCGAGTTGCTTAGCGAACCTTGGGTGGATGCAGAGGCAAAGTGCCAAGGACGAGGGATGTTGGACTACTACGCCATCTTCTCGCGCGGCGGTGCGCTGCTATGGACCCTCCAGTTCACGGCCATGCGACACAACCCGCTGGATGCGCTGAACGCGCTGGTGCGGGGCTGCCTGCTGGAGGAGCGCTCGTCTGACGCAGCGTTCACGTACACCCCAAAGTCGGGCGCAGCGCAGCAGCTCAAGTGGACGTTCCACAACGTGAGTGACATGAACTGGGCGACGGGTCTTTCAGTACAGCACGAGAGCACGCTGCTGATGGGACGGGTGTGCTCAGTGCAACTGAGTTGGCCATGACGTGTTGGCCATGACGTGCCCGCTGGCATGGAGGCATGGAGGCCCCCGGTGCGTTCACAACGCTGCATGGGGGCTATGCGCCGCTGTTAGGGGGCAGCATGGTGCACGGGGGTCACGCGAGCGATCTGAGATCGAAAAATGTGCGCACGTCGCTTGCTCGCCTGGCGCATGCACGCCTTTGGAAAGACTGGGATATATGCACTAGAAGTGCATTTGTTCTGTATTGGCACAACCACTATGCGTGGTCATGTGGTGGTGAGTCCGTGTAGTGCTGTCCCATGCATGCACGCATGGGCACCGAGTGCGATAATGGAGAGAGCGCCAAGGCACGCGGGGAGGATCAGCCGGTGCACGCACCATGACCATGCACGGCACGAGTGACGCACCGCTGAACAGCGCTGTACACGCCCTGACGCGAGCACGCACCCGCACCCCCCGTGCACGGCACAGGGCCTCGGCCTGGTGTTTGTGGCGGTGTACCAGAAGTCTCTGTCCCTGCTGTACGTGGAGGAGCTGCTGAGCCTGGTCAAGGAGGAGTTTGTCGCGCAGTACTTGCCAAGGTGCGTGCATGTGTGGGCGGGATGTGCATGGGAGGGGCGGTGGGAGGGGGGAGGGTGCACCACCGGCCTGCCTGCTGGCACACACACGCAGGCACACACACATACATGCACACACCGCCCCACTGCTTGCACACCCACCCATCCACCCACACGCACCTCCCCCTTTTGCCCACTGGAGGGGTTGAGTGTGGAGCCTGCACTGTGGTGTCGCTTGCTCGGCGCCCGCCACTACGTGGTTGGCGCTACCGTGGGCTACTTTTGTAGCTCGACCTTTTTGGTGGGCCTCGTGCCTGCTCTCTCAAGTCCCGCTGGAGCTCTGGAACCGAATGTGTGACCGCCGGCAGTGGATTGTAAAACAACTCGATCAAACTTCATCATCCACCCCACCCCGCAGCACCACTGACTTCAGCTCATTCAAGCAGCCGTTTGACCGTCTCCTGCGGGAGTGTGAGGCACGCGCAGACAAGGCGAAGCGCGGAGAGCCGCTCAGCAAGGTGCGTGTGTGTTTGTGTGTGTGTGTGTGGGGGGTGCTGCGGGAGCGTGAGGCACGCGCGGACAAGGCGAAGCGCGGAGAGCCGCTCAGCAAGATGCGTGTGTGTGTTTGTGTGTGGGGGGGGGGTGATGCTGCGGAAGTGTGAGGCACGCGCGGACAAGGCGAAGCGCGGAGAGCCGCTCAGCAAGGTGCGTGTGTGTGTTTGTGTGTGTGAGGGGGGGTGATGCTGCGGAAGTGTGAGGCACGCGCAGACAAGGCGAAGCGCGGAGAGCCGCTCAGCAAGGTGCGTGTGTGGGGGGGTGCTTGGTTGTGTGCTACATGTGTGGGTGTGGGTGTGGGTGTGCTGTGTGTGTGCGTTTGTGGGGGGGGTCGCTGCGTGTGTGTGTGGGGGGGGGTCTGGTTGTGTGCTACATGTTTGTGTGTGTGTGTGTGCTGCACGCGTGCATGTTGTGCGGTATGCATGTGTGTGTGTGTGTGTGCTGCGTGCGTGCGTGTGTGTGTGCTGCGTTTTGTTATGTGTGCGTGCTGTGCGTTGTGCGTTTGTGCTGTGTGTGCGTGTGTGCTGCGTGTTGTGCGGTGTGCGGCAGCAGAAGCAGAAGCACGTGGAGCAGCAGCAGCAGCAGCAGCAGCAGCATGTGGAGCAGCAGCAGCAGTGGTGTGCGGCAAGCCAAGCCAAGGCGCGACGGCCGTTGACCCAGTGACCCGGCGCTTGGCGCCGGATTCGGGAGCCATGGAGCCGGATTTTCAGTCAAATGGACCCAGAAAATCAAAACAAAAGCATGAAGAGGAAATCACTGCTTTGACCCTGCCCCCCCCTCCCGTGCCGTGTGCCGTGTGTTGGTGCTGTGTGTGTAGGGGGGGGGAGCTGCGTGTGTGTGTGCGTGTGTGCGTGGTTGTGTGCTGCGTGTGTGCATACTGCGTGGTATGCTGTGTGCGGTTGTGCGTTTGTGCTGCGTGTTGTGCGGTGTGTGTGGCAGCAGCAGCAGCAGCAGCAGCGGTGTGTGGCAGCGAACCTATGGCGGGTGGCTGCCCCTCCCCCCCGACGTGTGCCGTGTGTTGGTGCTGCGCAGAAGCCGCAGGCATCCGCAGCCACGAAGTCGAATTGCGCGGCGGCAGTCGCGAAGCAGCCCACCGGCGCCGCGCGCAACAGCGGCAGCGGCGGCGCGCCCGCCGCGGCGGCGGACTCTGATGGCAGCGGCGTTATCGGCGACAGCGACGGCCCAAGGTTTGGGTGGGTGGTGGGAGGGGGAGGGGGGGCTGCCCATCCGGCGTGTGGGGGAGGAGGGGGGTGCCCATCCGACATGGGGGGGGGGCCCATTCGGCACAACAACAACAACAACAACAACAACAACAACAACAACAACAACAGCAACAACAACAACAACAGCGGCAACAACAACAGCAGCAAAAACAGCAGCAACAGCGACAACAGCAACAAACCAACAAACCAACAAACCAACAACAACAATAACAATAACAATAACAAAAGACTACCACCACCACCACCGACAGCAACAACAACAAAAAGAACAAAACAACAACAAAAATAACAATAACAAAAAACTACCACCACCACCACCGAAAGCAACAACACCAACAACAACAGCAACGACAACGACCACCACCACCAACAACAAAACACCAACAACAAAACAACAACAACACACCACCACCGCCAACAACAGCAGCGGCGGCGGGAGGGCGGCCGCGAGCGCGAGCGCCGCCGGCGACTCTGCCGAGGACGACGGCGTGAGCGCCGGGGCGTTTGACGTGTCGAAGTTCAAGGGTGCGCTGCCGCGCGGCGGCCGCGGGCGCGGCGGCGCGGCGGCCGCGCCCCCGAAGAAGTCGGACAAGAAGGATGGGGACAAGAAGGATGCGGAGTCTCGCAAGAAGGTGTGTTTTTGTTTGTGCGTGTGTGTGGGGTCTATTTTACAGTCTGTCGGACGGCGGCCGCTTCTGAAGAAGTCGGACAAGAAGGAGGGGGATAAGACGGAGGGGGAGCCTTGCAAGAAGGTGTATTTGTGTGTACGCGCGCGTGTGTGGTTGATTGTTTGTGCGTGTGTGTGTGTGGGGGGGCGATTTTACAGTCTGTCGGACGGCGGCCGCTCCCCCGAAGGAGTCGGATCAGAAGAGGGGGGAACAAAAAGGATGCGGAGCCTCGCAAGAAGGTGTGTTTGTTTTTGCGTGCGTGTGTGTGTGCGTGAGAGTGTGTGTGTGTGTGTCGATTGTACAGTCTGTCGGACAGCAGCCGCGCCCCCGACAGAGTCGGATAAGAAGGATGGGGACAAGAAGGATGCGGAGCCTCGCAAGAGGGTGTGTTTGTGTTTGTGCGTTTGTGTGTGTGTGTGTGTGTGTGTGTATTAGGGAGGGGCGATTTTACAGTGTCGGACGACGGCCGCGCCACCCTTAAAATTCGGACAAGAAGGCGGGGGACAAGGAGGATGTGGAGCCTCGCAAGAAGGTGTGTGCGTGCGTGTGCGTGTGTGTGTGTGTGTGTGTGTGTGTAATAACGACGCTGCCATACACGTATTCTCACGCACACCCCCGGGTCTCCCTTGCGCACGCACGCAGGCCGACCGCAACTGGGACGTGATTGGCGGCATGCGCAGCAGGGGCGCCAAGGAGGCCGCAGAAGCACACCCTCTGATCCTTTTGTACACCATGCCCCCCCCCCCCCCGACGCGCAACCCTCTGACCATTTTATGTGCGCTGCCCCCTCCTTGCCGCCTCGCACACACGCAGGCCGACCGCAACTGGGACACGATTGGCGGCATGCGCAGCAGGGGCACCAAGGAGAGCGCAGAGGACCTCGATCGCAGCGACTTGCCGGCGGCGCGAGGGGGAGGCGGGCACGGTGGGTATGGAGGGAGGGTGGGAGGGGTGGCGGGGGGGGGGGGGGGGGCAGTGGCATGGGCGGCGATCCCGATTGTGTGTGTGTGTGTGGGGTGGGGGTGAGGACCGCAGCGACATGCCGGCGGCGGGAGGGGGCCGGCCCGTGGTGGTGGTGGTGGGATTGGGGGGGGGAGGGCACGATGGGTGTGTGGGGGGTGGGGTGGGTAGAGGTGGGGGCACGATGGTTGGGTGGGTGGTGTGGTGGTGGCCGAGTGTTTGTGTGGGGGGTGAGAGCGGGGGCACAATGTGTGTGGGGGGCGGGGGGGAGGACACGGGCGACTGGCCCACCCACTCTCTCGCATACTCGCACATGCACACGCACACGCGCACGCGCACGCGCACGCGCACGCGCACGCGCACGCGCCGCACACGCGCACGCGCACGCACACGCACATGCACATGCACACACACACACGCGAGGGCGACGAGCGCACGAGCGCGGCGGTCGGCGGTCGGCGTCGGCCTGAGCCACATTGACGCCGAGGAGACACACACACACACACACACACACAGGTGACGGCGACGAGCGCACAAGCGCGGCGGTCGGCGTTGGACTCAGCCGCATGGACGCGGAGGACACGCACTTCGACGAAGAGGACGACGACGAGGAGGTGGTGAGTGTGGCACTGTGGAGTGTGGAATGGGGAGTGTGGAGGTGTGGGGTGTGGGGAGCGTACATGTAATGTGGGTGGCCTCTGCCGCATGGACGCGGAAGACGGGCACCTTTACGAAGAGGACGATGATGAGGATGAGTGTGGATGTGTGGAATGGGGAATCTGGAAGTGTGGAGTGTGGGGAGCGCAACAAATATGGTGATGCACACACAGGAGCGTGCTGCCGCTGCCGCGGCCCAGCATGGCAACCCCCCCCCCCTCCTCTGGTGATGCACACAGAGAGATATCGTTACAGAGAACTCTGCACGGCAGACCTAGATAGGCTGTTTCTAGTCATCAATTGAGGAGATTCCGTTTGAAGGCGGGAGACCAACCGTGCGCCAGCAAGAGGGTGAACAACCTCATTTGTAAAGCAGTTGGGGAAAGGGGCAGTGGCGGGTCATTGACGGCTGTGTTCGTCAATCTGCCTCGACTGAGTTTAAACTAGGTGTCGGCAGAAGGACTTCCACAGTTGTGGAAATCATGCTAAGATGATCCACTCGGTGGTGACTCGCTCGGCGAACTCGGGGCGCTCGGGGATGTCGCGTGTGAAGTTGAAGAGATGGATGTTTGCGGAGGGCGTAGAACGTGACGGAGTGGGCGCAAAAGTCACCGGCGTGAGCCGGAAGAAGGTGATGGCGCCGCCGGCACAGAGCGAAGTCGTGTCCGAACAGCGGTAGTCGTGCAAGTGGGAGGCAGTGGGAGGGAGGCAGCGGGAGGGTAATCGGAGGGAGAGGGGGAGGCGCGGGGGAGGGTTAGGGAGGGGCGGGGGGCACAAGATGGGGTGGGGTGCATCGGGGATGGAGGGGTGGAAGACAGGAGAAGGGAGGGAGCAGAGGGGAGAGAGGAGGGAGCCACACTGTGGCCCGGCCACATGGCGCATACATAGGCGCTGGTAGCATGGGGTGCATGGGGTGCATGTGCGCGCATGGGGCGCATGGGGAGGGGCAACTCCATGTGACTAGCATGTGGGTGTATGGAGGTCGACGGGGCGGCAGTGGGATAAGCGGTGGGTCTCTTGAGGTGGGGCGTGGGGTCGAATGAACGACTGGGCAGTGGGCGGTGGGCGGGACGGTGGCGGCTGGAGGAACTCGGTAGCTCAAGTTGAGCGCTGGCTCGGGCCGCATGGCGGTCGAGGTGATGGCACTGAGATACCTGGGCTCCGTTGTCTGAAGCTGCAGAGCTGCGGGGGGAGGGAAATCTGTGCGGTAGGGCGTCACGTGTTTTTTGCCATGTGGAGGGCGTGCGAGAGAGTGCGGATGGACTGAGTTCCTGGATGCATGCGTCGACTGGCTGCTGAATTGGCAGGCCGACGACAGGGGGCGTACGGAGGAGGAGAGGCGGCGAGAATCGGCGGCGGCATGGGTGAAGGGGGGTCGACGTAGGCGGTGGCGATGACTGCGCGGGGCGCCCCACACTGTGGGCACAGAGTGGGGCGCCCACAGAGTGATGCACACAGAGTGATGCACACAGAGTGCACACAGAGTGCAGACACACAGAGTGCACAGAGTGCACACACAGAGTGCACAGAGAGCAGACACAGAGTGCACACAGAGTGCAGAGTGCACACAGAGTGATGCACACAGAGTGATGCACACACACACACATACACACACACACTCTCACACACGCACACACACAGGAGCACACACACAAGCGCGCCGCCGCTGCTGCTGTGAAGCAGGGCAAGCCCCCCCCCCTCCCCCTTCCTCCTCTGGCAACACACGCGCACACACACACACACCCACACACACAGGAGCGCGCCGCCGCAGCTGCCGTGAAGCAGGGCAAGCCCCCCCCCTCGAGCAGCGGCGTTCTGAGCTCTTTCCTCGGCCGCCTCGCGCTGCGCGTCGCGGGCAGCAGCAGCCTCAGTGAGGAGGACCTTGCGCCTGCACTTGAGGACATGAAGGTGCGTGTGTGTGCGTGTGTGGGGGGGTGTCAGGGGGGAGGCAGCAGCAGCCTCAGTGAGGAGGATCTTGCGCCTGCACTTGAGGACATGATGGTGTGTGTGTGTGTGTGTGTGCGTCAGGGGGGAGGCAGCAGCAGCAGCCTGAGTGAGGAGGACCTTGCGCCTGCGCTTGAGGACGTG
>VFSX01000626.1:0-57500 GCA_016618255.1 Chlamydomonas sp. UWO 241 | reverse complement strand
TGTCTGTGTGCGTGCGCGTGTGTGTGTACGTGTGTGTGTGTATGTGTGTGTGTGTGTGTGTTTGTACAAGCAGGGAGGGAGGTAGACGAGCTACTTGACAACAACAAGTCCTAGCAGCAGTTGCCCTGCGGCAGCCCCTTACGTCTGAGGCGCGCAAGTCAAGGCGGTCGTAACGCCTGAGGCGGTCGGGGGTGTGCCTCAGACGGTGGTGGGCGCCTGAGGCGGTCGGAGTGCGCCTGCGACGTCGGGTGACACCGAGGCGGCGCCTCAGGCGGTCGGGGGTGCGCCTCAGGCGGTTGGAGTGCGCCTGCGGCGGTCGGGCATTCGCCTCAGGCGGTAGTGGGCGCCTGAGGCGGTTGGGGTGCGCCTGAGGCGGCGGTTGGGGTGCGCCTGAGGCGGCGCCTGAGGCGCCCACCTCCGCCTGAGGCGCATGCAGGGAGTTGGGCGCGCGTGTGGGGTGGGCGCTTCAGGCGGTGGTGGGCGCCTCAGGCTGTCGGAGTGCGCCTGCGACGGCGCCTCAGGCGGTACGAGCCCGCCATAGGCGCGCAAGTCAAGGCGGCGCCTGAGCCATTGGGAATGTGGTGGGGGTGTGGGGCGCGGGGGGAGAGGGAGGGCAAGCTGTTTGTGTGTGTTTGGAGGGGGGCGTGGACAGGGAAGCTGCATCACACGCGCCGCGCCGCCATCATGCACACACACACGCGCGCGCCGCGCCGCCATCATGCACACACACACGCGCCGCGCCGCCATCATGCACACACACGCGCGCGCCGCGCCGCCATCATGCACACACACACACACACGTGCCGCGCCGCCATCATGCACACACACACACACACACACGCGCGCCGCGCCGCCATCATGCACACACACACACACACGCGCGCCGCACCGCCATCATGCACACACACACGCGCGCACCGCCATCACCACACACACACACGCGCCGCGCCGCCATCATGCACACACACACACGCGCGCCGCGCCGCCATCATGCACACACACACACACACACACACACGTGCCACGCTGCCATCATGCACACACACACACACGCGCGCCGCGCCGCCATCATGCACAGACACACACACACGCGCGCCGCGCCGCCATCATGCACACACACACACGCGCCGCGCCGCCATCATGCACACACACGCGCACACACACGCGCGCCGCACCGCCATCATGCACACACACACACACTCGCGCGCCGCGCCGCCATCATGCACACACACACACACACACACGCGCCGCGCCGCGCCGCCATCATGCACACACACACACACACACACACGTGCCGCGCCGCCATCATGCACACACACACACACACACACACGTGCGCCGCGCCGCGCCGCCATCATGCACACACACACACACATGCGCGCCGCCATCATGCACACACACACACACACGCGCGCCGCGCCGCCATCATGAACATACACACACACACACGCGCGCTGCACCGCCATCATGCACACACAAACACACACACGCGCGCGCGCCACGCCGGCATCATGCACACACACACACGCGCGCGTCGCGCCGCCATCATGCACACACACACGCGCGCGCCGCGCCGCCATCATGAACACACACACACACACGCGCGCGCCGCGCCGCCATCATGCACACACACACACGCGCCGCGCCGCCATCATGCACACACACACACACACACGCGCGCCATGCCGCCATCATGCACACACACACACACGCACACACACACGCGCGCCGCACCGCCATCATGCACACACACACACACGCACACACGCGCCGCCATCATGCACACACACACACACGCACACACGCACCTCCATCATGCACACACACACACACGCGCGCCACGCCGCCATCATGCACACACACACGCACACACACACGCGCGCCGCACCGCCATCATGCACACACACACACGCGCGCCGCGCCGCCATCATGCACACACACACACACACGCGCACCGCGCCGCCATCATGCACACACACACACACACACGTGCCGCGCCGCCATCATACACACACACACACACGCGTGCCGCGCCGCCATCATGCACACACACACACACGCACACACACACGCGCGCCGCACCGCCATCATGCACACACACACACACACGCGCGCGCCGCGCCGCCATCATGCACACACACACACACACACACGCGCGCCGCACCGCCATCATGCACACACACACACACACGCGCGCCGCGCCGCCATCATGCACACACACGCACACACACACGCGCGCCGCACCGCCATCATGCACACACACACACGCGCGCGCGCCGCGCCGCCATCATGCACACACATACACACACACACGCGCCGCGCCGCCATCATGCACACACACACACACACGCGCGCGCCGCGTCGCCATCATGCACACACACACACACACACACGTGCCGCGCCGCCATCATGCACACACACACGCGCGTGCCGCGCCGCGCCGCCATCATGCACACACACACACACACACGCGCGCGCCGCGCCGCCATCATGCACACACACACACACACACGCGCGCCGCGCCGCGCCGCCATCATACACACACACACACACACACGCGCGCGCGCCGCGCCGCCATCGTGCACACGCACACACACACACACACACACGCCGCGCCGCCATCAATTCACACGCACACACACGCACACGGCCTCCCTTCCCCCCCGTGCATACACATTCCATTCCATTCCAGATCGTAACATATAGATAACCTCGATATTGTTCCAGAGGTCTGCATGAGGGCGTCTGTCGACAGCGAGTGACCACTCGTCGCATACATACACACACACAAACGCACGCACGTGCGCACACACACACAAACTCACACACACGCACGCATGCAGGAGCGCGGCAAGCCGTATGTGATCATCTTCTGTGGCGTCAACACACACATTTACACACACACACGCACACGCACGCACGCAGGAGCGCGGCAAGCCGTATGTGATCATCTTCTGCGGCGTCAAAACACACACACACACACACACGCACACACACACACACGTACACACGCACACACGTACACACACACACACGTACACACACACGTACACACTCGTACACACACGCGCACAAACTCACGCACATACACACACACACACACACGTACAGTTACAGTTACATCGGCTTTCCAGCAAAGACTACCTTTAGTCCTAGTACCACCGCCTAGACCCAAGTCCAGTTCTGGCCCTAACAATTACTTGTGAGGGGCGGTAGCCACCAGCCGGCTGCCTGCCAACGTGTAGTCCCAGAGCAAAAAGGAGAGCTATTGTGCGACGCCTCCAAAATAGGTCCTAACTGCTTCTAGGGGATAGGGGGTCAAGTGGCGCTTGCCAATCTACTTGACCGCCGTGGTGGAGGGGCCGGCGCCTGAGGGACAGCCGGACCGTACACCACGGCTCTCCACCCGACCCTATCCTGAGCACGCTCAAACGCCGTGTCCGAAAAAGTCTTCCAATCACAACGAGTGCAACTAGTTTCGCCTAGCTGCTGAATCAGTAGCTAAAAAAATAGTGTCGGGAGGAGGCTGGAGGCCGGCCTTGCTGCCGAGCCACATCCATTGTGCAGTCAAAAGTCGTACGAGGAAGACGAGAAGCCGGCATGCGCATCACATGGCCTAGCCACTGCATTGATCGCTTTGCCACAAGGCTCTCAATTGGCTCAGTGTCGCACGCCTGCCGAATATAAGTTAATCTGTGCCGGTCGACCAGGCGCACACCCAGAATGCGACGAAGGCAGTTAGAGTGGGCAACCTCCAATCCAGTCAGTTGTGTTTTAGTAGGGGCCCATGTTTCGCAGCCGTACAGAAAGTGGGGCAGCACGAAAGTGTTGTAAACCCGCATCTTAGACTGCACTTGCATCTTCTTGCTGGCCCAAATCTTATCAAAAGACGCAAACACGCCCAGCGCGCGACCGACACGCACACCGATCTCCTTTTCCACACCACCACTCTGGGTTATCCAACTCCCTAGATACTTAAATGCAGAGACGGTCTTCACTTCACCACCAGTCAGCGCAAACGCGGGCAGATCCGCGTCAAAACCTGCTGGCAAAATCATCACTTCTGTCTTGGCGGCGTTGATTTGCATGCCAAAGCTAGAGGACACTTTGTCAAGGATTTTCAGCATAAGCGCCAACTGAGCTGGGTCATGCGAGAACAAACATAAATCGTCGGCATACATCAGCATTACTATACGCTCAACCGACGACGACAACACAGAGCCGCCGGCTCAAGTCACGACTGACACGCCAGCCCCCTCTGGCATCATGTCTAGCGCCTTTTTCACTATGTGGTCAATAAAAACATTGAACAACACAGGAGCAATGACGCATCCCTGTCGCACACCAGACGACACGGGGAATTCGTGCCCGATTTTCCCAGCCAGCCGCACGGCAGCTGCGGTGTTGGTGTGAAGATCCTCCAACAGATCAATAATGTGCGGATGAACACTATATAATCTAAGGACTCTCCACAGTGCCGCACGGTTTATGCAATCGTAAGCTTTAGAATAGTCGACAAATGCCACAGCCATGCATTGTTTGTACTCGGCATGTGCCGCGCTCAGCGAGCGCAGAGTAAAAATCGCATCAACAGTGCCTCTGCTTTTTCTGAAACCACACTGAGCCTCATGCAACTGACCATCAACCTGCGAGGAGACGCGGTGCAGAAGTATGGCAGCGTACACTTTCCCGGCAATAGAGAGAAGGCTTATACCGCGGTGGTTACCAGGGGAGTCACGCGGACCCTTCCCCTTATATAACGGTGTGATAATAGCCGCTGACGAGCGGGATAAAATACGACTGGCCTGGCTCCTGCTAGACTGTCCCTCGGTGGAAACTACAGGAGCGGCTTGCCCGGCGCTGTCATGGCTTGGCGAGTAGCCGCGGCGCTGCCGCGACCCGTGCTGGGAGACGGCCCTTATCCTCCTCCCATGCAGGACGCCATGCGGCACCGATCTCGACGAGTTGATCGACGAGCGGAGGAGCTGGCGCCCGTCAATGCATGCTGGACATCGGTCAAGATGGCTGCTCGTGGGGGCGAGCTACCATCAGGGCTTCAGCGGTGGTGACCGCCGAGGCAACAACAGAGTTTATCCGCTTCACCATCGCAGCGTTTGTCACCGCGCTCACCCTCGGGGGCACTCGTCTGCCGGTGACTGGCGTCGGCATTGGTCTTCAGGCAGCCTGCCATGACGACTCTGTTTGCCCAGGCCCCCCTGGAGGGTGGGACCTGGCCATGCATGACGCATGGGGCGCAGGCAGAGCCCCATGCATGGAGTTGGACAACCATGCACCATGCCAGGCGGGGACTTTTCTGCTTCAGCGCCGCCAGTCGGCACAGCCGGCGTGGTTGGCCTCAAAGGCCAGGAGGAGGACGGTCCTTTCCTATACGCTCCTTGCCAGACATGTCCCTCAGGGACTTGTTTGGGTCTAAACTAGCCGGCGGGAGCGGTAGTCTAGACGGCAGGTAACCGGCTGGTGGCTATCGTCCTTCACAGGGCGGTGGCACTAGGACTAGTGTTGTCTTAGCTGGAATGCCATGTAACTGTAACTGTAACTGTGATAATAGCAGTTTTCCATTCCCTCGGGGCTCTCCCCGACCGCCATACGGCGATGATGACCCGGTGGAGCCATGCGATGGCAGGTGGGCACCGCAACAGCATGGCGTCCAGCTGGTCACCCCCCGGAGCGGCGGCCGAGCGCAACGCTCGCACACACGCCTCCGTCTCAGCCAGGTCAGGGGGGCGCCCGTGCGCCTCGTCCACCTCTGTGGCGCGTGTGAGCTCAAACGCCGCTACATCGTTCTCCAGCTGGTTCAGGGTCTCGTCGCTGAGCTTGGTCTCCCCGCCATATAGCTTGTCGAATGACTCTGTCATGGCCTTCAGCACCCCGTCTGGACCGCTGTGCAGCGCGCCCGAGACATCCCGCATGGCAGGTGGGATCTGATGGCTGCGGCTGCGGCCCGCCAGCCTGTCGCACGCGCGCGCAAACTGGCGCAGATTCTTCTTGCGTAGCATGTCTTGCGCCTCCGCCACCTGCTGGCTGATCCACCTCTCCCTGTCTCTCTGCACAGCTGCGTCGGCCGCGCGGTTGGCGCGGTTGCGCTCTCGTACAAGTAACAAGTAACACGGGGTTTCCAGCTAAGCAGGCTACTCTTCTACAAGAGACACCCGCCGATACTCCAGCACACTTAAGTACTAGAGTACCGCCGGCTCCCGGCCCATAGACTACCGCTCCCGCCGGCTAGACTACCCCAAACAGCGGTCTCTGAGAGACATGTCTGGCAAGGAGCATATAGGAGAGGACCTTTCTCAGGGTCACAGTAGTGGCCTTGTGGCCAGTCAGCCGGCAGAGCCGACTGGCGCTGACTGGAACGGTCCCCGCCTGGCAGTGCATGGCTGTCCAGCTCTCGTTTGCATGGGGCTCAGCCGGCGCCCCATGCCTCATGCATGGCCAGGTCCCACCCTCCAGGGGTGCATGGACGACAGAGTTGTCATGGAGGCTGCCTGAAGACACTTCCAACGCCAGTCACCGGCAGACGAGCGACCCCGAGGATGAGCGCGGTGACGAACGCTGCGATTGGTGAAGCGGATTTACTCTGTGTTGCCTCGGCGGTCGCCACCGCTGAAGCCGTGATGGTAGCCCGCCTCCACGGGCAGCCATCTTGACCAATGTCCAGCATGCATTGACAGGCGCCAGCTCCTCCGCTCGTCGATCAACTCGTCGAGATCGGTGCCGCATGGCATCCTGCATGGGGGGAGGATAAGGGCCGTCTCCCAGCACGGGCCGCGGCATCGCCGCGGCTACTCGCCAAGCCATGGCAGCGCCGGGCAAGCCGCTCCTGAAGTGTTCCACCGAGGGGCAGTCTAGCAGGAGCCGGGCCAGTCGTATTTTACCCCGCTCGTCAGCGGCACGGAGATCCTCGTCACCAGCAGCGCCGCATTGCTGGATCCAGGGCTCGGCGACGAGAACGCGCCTCCGTTAATCGAGCCCCAAGCTCTCGTACACACACACAAACTCACACACGCACGCACGCAGGAGCGCGGCAAGCCGTACGTCATCATCTTCTGCGGCGTCAACGGCGTCGGCAAGTCGACCAACCTCGCGAAGACTGCGTACTGGCTGGGGCAGCACGGCATTAAGGTCCTGATCGCGGCGTGCGACACGTTCAGGGCGGGCGCGGTGGAGCAGCTGAAGACGCACTGCGCGCGGCTGCAGGTGCGCTGATTTGTTGTTGGTGTACCGTAGCCACGCTTTGCCTTTGCGCCTGATCAAGTCCGAAAACGCCCCGCAAAGGCTCCGTAAACGTGACATCCAAGTCCGAAAACGCGCTGCGAAAGCCGCCGGCAAAGGCGGCGCAAAGACGAAATTTAGTCGGAAAAGGCCCCGCAAAGGCCTGAAATTCGGAATAAAGAGGGCCTTTAGTGGACCCCCGGCAAAGGCAAAGCATGGCTACGGTAGAATAGCACAGCCACGCTGGTCTCTCGTCTCTCTCATTATGTTGTCTTGTGGGCGCGGTGGAGCAGCTCAAGACGCACTGCGCGCGGCTGCAGGTGCGCCTTCACACCCATTTATTGTTGCTGGTTTATTATCTCACGCTGGTCTTGCATTACGTCATATTGTGGGCGCGGTGGAGCAGCTCAAGACGCACTGCGCGCGGCTGCAGGTCTGCCTTCTCACTTCCCTCTCCTCTCCCTCTCTCGTCCTTCTCTCTCCTCAGTTACAGTTACATCGGCTTTCCAACAAAGACTACCTCTAGTCCTAGTACCACCGCCTAGACCCAAGTCCAGTTCTGGCCCTAACAATTACTTGTGAGGGGCGGTAGCCACCAGCCGGCTGCCTGCCAACGTGTAGTCATAGAGCAAAAAGGAGAGCTATTGTGCGACGCCTCCAAAATAGGTCCTAACTGCTTCTAGGGGATAGGGGGTCAAGTGGCGCTTGCCAATCTACTTGACCGCCGTGGTGGAGGGGCCGGCGCCTGAGGGGCAGCCGGACCGTACACCACGGCTCTCCACCCGACCC
Organism: Chlamydomonas sp. UWO 241; assembly: GCA_016618255.1. Classification (NCBI taxonomy): domain Eukaryota; kingdom Viridiplantae; phylum Chlorophyta; class Chlorophyceae; order Chlamydomonadales; family Chlamydomonadaceae; genus Chlamydomonas; species Chlamydomonas priscui. The sequence continues at coordinate 49,478 of VFSX01000626.1, read as the reverse complement.
TATCCTGAGCACGCTCAAACGCCGTGTCCGAAAAAGTCTTCCAATCAGAACGAGTGCCACTAGTTTCGCCTAGCTGCTGAATCAGTAGCTTAAGAAAATAGTGTCGGGAGGAGGCTGGAGGCCGGCCTTGCTGCCGAGCCACATCCATTGTGCAGTCAAAAGTCGTACGAGGAAGACGAGAAGCCGGCATGCGCATCACATGGCCTAGCCACTGCATTGATCGCTTTGCCACAAGGCTCTCAATTGGCTCAGTGTCGCACGCCTGCCGAATATAAGTTAATCTGTGCCGGTCGACCAGGCGCACACCCAGAATGCGACGAAGGCAGTTAGAGTGGGCAACCTCCAATCCAGTCAGTTGTGTTTTAGTAGGGGCCCATGTTTCGCAGCCGTACACGAAGTGGGGCAGCACGAAAGTGTTGTAAACCCGCATCTTAGACTGCACTTGCATCTTCTTGCTGGCCCAAATCTTATCAAAAGACGCTAACACGCCCAGCGCGCGACCGACACGCACACCGATCTCCTTTTCCACACCACCACTCTGGGTTATCCAACTCCCTAGATACTTAAATGCAGAGACGGTCTTCACTTCACCACCAGTCAGCGCAAACGTGGGCAGATCCGCGTCAAAATCTGCTGGCAAAATCATCACTTCTGTCTTGGCGGCGTTGATTTGCATGCCAAAGCTAGAGGACACTTTGTCAAGGATTTTCAGCATAAGCGCCAACTGAGCTGGGTCATGCGAGAACAAACATAAATCGTCGGCATACATCAGCATTACTATGCGCTCAACCGACGACGACAACACAGAGCCGCCGGCTCGGGTCACGACTGACACGCCAGCCCCCTCTGGCATCATGTCTAGCGCCTTTTTCACTATGTGGTCAATAAAAACATTGAACAACACAGGAGCAATGACGCACCCCTGTCGCACACCAGACGACACGGGGAATTCGTGCCCGATTTTCCCAGCCAGCCGCACGGCAGCTGCAGTGTTGGTGTGAAGATCCTCCAACAGATCAATAATGTGCGGATGAACACTATATAATCTAAGGACTCTCCACAGTGCCGCACGGTTTATGCAATCGTAAGCTTTAGAATAGTCGACAAATGCCACAGCCATGCATTGTTTGTACTCGGCATGTGCCGCGCTCAGCGAGCGCAGAGTAAAAATCGCATCAACAGTGCCTCTGCTTTTTCTGAAACCACACTGAGCCTCATGCAACTGACCATCAACCTGCGTGGAGACGCGGTGCAGAAGTATGGCAGCGTACACTTTCCCGGCAATAGAGAGAAGGCTTATACCGCGGTAGTTACCAGGGGAGTCACGCGGACCCTTCCCCTTATATAACGGTGTGATAATAGCAGTTTTCCATTCCCTCGGGGCTCTCTCCGACCGCCATACGGCGATGATGACCCGGTGGAGCCATGCGATGGCAGGTGGGCACCGCTCTCCTCACTCATATTTTCTTCTCTCCTCTCTCCTCTCTCCTCTCTTCTTCTCCCCTCTCTTCTTCTCTTTTCTCTCTTGCTCTCCTGCTCTCCTCTCTCCACTCTCCTCTCTCCTCTCTCCTCTCCTCTCTCCTCTCTCTTCTCTCCATGCGGGCGCGGTGGAGCAGCTCAAGACGCACTGCGCGCGGCTGCAGGTACGCCTCCTCACGTCTATCTCTGTTCTCCTCTCATCTCTGTGCTCTCTTCTCTCCTCTCTCTCCTCTCTTCTGTCCTCTCTCCTCTCTCTGCTCTCTTCTCTCTTCTCTCTTCTCTCTTCTCTCCATGCGGGTGCGGTGTAGCAACTCAAGACGCACTGCGCGCGGCTGCAGGTGCGCCTTGTCACGTCCTTCTCTGTTCTCCTCTCATCTCTGTGCTCTCTTCTCTACTCTCTCTTCTCTCTTCTGTCCTCTCTCCTCTCTCTTCTCTCTGCTCTCTTCTGTCTTCTCTCTGCTCTCTTCTCTCTTCTCTCTTCTCTCTTCTTTCTTCTCTCTTCTCTCTGCTCTCTTCTCTCTTCTCTCTTCTCCATGCGGGCGCGGTGTCGCAGCTCAAGACACACTGCGCGCGGCTGCAGGCGCGCCTTCTCACTTCCCCATCTCTCCTCTCCTTCTCACTTCCTCCTCTCTCCCCTCCTCTCGTCCTTCTCTCTCCTCTCCTATTTACTTCTCTCCTCTCTCCTCTCTCTCCTCTCCTCTCTCCTCTCTCCTCTCTCTCCTCTCTCCTCTCTCCTCTCCCCTCTCCCCTCTCCTCTCTCCCCTCTCCCTCTCCCCTCCCCTCTTCTCCCCTCTTCCTCCCTCTCTCCTCCTCCCTTCTCCTCCCTTCTCCTCCCTCTCCTCTCCCCTCTCCCCTCTCTTCCCTCTCCCCTCTGTCCCCTCTCTCCCCCCTCTCCTCCCTTTCCCCTCCTCTCCCCTCTTCTCCCCTCTCCTCCTCTCCACTCTCTCCCCTCTCCTCTCTCTCCCCTCCTTCCCCCCTCTCCCCTCCTTCTCCACTCTTTTCCCCTCTTGTCCCCTCTTATCCCCTCGTATCCCCTCCTCCTCTCTCCTTCTCTCTCATCCCTTCTCCTCCTCTCTCCGCTCTCCCCTGTCTCCCCCCTTTCCCCGCTTCTCCCCGCTTCTCCCCTCTCCTCCTCTCTCCTCCCCTCTCCTCCTTTCTCCTCCTCTCCCCCCTCTCCCCTCTCCCCTCTCCCCCCTCTCCCCCCTTTCCACTCTTCTCCCCTCCCCTGCCATCTCCTCCCCTCTTCCCCTCTCTCCCCTCTTCTCCCTTCTCCTCCCTTCTCCTCCTCTCCCCTCTCCCCTCTCTCTGTGTGGACGCAGTCGAGCAGCTCAAGGTGCACTGTGCGCGCCTGTAAGTGCCATCTCCAACACCCTCAAAGCCCCGCTGTCTTCCTCCTCCTCTGCTCTCTTACCTCGAGCCCCAAATCACTGCGTACGACCCGTTCCGTGGCCTGCTCTCCTTTATCCTACCCCCCCGTCCTCTCGGGCTCGCGCACAACGCACACAACACAAACGCACGCACACGGCTTTCAGGTGCCGCTGTACGAGCGCGGCTACGAGAAGGACCCAGCCAAGGTGCGCTGCAGGGGGGGAGGGGAGGGGGAGGGGGCAGTGGAGGCGAGGTGCTTCCATGCGGCAAGCAAACCATGATGCGCAGAGAGAGAGAGAGAGAGGGAGGGAGGGAGGGGGAGAGCTGCCGAAGGGGAGCGGAGGGGGGGGGCAGTGGAGGCGAGGTGCTTCCATGCGGCAATCGAACCATGATGCGCAGAGATAGAGAGAGAGAGAGAGGGAGCTGCCAAGGAGGGGGGCAGTGGAGGCGAGGTGCTTCCATGCGGCGATCAAACCATGATGCGCAGATAGAGAAAGAGAGAGAGAGGGACTGTCACGGAGGACTATGGACGGCAGACCCAGATAGGCTGTTCCTGGTCATCATTGAGGGGGGTCTGTTTTGGGGGCGGGTGGCCAACCGTGCGCCAGCATGATGCACACACACACACACGCACACGCACACGCAGGTCGCGTTTGAGGCCATCAAGCAGGCGGAGCGCGACGGGCGCGACGTCGTGCTCGTCGACACCGCCGGCCGCATGCAGGACAACGAGCCGCTCATGCGCGCGCTGTCGTCGCTCATCTCGGTCAACGACCCGCAGCTCGTGCTCTTTGTCGGTGAGGCGCTCGTCGGCAACGACGCGGTCGACCAGCTCACCAAGTTCAGCCGCGCGCTGCAGGACCTGAGCCCGTCCGCCGGGCCTGGCTCCGCGCGCACGCGCGGCATCGACGGCATCGTGCTCACCAAGTTCGACACGATCGACGACAAGGTCGGAGCCACGCTGTCGGCGGTTGCACCGCTCGCCCTCTGGCTGCTCGCCACCGCCCACTCGCGCTCTCACCCCCCGCCACTCACTCACCATACCACTCCATATTATGCCCTCATGCCACTCGCACTCTCACCCCCAGCCACGCACTCAGTACGCCACTCCATAGCATGCCCTCATTTCAATGCAGGTCGGAGCCGCGCGGTCGATGGGCACCGTCCTCTGGCCCCTCACCGCCGCCCTCACAACGGCCCTCTCTGGCCCCCTCACAACGGCCCACTCCCTGGCCCCTCACCACCGCCGCCCACTCCCCCTCATATCATGCCATGCCCTCATTTCAATGCAGGTCGGAGCCGCGCTGTCGATGGGCACCGTCCTCTGGCCCCTCACCGCCGCCCTCACAACGGCCCTCTCTGGCCCCCTCACAACGGCCCACTCCCTGGCCCCTCACCACCGCCGCCCACTCACCCCCATATCATGCCATGCCCTCATTTCAATGCAGGTCGGAGCCGCACTGTCGATGGTGTACAGCTCTGGCGCACCCGTCATGTTTGTCGGGTGCGGGCAGACGTACGTCGACCTCAAGAAGCTCAATGTCAAGAGCGTCGTCAACTCACTGCTCAAGTAGAGGGAGTTTGCTGCCGCTGGGGTAGGGGACCTAGGGGTGCGCCGACGCTCTTTACAGAGTTGGGGTTCCCCACCACCAACAGCCAGCCATCTCAGTAAGGTGCTCGGGCCATACGCGCCGAGCATGGTCGTATACGCCTTCAGCCTTTAGAGATGTCCCTGACTGTAACATCCATCATCATCATCAGAGGGAGGGGGTGGGGAGAAGGAGTAGGTGGGTGGGGTGCAGGTGGGCAAGGCGTGCAGTTGGGGGGTGGGGTGGGGTGGGGGGAGAGGGGGCATATCGACACGCCACTGAACGGGACGCGACGCAGGAGCCTTACGATGGGTGGGGTGCAGGTGGGCAAGGCGTGCAAGTGGTTGACCCCCCCAAAAGAGAGCAGTGCTGATGTGGTCCTTAGGCTAGGCTGCGTGTAATGGGGGGCTGTGGGGAGAGGCCCTCGTCAGCCCCCTTACAGCTGGAGTAGAGGTTTAGGAGGGGGCTGGTCTCGCTGGAGAGATTTGAGGGTTTCATGTTTCCACTGTCAAGGTTTGATGTTAAGGCTCCTGCGTCGCGTCCCGATCGGTTTTGTTGGCTGCTGTCTGCTATCTGCCTTGCTGCTGTCTGCCTGTCTGGTAGCTGCCAGTTGGGTGCCTGCTAGGCACACGCAGGAGCGCATGCACGCCGCTTAGCTGCAGCACGCCGCGTACCTGCCTAGCTGCCGCCCCCCCAACTGCAGCACACGCTGATTGTTAACAGCTACAGCGTTGAAGCTCGCAATCAGGCTGAAGCAATCAAGCAAGTTTCCTAGCTGCAACACACTGCCTTGGTAGTCGTTGCTGGAAAGCCGATGTTACTGTAACTGTAACACACTGCCTAATTGCATGTGTCCACTGCCAAATTTTGTTAACGCTCCTGCGTTGGCGACCTGCGTGGGGCCCACGCCTGCATCCGTGGTGCACGCCGGCACATGGCACAGTGGCCTGGATGCGACGGCGGCAGCGGCAGCATCCACAGGGCGACGCAGCCGATGGATGAAGTGCAAACAGACGGGCGGGGGGCAGTTGGCAGCGTGTGTGACCGAGGTTTTTGGGGAGGAGCTGTGATCTGATCTGCATCTTCTGAGGTTATGGGAAAGGAGGCGAGCGGAGGATGAGGATGCAGCCGTGGCAGCCGACAGTACTCTGCGTGTGCTTGACATGCAGCCACAGTGGAGAGCCATGCGAATGTTTGCGGTGTCAGGCTGGTTACGGGGAAAGAGGCCACGTCGGCATCGATCACAGGTGGGTGGGGTGGGGGGGCTGACGGGCCACGCGCTCGAGCCGCTCAAGGTGGAGCGCATTATGGAGCTGCCTTGTTTGCCGCCCCCTAGAGACCAGGGGCCCCGGTGTCTGGCGGGTCACATGCAATGTGGGCGCAGCAGGGAGCGGGGGTAGAGCTGTGGGCTACATGCGATGGGAACGTATGCTGCATCTAGTGCGGTGGCCAGCCTGCAGCTGGAGAGATGCAGTCGAGCGCAGCACGGCACACACTGCATGCGGACGTCCCCCCCCCAAGGATGCACAGCACAAGTAACAAGTAACACGGGGTTTCCAGCTAAGCAGGCTACTCTTCTGCACAGTTCAAGCTATTTACTCTTCTGCACAGCACAGTTCAAGCTATTTGCACTGTTGAAGATGGTGGACAGCTGCGTACACAGGGGGCGTCTGCACACCAACAGACACTTGCTCAGTGGTTACACGAGGTGCAAGACAGCCAAACGTTTATCAAAGTTCATGCAAATAAGTTAAATCAAAGTAGTAAAATGTCACAAACTGAAACAGAGTAGGATAGTAGATACTGAGAGATACTAGGAGATACACTAGGAAGAGTAGGATAGATGCCAGATAGAGTAGGATAGTAGATACTAAACTGAAACAGAGTAGGATAGATACCACACTGAAACAGAGTAGGATAGTAGATACCAAACTGCAACAGCGTAGGATAGTAGATACCAAGTAGCAGATCAATCATAAAACCACCTACATATCTTCAATCACCAACTATTCTTCTTCAAAAACAAGCTGTTGGGCCGGGCACGGTGTGCCGTGTGCTGGACACCCGGGCAGTCTCCGTTTCGGGGAGAAGCCCTCACTGTCGATTTCTTCAGACCTCTCCCTCCTGCGCACTCTCTCTCTCTTAGCACCCGCCCTGCATGCGCTCCTTCATCTTGAGCACCCCGTAGAAGATGCCGCGGTAGATGAGCGTCATGCCCCACTGCACGCCAATGCCGCCCCACTTGTTCAGCGTGCCCGCGCCCGACGGGATCCAGTAAAACACAATCTCCTCGCCCGAGAGCGTGCACGCGGGGTCGTACAAGCCCCCCGCGCCTGGCGGGCAGCCCCAGCCGTCGGTCCCGTCGAACTGGTTCTGCATGAAGCCGCCAAACGCGTACGAGTGGTATGCCATGAAGTGCAGCGGGTAGCGCCACACTGGCGCGGGGATCTGGGCGACGGGCTGGAAGAACCCGGACACGAGCATGAACATGCCGAGGATGCCGGCGCCACCAGCGATGCCCATGAGGTAGTGCGGCACGATCGCGGCAATCATCATCATGATCGACTCGACGACCGTGAGGGAGGCGTACAGGTTGAGGACAAAGTAGGGGAAGCGGTCGCCTTGGTCGTTGAGGCCGACGAGCCAGTAGACGACGAGCGACGAGATCAGCGCGATGCCAAAGATGAACGGCGCCGACGCTAGCGTGTTGGCGACGACAAACGTTGACACGCCGTAGTAGCCGTTCTTGCGCTCGCGCGAGAACACGGCCATGTCCTCGGCAAATGCGGGGAAGCCGGCGATGGACATGAAGCTGCGCGCATGTGAGGGTGTGTGTGTGAGAGAGAGCATATGGTGGCGCTTGGGCGTTCTGTTCCCAGTACCCACTACCCCTGCCACCCGCTGCCCGTCCATCCTCACCTCCCAACATGTCTGGGTAGAAGAAGATCGGGAGGTGGCCCAGCACGCACATCATCGACAGGCACTGCCCCCCCCCCATGACTCATCGCCCAACACGACCCCATGCCACACACAAACAACTCACGTCAAGAAGGCCACCACGAAGAACATCATGGACGTGAACGAGTACGTGTCCTTCCACGTCTTGCCAAGGTTCAGGAAGATAGTGCCCATCATGATGCACAGAACGATGTACATGCCAAGACGCAGCCAGAAGACGCCTGGGGAGGAGAGAGGAGGAGGGGGGGGGGCGGAGAGCATGTGTTAAGAATGGGTCGTGGATGACACTGGAACAGCAGGCAATAGGGCCTCACACGTGCGTGTTGATAGGGTGCTGCCAGAAGGCAAGGCGTGTGCGCAGTGACTGGCAGTGGTGGCAGCGGCGCTGCAAGGAGGCATGTGCACAATGCATGGTAGGGCGCGGCGGGGCACGACAGACAGCGTGGCATGGCAGTGGTGCGCATGTGCGCAGTGCACGGCAGACAGATCGCGGCATGGCATGAGGGACAGAGCACGGCAGGCACCACCCCCACAAGCCACCCCATGTGGAGAGGCGGCTCACCGATGTTGCGTGTGTTGTTGACGAACATGCGCTTGGCCAGCACAAGGTTCTGCGTGAGCAGCGACGCCTGGTTGATGTTGCCCTTGTACTCGTCGCCCAAGCACGAGTTACTGACGACGCTCGACTCGATGGCTGGGTACAGCGTGGTCGTGTACTGTGTGACGAGCGTGGCCATGTTGTCCACCTTGTGGTCAACCTGTGGGGAGGGGAGGGAAGGAAGCAAGGTGGTGAATGTGCGGCACGAGGGGGAGGGAGGGAGGGAGGGAGGGAGGCAGGGAGGCAGGGAGGGGTGTGCGAGGGTGAGGCACGACACCATGTGTGGTGAATGCGGGGCGCCACGTGCGGCTATGCATGCGTGGTGACTCGGCCGCTCCAAACGCGCGCTTACCTGGAAGTCCTCGTTGATGCAGTGCAGGAAGTGGTCGGTGGGGTTGCGGTAGTTGGGGCACGGCAGGCCCGCGGCCTCAAACATGCCGAGCGCAGCCGTCGCGGTGCCAAAGTACACGACCGTGCCGCGTGACAGCAGGCACAGCTTGTCGAAGAGGTCAAACACCTCGGACGAGGGCTGGTGGATGACGGTCACGACCGTCCGACCGGTGGCCGCGAGGTCGCGGATCGTGGCCATGACGAAGTAGGCCGACGCGGCGTCGAGGCCGGACGTGGGCTCGTCAAGGAAGAGCAGCGTGGGCTGCGTGATGAGCTCGCACGCGATCGACACGCGGCGCTTTTGCCCGCCCGAGATGCCCTTGAAGAACCAGTCGCCGATGAGCGTGTCGGCGCATTCTGTGAGGCCCATGTCGGCGAGCACCTCCTCAGCGCGCTTCTCCTTCTCTTCCGTGCTCATCGTCTTTGGCAGCCGCAGCATCGCCGTGTACCACAGGCACTCGCGCACTGACAGCGTGCCCACGAGCATCTCGTCCTGCGTCACGTACGCCGAGCGGCCGAAGCACAGCTTGGACGGGTGGCCGTTGAGCAGCATCTCGCCGGTGACGGACAGGCCGGCCGGCTTCCGGCCGGCGAGCGTGTCGAGCAGCGTGGTCTTGCCGCAGCCAGAGGGGCCCTGAAGAGGGGGGGACGGAGTGGGGAGTCAGCGGGTTAACGAGGGGTGCAAAGAGAGCTGTGTGTGAGTGAGTGAGTGAGTGAGTGTGTATGTGTGTGTACCCAGACAGGCTTGCGCCTGGTTGGAGGAGCAGTGCGCTGCTGCTGCTGCTTGAGTGGCAACAGGGCGTGCAACAGGGCGTGCAACAGTTGGCGCCTCTCTCCCTCCCCTCCCTCTCACCATGATAGCCAGCATGTGCTTGGGCGCCAGGAAGCCAGTGACGCTCTGCGTGAGGGGGGAGGGGCACGCGCGAATGTGAGCGACGCAGACGGGGGGCTAATAACCAATGTCGCAACCCGTGCGTGCGTGCACCACTTTACAATCACAGCTCATCCCACCTTCAGCAGCTGCTTCTCGTTGCCCTTGCCGTCCTTGGCGGACACGGTGAGGTTCTTCCATGTCAGCGTGGCGAGGGTAGCGCCCTTGGACGGGCAATGACAGTGGTTGCCTCCATCGATCTCCAGGGTTGTGTGCTTGGTAGTTGGGGCAGTGTGATCCTCGGCAGAATCGTCATTAGACGTGGACAGGAGGGGTGGCGCGTCCGCCATCGGAGACACGCGATTCGTGGTGGCGACTGCGACTGACTTGAGGGGCACACGGGCGTGCCGCAGGTAGCAGTTTTTGTGGCTCTGGTGGTCTTGGGTGGGTGGAGAGCAGGCTAGTGCGTGTGGTGCAGTGGGGAACGGGGATGCGTGTTATATACTCGTGTGGGAGGGAAAGTGGGTACTCGGTGGCGTAATCGGGGGATGGTGGTCAAAACACGCGGGCCAAAGCACGCACCTAAGCCGTGTGCGTGGTGTTTAACCCTCGGTCGTCGCGCTACTGGGTACCACTGAGGGTCCTGCCCCAAGTAGGGCAGGACCAACGGCAACACGATTTTTGTGTTTATGCATGACGACGCCTCCTGCTGCCTGAGGGGGGCGGACCAGAGAGAGACCTCCTTCCTAATATATCTCTTCTTCCAAAGGAGCATTGACGTTGCAGCAGCAAGCAGGCACCACGGCAGCAGCGTCATACGCATTGCGCTGCGCAATTTGCGCACCGGGGCCGGATGAGCAGCAGCAGCAGCAGCAGCAGCACAGCAGCAGCAGCAGCAGCAGCGGCGTCAGCAGCAGCAGGGCAGCAGCGGCAGGGGGCGCAGCAGCCGATACCAAAGCAGCAGCGCCATCTCAACACGGCAACACCCACCGGGCCCGCCTGGCCTGGCACGCAGGCGGTGGCAGACGCCAACGCAGGAACAGCATCATCGGCAGGCGCAACTGCTGCTGCTGCTGCTGCTGCTGCTGCTGCTGCTGGCCTGGCTTGGCCTCACACGGGTGGTGAGCAGCAGCAGCAGCATCAACATCCGTGGAGATAGCGGGCCCACAAATGATAGCCCCCCAGCTGTTTTATGTCCCCGCTTTCCTTTTTTTCAAGGGATAGCGCAGTCTATACCCAACAGCATTCCGCAATCCCAACGCCTGAGCTGCGCAATTCAAGGCGGTCATAACGCCTGAGACAGTCGGGGTGCTGCTTAGGCGGCGGTGGTGGGCGCCTACGACGGTGCCTTCACTTGCACGGATCAGGTGGCGTGCCGAGACCTCTTCACGCGCAACCCCGACCGCTTCAGGCGCCACCTGGCACGTTGGTGAAGTGGTAGGGCAGCAGCTGCAGAGGTCGTTGCAGCAGCAGCAGCAGCAGTCTATGATGACGCCCGCATGCACAATGAGGGATCTGAGCCCCACGCCCACAACGATGGAGCCTTGCATCATGTCCTGGGTGCGATGTTAAGGCGGCGGCAGAGGCGAGGCAGGGCAATGCAGCCGACGCAGAGCACTCGGGACGGGTGACAGACTGGCCTTGCACGGCGACTCGACTCGGCCGAGATGACTGACGGGTTGAGGCATCACGGTGTAGGACGGGGGACGTATCGCTGCTACACACTGCTTGTTTTGATGACACACACCAGGCAGCGTATGTGACCGTGCTCGGCGGACAGAGCCTGAGCAACAGCCACCATCTCATCGAGGTGCTCGGGCCGTACGCACCGAGCACGGTCGTACACGCCAAGGGAGGTGTCCTTGACTGTAGCAGCCATCATTATCAAAGGGGGGGAGGGACTGGCGGGCCGTGCACTTGCGCTGCTCAAGAGGAGGGCATCGAGCAGGGATATGTGCCGCCCCACACGTGATCGGGGAAGCCCGAAAGCCAAGGCAGCTGGGCGCGGCACGGGGGCGTGGCGGGGAGGAGCAGGTGGCGGGTGAGTGGGGCACGGCATTGCGACTGTGTTGAGACTGTGAGGTACAGGCAGGTGCGCGCGCGCTGCATCTAGCCAGCCTCGAGAGGCGCAATATAGGTCAGCGTGCTGCACAACCGCACTTCCCCCCGCCAGGAGGTTCTCAGGCTGCTGGCATGTTTTTTATACTGAGGAAAGCGGCCGGTCGCGAACACGAGAACACCAACACAGTCAGTCGCAGTGCTTACACAGCGTCAATGCAGTACAAGAGTACAAGAGCACAACAAGAGAGAGTTTGGTCACTGCAAACTGGTCTCTGCAAACTACGTAAAGAAAACCACGTGCACATCAAAGCGAGATTATTATTACGGGTCATTATTCTTAAGTAGCAGGATGTGTAACACACAGCTGTGAAACGCACGATGATCATGTTGATGATGAGATGCCTCTTTCTTGTAGCAAGTTGCGTTTGGACCAAAACAATGTGCCAGACACACGGACACCCGCACACACCAATGCCTTTTCCGGAGAGGCCCGCTGTCTCTCTTTCATTCCCCCTCGTGTGCACTCTCGCAGCACGAGGATAGGCAACGGCGTGGTATCGAGGTTCCATCTCAGAACCCGCCCATGGTAGCAAGCCTCGTAAGGTGGCTCCCTCAACCCCAAACGCCGAGGGTGCGTACTGCAAACTGTAAACCGTTAATTGTAACTCAGCACCCGCCCTGCATGCGCTCCTTCAGCTTGAGCACCCCGTAGAAGATGCAGCGGTAGATGAGCGCCATGCCCCACTGAATGCCCACGCAGCCCCACTTTTCGAGCCTGCCCGCGCCCGTTGGGATCCAGTAGAACACAATCTCGTCGCCCGTGAGCGTGCACCCGGGGTCGTACAAGCCCCCCGCGCCCGGCGGGCAGCCCCAGCCATCCGTCCCGCTGAACTGGTTCTGCATGAAGCCGCCAAACGCGTACGAGTGGTACGCCATGTAGTGCAGCGGGTAGCGCCACACGGGCGCGGGGATCTGGGCGACGGGCTGGAAGAAGCCGGACACGAGCATGAACATGCCGAGGATGCCGGCGCCGCCGGCGATGCCCATGAGGTAGTGCGGCACGATCGCGGCGATCGCCATCATGAGGGACTCGACGACCGTGAGGGACGTGTACAGGTTGATGATGAAATAGGGGACCCTGTGACAGGGGAGGGAGGCAGGGGGGGTCATTTGGTAAGTTGCATGTGGGAGGGACGGGGAGGGGGGGGGTCGGAAGTTGCGTGTGCGTGTGTGCATGCATGCATGCACATACATGTGTGTGTGTTTGGGACGACCACCACACAGTCTCTCCCTCGTGGGGAGAGAGAGAGAGAGAGAGAGAGAGAGAGAGAGAGAGAGAGAGAGAGAGAGAGAGAGAAAGAGAGAAAAAGAGAGAGAGAGAAAGAGAGAAAGAAGGTCCCACCTGTCGCCTTGATCGTTGAGTCCGACGAGCCAGTAGACGACGAGCGACGAAATCAGGGAGATGCCAAGGATGAACGGCGCCGACGCAAGCGTGTTGGCGACGACAAACGTTGACACGCCGTAGTAGCCGTTCTTGCGCTCACGCGAGAACACGGCCATGTCTTCGGCAAACGCGGGGAAGCCGGCGATGGACATGAAGCTGCGCGCATGTGAGGGTGGGCGTGGGTGTGAGTGTGTGCGCGCATGTGGCGGATGCGTGGGCTTTCTTGTCCAGCCAGTGTCCACGGCCCGCCTCCCGCCGCCTGCTGCCTGTAGTCAAGGTTCACGGGGTTCCCTGTGGGTGCTACGTGAGCACACATATCCTTGAACCCCCCTCCCACAATGCAACCCCCCTCACACACACATGACCCCCGTGCCATGCCAAACAACTCACGTCAGGAAGGCCACCACGAAGAACATCATCGACGTGAACGAGTACGAGTCCTTCCACGTCTTGCCGAGGAACAGGAAGATCGTGCCCATCATGATGCACAGTATGACGTACATGCAGAGTCGCAGCCAGAAGACGCCTGAAGGGGGGGAGGAGAGAGGGGTCAGGGGGGGAGAGAGCGGCGAGAGGCGTTAGAGGAGAGAAGAGGGGGGAACAGGGAAGAAGAGGGAGAAGAGCATGCAGTAAGGGGTAGGAGAGGGGAAGGGGGGGGGGAAGCAGGTAATAGGTCACTGGCGGTGCCCACTGAGGCAGAGGACAATGGGGCCTAACACGTGGCAGAGCAGCGTCACGTTGCTGCAGCAAGGCAGCTGCATGTGCGCCTGTACGCAATGTATGACAGCCAGAGCGCAAAGGGCATGAGAGAAAGAGCACGGCAACCTCGCCCCCTCCCCCTCCTCAAGCCCCCCCCCCTCCCCGACGGAGAGGCGGCTCACCAATGTTAGGCGTGTTGTTGGCAAATATTCGCTTTTTGAGCCCCCTTCCCCCCCCCACACCACACACACGCCAAGCAGCCCTGGAAGAGCAGAGAGCACAGCAGAGAGCAGAGAGCACAGCAGAGATCAGAGCAGAGTGGCGCCTAACCGATGTTGCGCGTGTTGTTGACAAACATGCGCTTTGTGAGCACGAGGTTCTGCGTGAGCAGCGACGCCTTGTTGATGTTGCCCGTGTACTCGTCGCCCTTGACAGAATGCTCGTTGACGCTCGCCTCGATGGCCGGGAACAGCGTGGTCGTGTACTCGTTGACGAGCTTGGCCATGTCATCCTTCATGTGCTCAACCTTTGGAGGAGGGGGAGGGAAGGAATCAAGGTGGTGAGCGCAAGGGAGGGAGGGAGGGAGGGAGGCAGAGAGGGAGGCAGGGAGGCAGGGAGGGAGGCAGGGAAGGAGGCAGGGAGGTAGGGAGGCAGGTAGGGAGGGAGGCAGGCAGGGAAGGAGGCAGGAAGGCAGGGAGGGAGGGAGGAAGGCAGGCAGGGAGAAAGGGATGGAGGGAGGCAGGGCGGGAGCTTGGCCAGGTCGTCCTCATGTCATGCTCAACCTGTGGAGGGGGGAGGAAGGGGGGATTGCGAGGGAGTGAATACGAGGCAGTAGACATCAGCCAGTTGATTGTAAGGGCCAGAACTGGACTTGGGTCGAGGCGGCGGTACTAGGGCTAGAAGGTGGCCATCGTTGATGCGCAAATGGTGCTGTTACTGAATGCGAGGCAAGCGAGGGAAGGCGAGGCAGGGGGTGGATGCGCCACGCGATGAAGGAGCAAGGGCACATGGCGTGACGCAAGGTGTGGTGAGTCCGATGCCACGCGCGCGGGCTCGGCCGCTCCAAACACGCGCCTACCTGGAAGTCCTCGTTGGTGCAGTGCAGGAAGTGGTCGGTGGGGTTGCGGTAGTTGGGGCACGGCAGGCCCGCATCCTCAAACATGCCAAGCGCAGCCGTCGCGTCGCCAAAGTACACGACCGCGCCGCGCGACAGCAGGCACAGCTTGTCGAAGAGGTCGAACACCTCGGACGACGGCTGGTGGATGACGGTCACGACGGTCCGACCGGTGACCGCGAGGTCGCGGATCGTGGCCATGACGAAGTAGGCCGACGCGGCGTCGAGGCCGGACGTGGGCTCGTCAAGGAAGAGCAGCGTGGGCTGCGTGATGAGCTCGCACGCGATCGACACGCGGCGCTTCTGCCCGCCCGAGATGCCCTTGAAGAACCAGTCGCCGATGAACGTGTCGGCGCATTCTGTGAGGCCCATGTCGAGCAGCACCTCGTTGGCGCGCTTCTCCTTGTCGGCCGTGCTCATCGTCTTTGGCAGACGCAGCATCGCCGTGTACCACAGGTACTCGCGCACCGACAGCGTGCCCACAAGTATCTCGTCCTGTGTCACGTACGCCGAGCGGCCGAAGCACAGCTTGGACGGGTGGCCGTTGAGCAGCATTTCGCCGGTGACAGAGAGGTTGGCCGGCTTCCGGCCAGCGAGCGTGTCGAGCAGAGTGGTCTTGCCGCAGCCAGAGGGGCCCTGTCGAGTGACGGGAGGGGTGGGGAGTCGGGGATTTCAGGAGGGGGCTGTGTGAATGCGTGAGTATATGTGTGTGTGCGTGTGTGTGTATGTGTGTGTGTGTGTATGTGAGTACCCAGGCAGGCTTGCGCGCGGTAGGACGAGCGCGCAGTGCTGCCGCTTTGAGTGGCAACAGGGCGTGCAACAGCGCGTGCAACAGTTGGCGGCTCTCTCCCTCCCCTCCCTCTCACCATGATTGCCAGCATGTGCTTGGGCGCCAGGAAGCCAGTGACGCCCTGCGAGTAATACACGAATGTGAGCGATCCACCAACAGCCGACCAAACAGTTTGGTTTTGCAAAAAAAACGCAAAAGAGTGCGTGCTGGGTCGCACCTTCAGCAGCTGCTTCTCGTTGCCGTTGCCGTCCTTGGCGGAGACGGTCAGGTTGTTCCAAGTCAGCGTGGCCTTTGACAGGGTGAGGGGGTGCGAGAGAGTTGAATATTTAATAGGTTTAGGTTGGGTAGAGGCCAACCAGCAGCAGCAGACACAGCAGTAGCAGCAGCGCTCATAGCCGCACCATGACACCGCGGCCGCCATCGGCCACGAATTGACCCTCAATCTCCACCGCTGTGTGTCTCTCTTTGTCGAATGAAGCATGCTCCTGCTCCGCAGACTCATCACTGGACACGGCGTGAACGGGTGGCGGCTCCGCCATGACTCGGTTGCTGCTCAGCGTGGCGGCAGATAGAGGGGGCACAAGGCGTGCCACAGGCAGGAGTTAGGCAGTGGCAGTGGCGGTGCCTGGGTACGCGTGGCTTGGCCTTGAGTCGCAGACGAGAGAGAGAGAGAGAGATAGATACAGTGCAAGTAGGCAGTAGACGTGCTATGTACCCTGTGTGTGTGGGGGTACTCAGCTGGAGGGTGACGCCAAAATAATCGCTGGCGTAATCGTGTCATGAGAATTGGAACAGGAACGCGATCAGGAACGCATCAGAAACTTACCTCGAATGTTCGTCGTAACTGAAACGCAGCTTAATTGAGTTATTGGTGCTTTGGCGAGTTTTGCAACAAAAATGTGTGAAAAAAGACGAGTCCCTCTTGTTGTATATCTGAGCGTTCGAGGTTCATCGCAGCGTACTGAGTCAGATACTTGCGACCCTACGGCACAGGAGGAAAGCGACGCGGCCAAACATAATGGAGGGGGGGGCCGCGGAGGTGCCTGATTGGGCTCAAGACGATTGTGGTGTTGACGACGATGCACCCATACCCATGCATATCTCGGCGCTGGAGGCTGAGGCCTTGGAGTTCGCCAGGGAGCCGGCGGGCGGGCAAGAGCTCCATGCAAGTGACATGCAACACCATGCATGGGCGTGTGTGTGTGTGTGTGTGTGTGTGTGTGTGCGTGTGTGTGTGTGTACAGTACCATCACGACGCGCGCCATCACAGGTGGTCGATGTCAAGCCCCCCCGCCCACCATCGGCGAAACCACACTCACCTTCGTCGTATCAACTCCCTTCCCACAGCCGGCACCCACAGCCCACACTGCCCACACTGCTCACACTCACTGCCCCAACCGACTCTGCACACTCTCCCTGTGCATGTGGTTGTGCAGGCTGAGCCCCCACAGCCAGTGCCTGCGCCCGCGCCGTCGCCCGTGCCCGTCTTGCCCGCCATCAACGTGGTGCACCGCCCTGCGAGCAGCAGCAGCACCACCGCACTCGCAGCACTGAGGAGCGGCTCCCCCTCTGGCAGCAGCAACGCGAGGGCGCGGGCGGCGCGACCATCGGGCCTCCCGCACCCCCCAGTCGGGACTCCCACGCCCACGGCCACGGCCACGGCCACCCGACTGCCTCCCGTCGGCCGGTCGCGCATCCCCGTGCGCGCGCCCACCCCGCCCGCCGAGCCCTCGACCTCGGCCTCAAACCCCGCACCCTCGGGGCGAGCAGCCCTGCTCGAGAGGCTGCGGTTAGCGCGGCAACAGCCCGCAGCAGCCGCCACGCCTAGCAGCAGCAGCGGCCGTGCGTGGCGCGGCGAGCGCCTGCCGCAACCACAGAGCCGCGCGTTGAGCGGCGACGGCGGCGGCGGCGGCGGCAGCAACCCCCGCGAGCCCTCCCCCTCCCGGGGCGCGTGGAGCGCGTCCAGCCGCGCCGGCGGCGCGGACAAGCGCGCGCCGCGCGCAGCGCGCGCGCCAGCGGCGGCAGTGGCGGGCCCGAGCGAGGACGAGGTACTCATCCAGCTGCTTGCCGCTGCCTCGCCACCTGGACCCTGATACCGTCCATATTGTTTGCCTTTGCGGGGGGGGGTCGAAACTATATTTGATTAATGCGACTGCGGGGGTCGTTTTCGTCATTTTAAGTCGTTTTGACGCCCCAAATTGATTTTCGACGATTCACATAAGTTTCTCAGCTTTGCGGGGGGGCAAAAACGGCAGTTTTTTGCAAAGGCAAACTGCACGGACGGTATTAGAAGTCGTACCAGCGCCCCTCGCCCCTCCCCAACCCTCTCTATGTGTGCGCACACAGGTGCAGCGGCGGCGGGCATGGGCGAGGGAGAAGCGGCGGCGGGAGGCGGCGGCGGCGAGGGAGGTGGCGGAGCGAGAGGCAGCAGAGGCGGAGAGCATGTGCGTTTTGTTGCTGTGTGTGTTTGTGCGCGTTTGTTGTGTGCGCTTTGTTGTTGGTTGTTGGGGGGGTGTTTGTGTTGGGGTGGGGTGGGGTAGGGGAGTGGTGAGAGAGGGGAGGTAGCGACAAGGAGGGGGGGAGGTTGCTGGCGTGGAAGACAGCTGACGCGGAGAGCATGTGCGTGAGGGGGTCGGGGTCGGGTTGTGGGGGGATAGGGGAAGGGGGTGAGAGAGAGGGAGAGACAGGGGGGTGAGGGGGGCTGCGGAGCGGGAAACGGCAGAGGCGGTAAGCATGTACGTTTTTTTTGTTTTGTTGTTGTTGTTGTTGTTGCTGTTGGGGTGTGTTGGGGTGTGGTGGGGTAGTGGAGGGGGGTGAGAGAGAGGGAGAGACAGGGGGTCGAGGGGGGCTGCAGAGCGGGAAACGACAGATGCGGAAAGTATGTGCGTTTTTTGTTGTTGGGGGGGAGGGGGTGTGTGGGTTGGTGGGGTAGGGGAGGGGGAGAGAGAGGGAGGGAATGAGGGGTTCGAGGGGCTGCGGAGCGGGAAACGGCAGAAGTGAAAAAGCATTGTGCGGGTTTTTTGTGTGTGTGGGTGGTGTGGGGGGGGGGGGGGTAGGGGAGGGGGAGAGAGAGGGAGAGAGGGGGGTCGAGGTGGGCTGCAGAGCGAGAAACGGCAGAGGCGGAAAGCATGTACATTTTTTGTTTTTGTTGGGGGGAGGGGAGGGGGGGGGAGAGATGGAGAGACAGGGGGTTCGAGGGGGGCTGCGGAGCGGGAGACGGCAGAGGCGGAAAGCATGTGCGTTTTTTGTTGTTGTTGTTGGGGGGTTGGGGGGTGGGGGGTGTTGGGGTGTGGTGGCTGTAGCGTAGAGCCAACCCAAGGAGGGCATACCGGCCTGGCATCACAGACGGCCAAGGACGCCTCGCGGACTTGAGCTGGCTGGCCGCGGATGCGAGCAAAGGGGAAACAAGGCACCCCATGCATGCAGCCTTTTCCTGCCCAGTCCCCGCGTGTAGCGGGGCACGCCTGGCGACGCGTCCAAGTCGTCAATCAGAACACCAGAGTGGCTACGTTCAACGTGCGGACATGTCCTGCAGAGGACGAGGGACTGGTCAAACTGGCGAGTCTGGTGCAAGATTGCGCCAAGCTTAGCGTCGGTGTTGCAGCGCTTCAGGAGCTGCGCAGGACCGGCTCCGGGGAGGCGCAAGTGGCTACGGGCGACACGTCGTGGACGCTGCTATGGTCGGGTGGGGAGCACCGGCAGCGTGGGGTGGGCTTGCTGTTGTCCCCTGCATGGGCATCGGCACTCGTCTCCTGCGAGGCGGTGTCCGACCGCCTCATCCAGGCCCGCTTTGCAGCGGACCGTGGGCAGATGATCACCATCGTCAGCACCTACAGTCCAACGGAGGCGGCGAGCGACGAGGAGGCTGGCGACTTCTACCTTCAAGTAGCGGCGCTCGCGGACAAGGCCAACGACAAGCGCGATCTGCTCATCGTGGCAGGTGATTTCAATGCAGCAGTGGGGAGGGATTCGGTGTCCGACCACGAATGCGTTGGCAAGCACCTGCCCCTCACGGAGCCAGCGGTGGCCAGCAGGAACGGTCGCCTGCTCCTTGACACTGCCACTGCATGCAGCCTGCGCGCTGCCAACACTCTCTACCCCCACAGGCCTGAGCACCAGTACACCCACATCAGCCCCATGGCTGTTGCACAGAGCAGACGGCATGCATGCTCTGTGCGCCGCCTGCACAGCGTCAAGGACTACATCCTGGTCGCGCGCCGCCGCATGCATGCGGTGACAGACTGTAGGGTGCGTAGGAGCCCAACCTGGGACAGCGATCACCGCATGGTGGTACTGTCCATGCGCCTCCGCATGCGAGCCTCCCGCCATGCAGGCGGCTCTCAGCGGCGCGCATGGGACTCTTCACAACTGCGGCGCCTGGCTGTCCGTCGTGAGTTCAACCTCCAGCTGTCCGATCGCTTTGGGCTGCTGGAGGCCGTGCCGCCCGAGGGCGCTGATGCCCAGGCGGAGTACGACGCGATGGCTGCTGCCATTCGCGAGGTGGCCACCAACCACCTCGCTCCACGCGGCAGCCGCCGGCGGCGCGGCTGGCAGTTCACTCTGTCGCAGCGCACCCTCCGGCTCATGGACGCCCGGCAGCGCGCGCACACGGCATGGCTCAGGAGCAAGTCTGCTGCTGCCAAACGAGAGCGCAACCGCGCCAACCGCGCGGCCGACGCAGCTGTGCAGAGAGACAGGGAGAGGTGGATCGGCCAGCAGGTGGCGGAGGCGCAAGACATGCTACGCAAGAAGAATCTGCGCCAGTTTGCGCGCGCGTGCGACAGGCTGGCGGGCCGCAGCCGCAGCCATCAGATCCCACCTGCCATGCGGGACGTCTCGGGCGCGCTGCACAGCGGTCCAGACGGGGTGCTGAAGGCCATGACAGAGTCATTCGACAAGCTATATGGCGATGAGACCAAGCTCAGCGACGAGACCCTGAACCAGCTGGAGAACGATGTAGCGGCGTTTGAGCTCACACGCGCCAGAGAGGTGGATGAGGCGCACGGGCGCCCCCCTGACCTGGCTGAGACGGAGGCGTGTGTGCGAGCGTTGCGCTCGGCCGCCGCTCCGGGGGTGACCAGCTGGACGCCATGCTGTTGCGGTGCCCACCTGCCATCGCATGGCTCCACCGGGTCATCATCGCCGTATGGCGGTCGGGGAGAGCCCCGAGGGAATGGAAAACTGCTATTATCACACCGTTATATAAGGGGAAGGGTCCGCGTGACTCCCCTGGTAACTACCGCGGTATAAGCCTTCTCTCTATTGCCGGGAAAGTGTACGCTGCCATACTTCTGCACCGCGTCTCCACGCAGGTTGATGGTCAGTTGCATGAGGCTCAGTGTGGTTTCAGAAAAAGCAGAGGCACTGTTGATGCGATTTTTACTCTGCGCTCGCTGAGCGCGGCACATGCCGAGTACAAACAATGCATGGCTGTGGCATTTGTCGACTATTCTAAAGCTTACGATTGCATAAACCGTGCGGCACTGTGGAGAGTCCTTAGATTATATAGTGTTCATCCACACATTATTGATCTGTTGGAGGATCTTCACACCAACACCGCAGCTGCCGTGCGGCTGGCTGGGAAAATCGGGCACGAATTCCCCGTGTCGTCTGGTGTGCGACAGGGGTGCGTCATTGCTCCTGTGTTGTTCAATGTTTTTATTGACCACATAGTGAAAAAGGCGCTAGACATGATGCCAGAGGGGGCTGGCGTGTCAGTCGTGAGCCGAGCCGGCGGCTCTGTGTTGTCGTCGTCGGTTGAGCGCATAGTAATGCTGATGTATGCCGACGATTTATGTTTGTTCTCGCATGACCCAGCTCAGTTGGCGCTTATGCTGAAAATCCTTGACAAAGTGTCCTCTAGCTTTGGCATGCAAATCAACGCCGCCAAGACAGAAGTGATGATTTTGCCAGCAGATTTTGACGCGGATCTGCCCACGTTTGCGCTGACTGGTGGTGAAGTGAAGACCGTCTCTGCATTTAAGTATCTAGGGAGTTGGATAACCCAGAGTGGTGGTGTGGAAAAGGAGATCGGTGTGCGTGTCGGTCGCGCGCTGGGCGTGTTTGCGTCTTTTGATAAGATTTGGGCCAGCAAGAAGATGCAAGTGCAGTCTAAGATGCGGGTTTACAACACTTTCGTGCTGCCCCACTTTCTGTACGGCTGCGAAACATGGGCCCCTACTAAAACACAACTGACTCGATTGGAGGTTGCCCACTCTAACTGCCTTCGTCGCATTCTGGGTGTGCGCCTGGTCGACCGGCACAGATTAACTTATATTCGGCAGGCGTGCGACACTGAGCCAATTGAGAGCCTTGTGGCAAAGCGATCAATGCAGTGGCTAGGCCATGTGATGCGCATGCCGGCTTCTCGTCTTCCTCGTACGACTTTTGACTGCACCATGGATGTGGCTCGGCAGCAAGGCCGGCCTCCAGCCTCCTCCCGACACTATTTTCTTAAGCTACTGATTCAGCAGCTAGGCGAAACTAGTGGCACTCGTTCTGATTGGAAGACTTTTTCGGACACGGCGTTTGAGCGTGCTCAGGATAGGGTCGGGTGGAGAGCCGTGGTGTACGGTCCGGCTGCCCCTCAGGCGCCGGCCCCTCCACCACGGCGGTCAAGTAGATTGGCAAGCGCCACTTGACCCCCTATCCCCTAGAAGCAGTTAGGACCTATTTTGGAGGCGTCGCACAATAGCTCTCCTTTTTGCTCTGGGACTACACGTTGGCAGGCAGCCGGCTGGTGGCTACCGCCCCTCACAAGTAATTGTTAGGGCCAGAACTGGACTTGGGTCTAGGCGGTGGTACTAGGACTAGAGGTAGTCTTTGCTGGAAAGCCGATGTAACTGTAACTGGGGTAGGGGAGGGCGATTGAGAGAGAGGGAGGGACATGGGGGGGGGGGAATGCAGAGCGGGAAACGGCAAAAGTGAAAAGCATGTGCCGTTTTTTTGTTGGGGGAGGTGTGTGTGTGGAGGAGAGGGGTGAGAGAGTGGGAGAGCCAGGGCGGAGGGAGGTTGTGGATCGGGAAACGGCAGAGGCGGAAAGCATGTGCGTTTGTGTGTGTGTGTGGGGGGGGGGGGGGGGGGGGGTGAGAGAGTGGGAGAGACAGGGCGGAGGGAGGTTGTGGATCGGGGAGAGTCGAGAGGCGGAACGTATGCACGTTTTGTGGGTGTGGGTGTTTGCTCGATTAACGGAGGCGCGTTCTCGTCGCCGAGCCCTGGACCCAGCAATGCGGCGCTGCTGGTGACGAGGATCTCCGTGCCGCTGACGAGCGGGGTAAAATACGTCTGGCCCGGCTCCTGCTAGACTGCCCCTCGGTGGAACACTTCAGGAGCGGCTTGCCCGACGCTGCCATGGCTTGGCGAGTAGCCGCGGCGCTGCCGCGGCCCGTGCTGGGAGACGGCCCTTATCCTCCCCCCATGCAGGACGCCATGCGGCACCGATCTCGACGAGTTGATCGACGAGCGGAGGAGCTGGCGCCCGTCAATGCATGCTGGACATTGGTCAAGATGGCTGCCCGTGGAGGCGGGCTACCATCACGGCTTCAGCGGTGGCGACCGCCGAGGCAACACAGAGTGAATCCGCTTCACCAATCGCAGCGTTCGTCACCGCGCTCATCCTCGGGGTCGCTCGTCTGCCGGTGACTGGCGTTGGAAGGTCTTCAGGCAGCCTCCATGACAACTCTGTCGTCCATGCACCCCTGGAGGGTGGGACCTGGCCATGCATGAGGCATGGGGCGCCGGCTGAGCCCCATGCAAACGAGAGCTGGACAGCCATGCACTGCCAGGCGGGGACCGTTCCAGTCAGCGCCAGTCGGCTCTGCCGGCTTGACTGGCCACAAGGCCACTACTGTGACCCTGAGGAAGGTCCTCTCCTATATGCTCCTTGCCAGACATGTCTCTCAGAGACCGCTGTTTGGGGTAGTCTAGCCGGCAGGAGCGGTAGTCTATCGGCCGGGAGCCGGCTGTACTCTAGTACTTAAGTGTGCTGGAGTATCGGCGGGTGTCTCTAGTAGAAGAGTAGCCTGCTTAGCTGGAAACCCCGTGTTACTGTTACTGGGTGTTTGCGGGGGGGGGGGGGGGGCGAGGGGGAGGGGTTGAGAGAGGCCGCCATCATCATACCGCTTCCCTCATCAAGGCATGGTGACAGTGGCCTCCAGTGGTTTCCTTTTCACGGAGGTTAAATTAATTATTCCACAGCCGGATTTTGCTTTGACCGCGTTGGCCGTTGACCCCGCGTTGGCCGTATGTCCGCGCATCTAGGTCATTTGGAAGCTCTTGACGAGCTCTGTCTGGCGGAGTCGTCAGACCTCCAATCCACTGAATACGTCTAGCTTTGTTTATGGTCAAAGTACAGCCGGAATACAGCCAAATGGCTGTGTAGAGCCGAAAAGGAAACCACTGGCGGCCTCCCTCATCCCGCCTCCAACACCCCTTCAATCCCCCTCACCCCACTCTCCTCCCAGGTGCCACGCTGAGGACGCGCCACCACACACACACACACACACACACACACACACACATGCACACACACACACACAGACACACACATTCACACATGCACACGCACACACAGAAACACACACACACACATGCACACACACACACACATGCACACATACACACAGACACACACACACGCGCGCGCACACATACCAGGGTTTCTTAGCCGATCGGATTCCGATGAGGAGACCGCCCTTAGGGCGGTTTGCCGATGGGGAGCGAGGGGGGAGTTTGGAAAAAAACGGAGAAGAAGCGGGTGTCTGGGGGCGCATCCCCCAGAACAGTGATTTTCTTTTTGGCTCTCCACAGCCATTTGGCTGAACTTTGACCTTGAACAAAGCTCAACCCATTCAGTGGATTGGGAGTCGTCCGGTCGCGCCAGGCAGAGCTCGCCTAGAGCTTTCAAGTGACTTATATATGAGGACAAACGGTCAACGGGAGGTCAACGGTCAACGCGGTCAAAGCAGAAACCCGGCTGTAGAATAATTAGTTCAAAATCATGAAAAGGAAATCACTGCCCCAGAAGCACATGTCAGCCTGTAGAGCGCACGGGACGCTCTGCCGGAGACCCGGAGATTCCAGGAGGCCCTCTCCAGGAGAACCGACAGCCTGGCCCCCAAGGAAACCCCTGATCCACACACTTTCCTGATGATGATGGATTTTACAGTCGTGTGTGACGCACCTACCGGCAGCGTATTCGACCTTGCTCGGCGTTTAATGCCCGAGCGCTACAGACGGGTAGCTGGCTGCTGGTGGGGGGGGGCTATTGGGTCGGGGCTGGACCTAGACAGGGCACTCGGCCCCCAGATATGACTCCTCCCCGTGGAGGCACGGCCGGGGTTCACAAGCCCGCGGGATTGTTTCCCCTAGACCTCCACCGTAGCGGCAGCAGAGGCTACTGATCATTGTGTATCAGAAGGGACGTGGATCTGATCAAGAAGTGACCTGAGATGATGAAAAGGTTGAAAAGCCGGGCCGCAACCTCTAACGTTATAATGGGATTCCTAACTGGGATTTCAAACAGCTTGCACAGGACTTGAAACCTGCTACCCATACGCGACTCTGAGCATAAGCTCACCCCTTGGCAAAGCACCGAGCACGACATTGAATGTGTAGCAGGCCCCCCCCTTGGTGTTGGAGGGAGGCACAGAAGGACTCGGTGAGGGGCACAACCCTATACTAACTAAACACGGTTATGTTGGAAAAGGCGGTTCGGAGTACGCGGGCAAGAAGATGCCATTCAGTGGTAAAGAGGGGTGCGTCTTGAGCATCGTGTTAAATGTAGCCAGAGGTTAGAGAGCAGCAAGCCTGCTTGTCCCCCGGTTATAGCGGATAACATATTCCCGTCACATTCTGTGTTCTGAGCTCATCATCTTGGATTCAGTCGTCCCGTGTGAGACCCAATCGTGGGCATTTCTCAAGCGCTGTCAGCTGCAGTGGACTGCAAAAGGCACAGTTTACTGCAGCTCTTCGGGGTCCCAAGCTTGGGTCCCCGCCACGC
The DNA here is from genome assembly GCA_016618255.1 of Chlamydomonas sp. UWO 241. Classification (NCBI taxonomy): domain Eukaryota; kingdom Viridiplantae; phylum Chlorophyta; class Chlorophyceae; order Chlamydomonadales; family Chlamydomonadaceae; genus Chlamydomonas; species Chlamydomonas priscui. Next base: position 24,117 of record VFSX01000626.1, on the reverse strand, counting down.
TCAAAACTGTTTCGGCAACTCTAAGCTCAGAACGTCGTTTGCTTTAGGTCAATTATTCCTCCCGATCCTCTGAATACTCCTCAACCTCCACCTCCCCCCGGCTGGTGTCTCGTGCCTGAAAGCAGGCCACGAGAAATGTGGCCAGTTCATGCCAGAAATTGGGGATCATGAGGTCTTGTCTGGGGTTCATAAACTTGTTCATTCTCTCGTCCATACCACCGCCGTGGGCCGCCCCGGGGACAGGGATGTCTGCAAAAAGGGGGTGGGCCGCGGTGCGTGCCGCAGCGTAAAGGCGGCATTCAAAAATCATGTAGGCCTCATCCTCTCGGACCTCACAAAGATGGCAGTGCCTCTGGCTGCGCGTTTGCCCTACATGGCGCCCGCTCTCTACCTGCAGTTCATGCAGCCCCATCCTAAATCGTGCCAGAGTGGCGATTCGGGTGATGTCATTCAGGCCCGAGTGGAGTATGGCGGGCAAGCCGCCAGTGTCGCCCGCCATCCACCGCATGTAGGTCAGCGTCTTGAAGCCAGCACTCCACGTGTCGGGCAGTGAGCGGACGATGTTGGTGTCGTGTTGGTTGATGCCCACCGGTAGCGGCGGTGGGCTGGACTTGGAGTCCAGCCACTCTGTGGTGGTGGCCTCAAGTAGGTTGGTTATGTTCACCGCCTGTGGCCACCCCGCCTCCTCCTCGTCCCTCCACGCCAGAGTGTGGCCCACCATGCCAAGGCACGCGCTCAGGTGCACCACCCAACACCGCTGCCCGCCCCCGCCGCTAGCCCCCAGCTCTCCCGCATGGCCTCCTTGAGCAAGTCCCCGTGCGGCCGCCGCCGTGATTTCTCCCACAGCCGCATCGCGTGCCGCAGCCAGTCGGCCGCCAGCGGCCGCCAGCCCGCTTCCTTGGCCAGCAGCATGAGTTGTTGTCCGTAACTGCGAATGTGGAGGGACTCGCAGGCGAACTGCAGGTTAATGTGCTCTAGGGCGCGCCAGGTTTGGCGCGCCAGCTGGGGATCCCATACCCCCCAGCTTCCCCCCCAGCACCTGCAGCAGCGACGCCAGCTTCGACAGCAGCACCAGCAACACCAGCAACACCAACAGCACCAGCTGGTGGTTGCTGCAGCAACACCAGCAGCGCCAGCAGCACACACACACACCCCGCCCCCTCCCTCTTCCCCTCCCTCGCCCCTCCCTCTGCCCCTCCCCCGGCTCCTACTGAAGGATCCCCACTTAGCAGTAGCGCCCGAAAAATTCCCCTACAGCCCTCCAGCCTTGGCCATGATTTTGGGCCCTCAAACCTCGTACCCAAAGTTGAGCACAGGCCTCCCGAGTGAGTTAAACAAGTGCGACCTGATGCCGACATTGTGTAGATCCTTGGCATGGCAATCGCGCTTGACGCCGTTGCAAGCGCACCGGTCCGGTGCCTCTCGCGGTCCCCCTTGGACTCCCATGCGGTGGTCAAAGAGCATGCCCAGATATGTCAACCCACGAGTCATGGGCAGGTCTGCCCCTGCATATTTCAGAGTCACCTCCCCCCCCATGCACGAGACTGGGCAGAACTGATCATTGAACACCATCCCCTCAGACTTTCGTACGTTCACAGTGAGTGCGTGCGACTTGCAAAATGCGTGGAGCGCGTCTAAGCTGCGTTGGAGCGACTCAGGTGCCGCCATGAGCACCAGATCGTCAGCGTACAACAGCAAGCGTAGGAGACGCCCTAGCGGTGGCAGATCACCCATGGGAACACCATCTCCTGGCAGCTGTGCGACAAGCTCCCCCTCCAGCGAGTCAATAAAGAGCCCAAATAGGAGCGGCGACATGGGGTCGCCCTGCATTACCCCCTGTTGTGTGGCAAAACCTGGCCCTAGCTTCCCATCGATGCGCACGCACATGCCAGCGTTGTCGTACATTGCAGTTAACGCTGGAGCCCCCCAACCCCAGTCCTTTCAGGCATTCCCAGAGGAGTTGGCGGTGCACGCAGTCGTATTCCTAGGGTCGGATACGCCATCAAAGGCTTCCGACGGACTGTACAATCGACCAAACACACACACGCACACACACACACACACATGGGACTAATGCGCCATCAAAGGCGTCTGACGGACTGTAAAACCGACCACACACACACACACACACAACACACACACACACGCACACACACACGCACACACACACAGGTGCGCACACACACACGCACACACACACACACACACACAGGCGCCATGCGGAGGACGCACGCCTCGACGCCAGGCGCGCCGCCGTGCGACAAAAGATCACGCGCCAACACGAGGCCAGCGCCGCGGCCGCGATTGAGCGTGCGCAGGTGGGGTTCCTAAGGAGAACGGAATAGCACTGTCGGGGGCTGGCCGACTAGGAGGCTCGCACTCAAATTGCCCTGTTCAGCGGCTGCTAGCCCGGAATATTGTTGTCCAGGGCGAAGGGGCCAGCACGAGGCCAGCGCCGCGGCCGCGGTCGAGCGCACGCAGGTGGGGCTCCTAGGGGGAACGGAATAGCGCCGTTGATGGCTTGCTGGCCGGCTAGGAAGCTCGCACTCAAATCGCCCTGCTAAGTGTCCTCTAGCCCGGAATAGCGCTGTCCAGGGTGAAGGGGCCAGCACAAGGCCAACGCCGCGGCCGCGGTCGAGCGCTCGCAGGTGGGGCTTCTAGGGGGGAGCGGACTAGCGTCGTTTAGGGGTAGCTGGCCGGCTAGGAGGCCCACACTCAAATCGCCCTGTTCAGTGTCCTCTAGCCCGGAATAGCGCTGTTCAGGGTGAAGGGGCCAGCACAAGGCCAACGTTGCGGCCGCGGTCGAGCGCTCGCAGGTTGGGCTTCTAGGGGGGAGCGGACTAGCGTCGTTGAGGGGTAGCTGGCCGGCTAGGAGGCTCACACTCAAATTTCCCTGTTCAGTGTCCCCTAGCTCGAAATAGCGCCGTCCAGGGCGAAGGGGCCAGCACAAGACCAACGCCGCGGCCGAGGTCGAGCGCACGCAGGTGCGGGGCTCCAATAGGAACAGTTATTAGCGTTAAGAGTGTAGGCAACGTTGCCAGTAACATCAGCTGTCCAGCAAAGACACCCTCTCGTCCTAGTACCACCGCCTTGGCCGCAACCGCGGTCGAGCCTACGCAGGCGAAGGGCCAGAACAGTAGCAGTAGCATCTAACAGTAGCATCTCACAGTGACAGTAGCTCCAACAGTGACATCTAACAGGCCGTGAAGCGCAAGGAGATGCATGGGAGGAGCGGGGGTAAATGATCAATAGTATAGGTTTCGAGGCCTGTAACTCCCTCAATTCCGACTCCCCTGAAAAAACGAGGGCATCACCAGGAAGCACATTCCTCCCTCAACTTGAATTCCAGAATGGCGTGGACACAGGCCAAGGGATGCAGCTGCAGCTGGAGATAATGATCAACCTCCAAAACTCCAAAGTGGCATCATAGGTGGCATCATACCGACTGAACCTTCCATCATCATCAACAAGTACTCTGCCCCCCCCCCCTCTTATGCTCAGGCGGAGGAGCGCGCGCGCGGCGAGTTCGCAAAGCTCAAAGAGATGTCGGGCGGCGCGCGGCCGCTGCACGAGCGCATGAACGAGCGGTATGAGGCGTCGCGCTCTGCAGAGGTGTGTGGGCGACTGGCTGGCTGGCCGGGCTTAAGATGAAGAGGGGGTTGGTTGCGATGTGGTGGGGTGTCTGTCTGTGAGGGGGGGGCTGCATGAGCGCATGAACGAGCGGTTTGAGGCGTCGCGCGCCGCAGAGGTGCGTGGGCGGCTGGCTGTCTAGCCGGGCTGAAGATGCAGTGGAAGTTGGTTGCGAGGTGGTGGGGCAGAGGGGCGTGGGCGGCTGGCTGGCTGACTGGGCTGAAGATGCACAGGGAGTTGGGTGCGAGGTGGTGGGGGGTGGGTGGGGGAGTGGGTGCGGGGCCACACGAGCGCATGAACGAGCGGTATGAGACGTCGCGCGCCGCAGAGGTGCGTGGACGGCTGGCTGTCTGGCTGGCTGGCTGAAGACGAAGAGGGGGTTGGTTGCGAGGTGGTGGGGCAGAGGGGCGTGGGCGGCTGGCTGGCTGGCTGGCCGGGCTGAAGATGCAGAGGAGGTTGGGTGCGAGGTGGTGGGGCAGAGGGGCAGAGGTGGGGGAGTGGCTGCGTGGCTGCACAAGCGCGCATGAACGAGCGGTACGAGGCGTCGCGTGCGGCAGAGGTGCGTGGCTGAGTGGGCAGGCAGGGCTCGGGAGGCAAGGGGGGATGTGTGTGGGGTGGGTGGGAGGGGGGCACGCACAACGGCGCGCGACCGCTGCTCGAGCGCATGAACGTGCGGGTTGAGGCGTCGCGCGCGGCAGAGGTGTGTGTCTGAGTAGGCCGTAGCGCTCGGGAGGCAAGGGGGGGATGGGGGGGGGGGGCACGCACGACGGCGCGCGGCCGCCGCACGAGCGCATGAACGAGCGGTACGAGGCGTCGCGTGCCGCAGAGGTGTGCGTGGCGGCTGGCTGGCTGGCCGGGCTGTAGATGCAGTGGGAGTTGGTTGCGAGGTGGTGGGGCAGAGGAGCGTGGGTGACTGCCTGGCTGTCTGGCTGGGCTGAAGATGCACAGGGAGTTGGGTGCGAGGTGGCGGTGGGGGGGCTGCACGAGCCCGTGATGGTGGGCATCTCTCTGGTGGGCATCTCTCTCATTGGCGCGCCGTTGGCCCAGCTCCCCTCCCCCCACACACAGAGGCAAACGTTCCAGTATTAAATAAAGGCATAGGCACACCGTCGACCCAGCCCCGCCCCCCCCCACACACACGCACCTCCATCCATCCATCTTCCACTTAAGCGTACCATGAGCATAAGCCACATATGCACCGGCAACGCCTGTACTGCCAATAGCTATACAACCCGTCAGAAGTTATGAGGTCTGGCCCGTACGCTGGGATGTCTTTCTAGTAGCGGTTTACCTCCTCTCCTCCCGCACACACGCACACACACACACGCACACACACACACACACACACACACACACTCCCTCCTTTCAGGTGGCTGAGAAGAAGCGTCTTTACGACGCCGAGATCGCGGTGATGAAGAACGCGCGGCCGCAGCAGGTGGGAGGTGTTGGGAGTGTGGGGAGTGTGGGAAGTGTGGGGAGTGTTGGGAGGGAGGCCGAGAGCATTCAAGTGCACGATGCGGAGATTACGGTGATGAAAAACGTGCGGTCGGTGTGAGGCCGCAGCAGGTGTGAGAAGTGTGGAGAGTGTGGGGAGTGTGGGGAGTCTAGCATCCCACCCCACCCCACCGGACCGCTGCCGTCCCCACCCCCTCCTAACCCAACACCCAAACTAACCCACCCTCCTCCAGCGACCCCCGCCCGCAGACCATCGCTGCCTTGGGTCGGGCTAAGATCTCCTCCCCCCCCCTCCCCCCTCTCCCCCCCCCAAGCCCCCATCCCCCCCCCCCCCCACCTCCACCCCCGTCGGCGTTCCTCCGCCCGCAGAACATCGCGGCTAAAGTTGGCTCTTTCACCCCCTTCCCCCTCCCCCCCCCCCAAAACCCCACCCCACCCCACCCCTCCACCCACATCCGCCCAGCTCATCGCGGGCGAGGTCACCTTCAGGCCGCCGGCGCACTTCAACGCGCACGTCGCAAGAGAAGAGTGTAGCACCCCACCCCTCCCCACCCGACCTCCGCCCGTCCCCACCCCCTACCTCATCCCAACACCCCACCTAACCCACCCTCCTCCAGAGCCCCCCGACCGCAGGCCATCGCTGCCGTGGGTTGGGCTAAGATCTCCTCCCCCCCCTCCCCCCCCTCCAAAAAGCCCACACCTCCACCCCCCCCTCCACCCCCCGTCCGCGTCCACCCGCCGCAGATCACGCCGGCGAAGGTCGGGCTAGATCTCCTCCCCCCTCTCTCCCAAGAAATGGTTAAAAACGCCCCACCTCCCCCACCCTCCACCCCACCCCACCCACCCGTCCACCTCACCCCTCCACCCCACATCCGCAAAACCTCGCGGGCGAGGTCACCTTCAAGCCGCCGGTGCACTTCAACGCGCACGTTGCAAGGGAGGAGTGTAGCACCCTACCCTACCCTACGCCACCCCACCCCACCCTACCCCACCCGACCACCGCCCGTCTCCACTCCCACAAAACCCAACCCAACACCCCACCTAACCCACCCCAGTCCGGCGTTCACCCGCCCGCAGACCATCGCCGGCTTAAGTCGGGCTCTTTCTCCCCCCGGGGCCCCTCCCCTCCCCCAAAACAAAAAAGTCTAGCCCCCACCCCCACCCCCACAGATCATCACTGCCTTGGGTCGGGCTAAGATCCCTCCCCCCCCCCCGCCAAACACACAACAAAAATCAGCCCTCACCCTGCCCACCCTCCACCCCGTCGGCGTCCCCCCCCCCCACACACACACACACCCGAATCAATCACTGCTTGGGTCCGGGCTTAAGATCTCTACCCCCCAACCCAAAACAAAGCGTCCACCCACCCCCACCCTCATCCCGTCCGCGTCCACGCCGACCGAGTCATTGCTGGCTATAGGTCGGGCTAAGTCTCCTCGCCCACCCCCCCCCCCAAGGGGAAAAACACCCCACTCCCGCCCCACTCCTCCACCCCGTCGCGTCAACGCCCCAGACCATCACCGGCGAAGGTCGGCTAAGATCTCTTCCCCCCGCCCACTCCCCCCCCCAAAAAGCCCCACCCCCCCCAATGCCTCCACCCCTGTCCGGCGTTCCTCCGCCCAACAGACCATCGCCGCTGAAGTCGGGCTCGTCCCCCCCCCCTCTCCCCCAAAAAGGGAAAATGCCCCACCCGACCCCCCCTTTCCCAACCCAACCACCACCCAACCCACCCGTCCACCCCACCCCTCCACCCTACCGCCCGCAGATCATCGCGGGCGAGGTTACCTTCAAGCCGCCGGTGCACTTCAACGCGCACGTCGCAAGGGAGGAGGGACGGCGCGCGGCGCCGCACCAGAGGCGAGGGGGGGAGGAGGGGCGCGGCGCGGCGTCGCCCGGGGGGAGCGAGCGCGTGCAGCGCCAGCCGCACCGACGGCAGCGAGCGGCAGAGGCAGCGTCCGAGGCAGGCGAGGGCGCGGCACCGCCCCCCGGGGGGAGCGGGCGCGCGCAGCGCCAGCCGCACCACCGCCGGCGCAGCGCGGCAGCGGCGGCGGCGGCGGCGGCCGAGGCAGGCGAGGGCGCGCGTGCCCCGACGCCCCGAGTCGCACCAAAGACACGCCCTCTGGCCTCCTCTGTGCTGTTGGCGTCTCTGCGCGCACGTCCGACGAGCCCCGGGGATAGCGGCCGCGCGCCGCACCCTCCTCCGCCTCCGCAGCAGCAGGCGCAGCAGCAGCAGCGGCAGCCGCGCGCGCCACGGCTGCCACGCGCGCACGGCAAGGCCGCACGCCCGGCGAGCCACTGCTTGGTCGAACGGGCAACCTCCCCGTTTGTGTACAACTCGGAGCAGGTGCCGGTCAACGTGCCTGAACAGTCGCTGTTCTGGTCCGGGGCAGGGGGCAGCCGCGGAGGGCCAGGAGGAGGGGGGGCGCAGCAAGTGGCGGATGTGTTGAAGGTGGTGCACGAGGGCGGGGAAGGCGGCGAGGCTGAGCAGGATGGGGGTGGGGCGGAGCCTGACGCTGCTACAGGGAGCAGCCGCGGAGGGCCAGGAGGGGGGCGGGGGGCGCAGGCGCAGAGGCAGCCAGCGTCGGAGGTGCTGACGGCGGTGCACGAGGACGGGGAAGGGGGCGAGAGCGGTGGGGGCGAGGCGCGGGATGGGGGCGGGGCGGGGCCTGGTGCTGCTACAGGGAGCAGCCGCAAAGGGCCAGGAGGAGGGGGGGCACAGGCGCAGGCGCAGCCAGCGTCGGAGGTGCTGACGGCGACGCACGAGGACGGGGAAGGGGGCGAGGGCGGGGGCGAGGCGCGGGATGGGGGCGGGGCAGGCTCCGGCGCTGCTGCATGGGGGCAGGGGGCTAGCCCTGGTCCTGCTGGCCCCCCCGGGGGTGCTTCCACTGTGAAGGCGCCTGCTGCTGTGGCTGCTGCTGGAGATGGGGCTCCCGCAGCCGCTGCCGGGGGCTCGGCCAAGGACGCTCCGGCTGCCGCTGAGGTGGAGGAGGATGCTCCCGCCGCGGGGACTCGCGAGGCGCCTGTGGCTGCTGAAGAGGGGGAGCAGGAGGCGCCGGCAGCCGCTGCTGCTGTGGCTGCCCCGGCAGAGGCCCCTGCGGCTGCTGATGACTCGGCTCCCGCTGATCAGGAGGCTGGCGCCACCGCGCCCGGGCCTCCCGCTGCTGCAGCGAATTCCCCTGCCGCAGGGGAATTCGCAGGGGGCGTCGCCCCGGCTGCTGCTGTGCAGGAGGCCACCCATCGGGCAGAGGGGAATGTGGTAGAGGAGGATATGGGGGAGAAGGATGTGGCGGAACCTTGATGAGCCCTGCTCTTGGTGCCCAAGGACGGGCGCTGCCGCAGAGGAGGCATAGGCAGCCCCCAGGGTCACCGGAAACGGCCAACGGCCCCCACCGTTGGCGTTGGCCGTGGGCTGGGCCAACGGTGCCAACGCCAACGGGCCAACGGCGCTAACGGGGCGAAAAACGCGCTCGGAAGCGAGGAAAAGTGTGGAATCGGAAAATTCGCGCGCTACGAGCCGTTGCTGGCGATACAGCGTGGCTGTATAGCTCATGCAGCGCTGGGAGTACAGTAGACACCCTGAGGAGTACACTGGGAGCACGTGCATACCCAGGCACGCACATAAATCTAGTGCTCCAGGCCTAGGGTGTTGCGTGTGGGTCGTGCTCAGTCAGTTGATGATGATGATGAGAGTTTTACAATCCACTGCCGGCGGTCACACGTTCGGTTCCAAAGCTCCAGCGGGACTTAGAGAGCAGGCACGAGGCCCACCAAAGAAAGGTAAAGCTACAAAGGTAGCCCACGGTAGCGCCAAACCACAATCAGTTGGTGTTGGATCCTATGCAAGCATCATCCCCACTACTCTGTGGCTAATATCCATGATATTAGCACTTTTCCGCCACCGTTGGCTGACAGTTGGCTAAGCCAACGTTCTTATTTGCCGTTGGCGTTGGCACCGTTGGCGTTGGCCGTTGGCACCGTTGGCCCCTTGGCGGTGACCCTGGCAGCCCCGCTACGGGGTGGGGGGGGGGAGGGGCTGACGAGGCAGCGCAGGGCTATAGCCTAGGAAGGATTTGTGATACAGGGCTGTATACACGGCCTTGAGTAACGCCCTAGGCCGCCCTAGGCTGAGAGGACAACGCCCACAGCGAGAAGGGCGACGCACTCTCTTGACCAGTTACAGTTACATCGGCTTTCCAGCAAAGACCACCTCTAGTCCTAGTACCGCCGCCTAGACCCAAGTCCAGTTCTGGCCCTAACGATTACTTGTGAGGGGCGGTAGCCACCAGCCGGCTGCCTGCCAACGTGTAGTCCCAGAGCAAAAAGGAGAGCTATTGTGCGACGCCTCCAAAATAGGTCCTCACTGCTTCTAGGGGATAGGGGGTCAAGTGGCGCTTGCCAATCTACTTGACCGCCGTGGTGGAGGGGCCGGCGCCTGAGGGGCAGCCGGACCGTACACCACGGCTCTCCACCCGACCCTATCCTGAGCACGCTCAAACGCCGTGTCCGAAAAAGTCTTCCAATCAGAACGAGTGCCACTAGTTTCGCCTAGCTGCTGAATCAGTAGCTTAAGAAAATAGTGTCGGGAGGAGGCTGGAGGCCGGCCTTGCTGCCGAGCCACATCCATTGTGCAGTCAAAAGTCGTACGAGGAAGACGAGAAGCCGGCATGCGCATCACATGGCCTAGCCACTGCATTGATCGCTTTTGCCACAAGGCTCTCAATTGGCTCAGTGTCGCACGCCTGCCGAATATAAGTTAATCTGTGCCGGTCGACCAGGCGCACACCCAGAATGCGACGAAGGCAGTTAGAGTGGGCAACCTCCAATCGAGTCAGTTGTGTTTTAGTAGGGGCCCATGTTTCGCAGCCGTACAGAAAGTGGGGCAGCACGAAAGTGTTGTAAACCCGCATCTTAGACTGCACTTGCATCTTCTTGCTGGCCCAAATCTTATCAAAAGACGCAAGCACGCCCAGCGCGCGACCGACACGCACACCGATCTCCTTTTCCACACCACCACTCTGGGTTATCCAACTCCCTAGATACTTAAATGCAGAGACGGTCTTCACTTCACCACCAGTCAGCGCAAACGTGGGCAGATCCGCGTCAAAATCTGCTGGCAAAATCATCACTTCTGTCTTGGCGGCGTTGATTTGCATGCCAAAGCTAGAGGACACTTTGTCAAGGATTTTCAGCATAAGCGCCAACTGAGCTGGGTCATGCGAGAACAAACATAAATTGTCGGCATGCATCAGCATTACTATACGCTCAACCGACGACGACAACACAGAGCCGCCGGCTCGGCTCACGACTGACACGCCAGCCCCCTCTGGCATCATGTTTAGCCCGCCACCAAGTGTGGATGGCGTTACCGTGGGCTACTTGTAGCTTGACCTTTTGTGGGCCTTGAGCCTTGATTCTCTAAGTCCCACTGGAGCTTTGGAACCGTACGTGTGACCGCCAGAAGTGGATTGTAAAACTCTCATCATCGCCAGTGCTGGGGGATGGGCCAGATCTGCTGTGCGTGCAGCGCACGCTCGACCCCCTGTTCACGGCAGTGGCGGTCGCGCTCGCGGCAGTGCCCTCAGCCTGGGTCGAGGCGGCAGCTGGTGGAGCTGCCCTCACTCTGCTCCGGCCGCTCCGTCGCTTTCAGCCCCTCCCTCGCGCGGGCGAGCGCGCTGCTGTGGTGGAGATCCTGCGGCTGGTCGGGTGGCAGCTGCCGAGTGTCATCACGCCGGCTGGATGGCAGCGTGGGCGGCCTGGCCTCCGATCCGCAACTGCCAAACATGCTCCCCTGCCTGCGGGGGGCGGGGCCGCGGACGAGCCCCGGTGGGTTGGGTTTGCGCACGGCCCGGGCGTGGTCGGGAAGCTGACGTGCAAGCTAGCGGTGGCGCTTCAACTGCGGGCGGTTGTGGACGAGCGGCGAGTGCGGCGGGCAGCCACGGTGGAGGCGGCTCTGGCGCTTGACTGCGGGATGCGCGGAGGCCCCCGTGCAACCGACGCTCAGGTCTGCGCGGGGCTGCGCACCCTGGAGGCGGCGGTGCCAGGGCTGTGGCGGCTGCCGCTCCTCAGCGCCTGCAAAGGAGCCCATCTGGCGGCTGTGGGTGAGTGGCTTTCACAAGCAGGCTGCGCTTGGAGTGCCCGAGTGCCCGTGCGGGTGGCGGTGCCGTGAGGAGGACGGGCCGCCGGCGACGGCGTGGCGTGCGCACTGCTTCTGGGGATGCGCGGTGGCGGAGGCGGTGGTGGTGGCGGTTGCTGCTGCCCTCCCTGCTCCTACGCCGGTCATCACGTGCTGCCAGGTGTGGCTGCTGCAGCCTCCCGCTGGGTGCGTGCTGGTGTGTGGGCTGTGGTGGCAGCGCTCGTGGTGGACGCTATGGAGCGCGGATGCCGCCACCTGTGGCGCATCACGCGTCCGCGTGATGGTGTGCTGCCCCCTGATCGCACGGTGTCGGTTGAGCGGGCGGGGGCGCTGGCGACGATGGACCTTTGGGACGCGCTGGCGTCCTTTGCTGAGGGCGGCGTGATGCCGCGAGGTTGGGCGGGTGTGGTGGGCCCGACCCACCCCTATGTTGGAGTGGTGGACGGCAAGCTCATTCTGAACAAGGCGTCCTAGATCCCTGAGGGGACGAGTTATGTGAGGGGAGGTAGCGCCGCACGCGTGCGCTGGCGGGATGAGTTGTGGCTGCTGGGTAGAGTGCTGTGGTGGGTGTGCGCACCTGCTCCGCTTCCAGTGTTTTGAGGGTGGGCTTTTTTTTGGTCCCTTTATGGTTTTATACCTTGGGCCCGCCCTTCATCCACTGGAGGGGTTGAGTGTGGAGCCTGCACTGTGGTGCTGCTTGCTTGGCGCCCGCCGCCGTGTGTGGATGGCGTTGCCGTGGGGCACCCCCCCTTTTTCTGTTGGCAGGTCTTCAGGACTGCTTCATCTAAGTCCCACTGGAGCTTTGGAACCGCACGTGTGACCGCCAGAAGTGGATTGTAACGAACTCATCATCATCATCTAGCGCCTTGTTCAATGTTTTTATTGACCACATAGTGAAAAACACAGGAGCAATGACGCACCCCTGTCGCACACCAGACGACACGGGGAATTCGTGCCCGATTTTCCCAGCCAGCCGCACGGCAGCTGCAGTGTTGGTGTGAAGAACTCTCTTGACCAATGCGCAATAATGATAGGGGCATCGCCATGCATGGCAGATACCCCGCAGCTGTTAAGGGCAGCTGCCTTCCTACTCGCGACGAGTTTGGCAGCTGCCATTCGCGACAAGATAGTAGAAACGTAGCTGCCAAAGTGTGGGCACTTTCGAGTATAAAAGGCGGGCCTCGTCGCTCCAGTTCCTTCCACCGTGGGTTATGCTGTAACACTACGCAAGTCCGTCCTTGTCCCTCGCGACCAGCCAGCCACAGCCAGCCGACGTCGACAACTTGCCGCGTGCCCGCTTGCTCGCCTCCGCCGTGCTCACTCCACCCGCTTCCCCCTCGGAGCTAGTGAGTGGCCACGTGGAACTCCCACCCACTAGCTAAGCACTAGACAAGCACCGCCTAGAGCGTCGGGTTCCCGGGCCCCTCCCCGCGCCCCAGGCTAGCCCCGCTTGTCCTGTGTCAATTTGAGTGTCCTACGCCCTGAGCTGAGGACGGGCCCGTGTGTGCAACCCGGGTTGCACACACGCACACACTCGCAATGTCAAGCGTGTCTGCTGTTTGGGGGTGGGGGGGGGGAGCTAGCCAGAAGTGTACGCCGCGCCCACTCTGGGTGATGGTAATTAGCCGCCCGTCTTCCGTGTCTGCCTCTGTCTGGCGGTGTCTACCGTGACCTATCCTCATGACTGCGCTGGCTGGGAGGGAGGCCGGCTGGTGGCCGGCCGTCGCAGTGTCCGCGTCGCTCCTCTGAAACAGCGCCAAGCCTGCCGTCGGTGGCGTCGGTGGTGTGGAGCCTCCCCGGGGCGGTGTGCCGCGTGTGCACCCGATTATTGCGGCAAGTAAAAGGCGTCATGTACTGCAGCCAGCGCATGCAACACACCACCTCGCGGCGCGAGCAAGCCGCCGCCCCACGCAGACTGGCCCCGCGTGCACGCACACACCCAATGTGACTGGCCTGACTCGGCCTGTCACATCTGCACAAGGGGCTGTTAAACCCAAACCACGGCAAACTAACACCGCAGGCTGGTCAAACAGCATGGGTCGGCCGGCGCGTCGAGCATGCGTGAGAGCACAGTGCAGGTGGTGCCCTCAACAGTGGACACTACGGCAACATCCTACGATTGTGAATCACATCAGCCGTGCCTGAACTTCCCCGTGCGCCTTCGTGCACCTTGCGCAACTCTTGATTTACAATGATGAGCAACGCGGTCACCGCATCAGTCAAAAAACAACCGGTGCGACATCCCCAAACTGCACACGGCACATCTGGATGCAAGCACCGCGCAATTCTGACAATTTTGAATGAACGCAGTTATCAGCAGGGGCATATGGCCAAGCACCGCATACATGCGCGGGGTGTTGCTTGTGCCACAACACCAGGCAATTGCAACCAACCACCAAGGTTGCAACCTGCGGTACACGCCACCCCTCTGTGCAGTGCTGCTGGCCGGCGCCCGCCACGGCCTCCACTGCTGCCGCTGCTGAGCGTGCTGCTGCGCCTGCTGCTGCTGCAGTTGAGCCTGCTGCTGCTGCTGGTGGTGTGTGTGTGTGCGTGTGTCGTCATGTGGTACAGGCGTGCGTGTGCCTGAGTTCACGTCGTTCCCACGTGGCATCCACCGAGTGGCGCCGGCACGCATGGGGCTCGATATATATGGAGTCTGTGTGCTGTGCTGCATGGCCATGCATGCACACCTGATCCAGCACTTTGACTGCCGGCAGTGGATGTACTACTCTCTCTTTGTAAGTGCCGCCCCTGAGCAGTGTGACGGTGACGCTTGCTCCCTTAGTAGACGCTGCACCCGTGCGTCACGCCACAGCGCGGCCAGCATTTTACATGAAGCTGTCGCCAAGTGCAGGCGCAAGTGTGAGACTTGGTGTGGCTATAGCAGCTACCAGAGCAAACCACCACTATTCAAGCTTGCGAAAGTCGGCTTCTTGACCGATATCCGATGACTGAGCAGGCGAAGCGGAAGCAGATCCTCCACAAGGTGGGTCTGTGCTTAGTGCTGCTTGTCTCACGCCCGCGACAAGCGACCTCCAACTGCTACCCTTTTGTGCCCCTCTGCAGGCGTACGACTACGCCGACGACGAGGGAGGTGGGTGTCATGGGTAGGCAGCAGGGGAGGTGGTTCTGGGCATGCCTGGTGAAGTCTCAGGTCTGCAGCCCACGCGCGCAGAGGGTCTCGACGTGCGCGGCATGGGTGTCATGATTCGCCGCCTGAGGCTGGTCGTCGTGTCCCAGGACATCGAGGTGGGTGCCTGTATTCGCACACATGCCCACTTTCCGCATGGACGGTGCATCTCTGCAGCTGACAGCTGTCACAACCGTAGTTCACACGTGCGCATCTGCCCCACAGGCCGTGCACGCGGAGATGTTCCCCAAGAACCCAGACCACTTCCTCACTCGCGATGAGGTGAGATGTGGCAGGCGCATACGCAGCGCCGCCCGCCCCACAGCCGACCCAGAGCCTGCCCGGGCCCACCACTGCCCGCCTGTCCCCGCCTGCGCGCCTGTTTGCGGGGCTGGGCTCCGCCCAGACCCAGGGCCTGCTCTGATGTGCCCCTGCTGCACGCACAGGCGGCTCCCACCCATATGCTTGCACACCCACGCTACACGGCTCCTCCATGCACATGCACGCCAAGAGCCGCTGCCTCGCTGGACACACTCAGGCTGTTACCTTCATGGGCAACCCAGGGCTCAGGGTCCGGGGTCCCCTCGAATTTGCGAAGGTGTTCGACTGGATGGACAAGGTGGGCACCCGTACCTCCCTCCCACTCTCATGTCTTCGAGCATGCGCATGCCTGCCTGTCCGCCGTTCGCGCAACACCGTCACCCAGCACAAACGCACACACCCACACACGCACGCACGTACGCATGCACAAACACACGCACGCACGCACGCACACATACACACACACACACACACACGCATGCACACACACACATACACTTGTGACAGCACAAGCGCGGCATCATCACGACGTACAAGATCCGCCACACGATGGTCCAATCCAAGCAGGTCTGGACCGAGGAGGTGCGGTCGATGTGGCGGATGTGTTTGCCATGGGTCTCCAAGGCTTAAGCTTTACATGCACGCGCCCACACCCCGCAGCTGCTCGCCGAGCACATCCTTCTGCTTGACCCTGACTCCACCAAGGAGGTCACGAAGGCGCACTACATCGCGGTGCTGACGGGGGGAGGCGGGCACGGTCCCCCCGGGGGTGCTACCGCTGCGAAGGTGCCCGCTCCTTTGGCTGCTGCTGGAGAAGGGGCACCCGCAGCCGCCGCCGGCGGCTCGGCCGAGGACGCCCCGGCTGCCGCTGAGGTGGAGGAGGATGCTCCCGCAGCGGGAACTCGCGAGGCGGCTGTGGCTGCTGCGGAGGGGGAGGAGGAGGCGCCGGCAGCCGCTGCTGCTGTGGCTGCCCCGGCAGAGGCCCCTGCGGCTGCTGAGGACTCGGCTCAACCTGACCAGGAGGCTGGTGCCACCGCGCCCGAGCCTCCCGCTGCTGCCGCGAATTCCCCTGCGAATTCCCCTGCCGCAGGGGATTCCGCAGGGGGCGTAGCCCCGGCTGCTGCTGTGCAGGAGGCCGCCCTTCTTGCAGAGGAGGATGTGGTAGAGGAGGGTGTGGCGGAGGAGGATATGGGGGAGGAGGATGTGGGTGCTCCGGCTGCTGCTGCTGCCGCAGATCCAGAGGTGGCGTAGGGAGGCAGCAGCCCCGCTGCTGGGGGGGGCGGGACTGCGCCAGCCGAGGGAGCGCAGGGCTAGGACTAGGAAGAATATGCAGTGTCCTGCGCCCTGAGCTGAGGACGGGTTGCACACACGCACACAAACGCACACACTCGCGATGTCAAGCGTGTCTGCTGTTCAGGGGGTGGGGGTGGGGGGGCTAAGGAGAGAGATGGCCAACGTGGCTGTTACAGAAAGCTAGCCAGAAGTGTATGCTGCGCCCACTGTGTGTGATGTTAATTAGCCGCCCGTCTTCCGTGTCTGCCTCTGCCTGGCGGTGTCTACCGTGACCCATCCTCGCGACTGCGCTGGCTGGGAGGGAGGCCGGCTGGTGGCGTCGCAGTGTCCGCGTCGTTCCTCTGAAACAGCGCCAAGCCTGCTGTCGGTGGCATCGGTGATGTGGAGCCGCACCGGGGCTCGCTGGCGCTTGTGTAGTGGTGGTGGTGGTGGGGGGGGGGAGGTAAGGGGAGGAGGGCAACTTCCTTCTTTCGACTCCCTGGTAGGCTGGCGTGCTGCGTGGCCTTGCGGGCGCTCCTAGTAAAGCTCCCCTAGACGTGTGGTCTAGGCCTTAACTCACGCCCTGGGGTCCTCCAAGCGCGTATGGTAAAACCTGTAAAACCTGGAGCTGCGCCGGCGTGGTGTGCCGCGTGTGCACCTGATTTTGGTGGCAAGTAAAAGGCATCATGTACTGCAGCCAGCGCACCACGCTAGACACCACCTCGCGACGCAAGCAAGCCGGCGCCCCACGCAGACTGGCCCTGCGTGTACGCACGCACCCAAAACCACGGCCAACTAAAACTGCAGGCAGGTCATCAAGCATGGGTCGGCCGGCGCGGTGAGCATGCGTGAGAGCACGCGCAGGTGTTGCCCTCAACAGTGAACACTACGGCATATCCATGGTGAGCCCCCTGCGATTGTGAACCATATCAGCCGTGCCTGAACTACCCCGTGCACCTTCGTGCGCCTTTCGCAACTCTTGATTTACAATGATGAGCCACGCAGTCATCGCATCAGTACGAAAACAACCGGTGCGACATCCCCAAACTGCACACAGATGAGAGCACCGCGCAATTGCGACAATGGTGAATGAATGCAGTTGTCAGCAGGAGGATTTGGCCGAGCGCCGCATACATGCGCGGGGTGTAAGCTTGTGCCACAACACCAGGCAACTCGCAGAACACGCCGCCCCTCTGTGCAGTGCTGCTGGCCTGGTCGGCTGGCGCGCTGCATGGCCTTGCGGGCTCTCATAGTAGAGCCCCCCTAGACGTGCAGTCTAGGTCTTAACTCACGCCCCACGGTCCTCCGGCAGCGTACGTGTAAAACCTGTCAACCCAGTGCTGCTGGCCGGAGCCTGTCACGGCCTCCACTGCTGCCGCTGCTGAGCGTGCTGCTGCGCCTGCTGCTGCGTCTCGTGCGCCTGCTGCTGCTGCAGTTGAGCCTGCTGCTGCTGCTGCTGCTGCTGCAGCTGTGCCTGCTGCTGTGCCTGCTGCTGCTGCTGTGCCTGAGGCCCCCACTGTGGGGGAGCCCCCGCCCACGCTGCCTGCTGCAGTGCTGCGGGTGGCGGCGCGCTCGTGACGACGCCGTTGTTTTCGTTGCGCCCGCTCGTGTAGCCGCTGTTGTGGTTGTAATAGCCGCTGTTCTGGCCGTAATAGCCGCTGTTCTGGCCGTAGTTCATCCCAAGCAGCATCTGCGACGCCGGGTCGAGCGAAGTGGTGACGTTAATGCCTACAGGTGAGCCGCCGCTGCTTGCGTTTGTGACCGCTGGCAGCGGAGGCGCCGCATGCTGCTGCTGCGCGAGCCACGTATTCTGGTGCTCCAGCAGCGCCTGCGAACGCGCGAGGTTCATCATCATCTGCTACTGCTGCTGCTGCTGCGCGTGCGCCGCGTGTGCCGCCTGTGCTGCCGCCTGCGCCTGCGCCTGCGCCTCGCGTGGCGCGCTGCTTGTGGACAGGAGCCCCGACGACATGGACGGGGTGTACGTCTGCAGCAGTGCGGCGCTGGTGCTGGGCGCGCCTGTCTGAAGGTGGGTGAGCAAAGGTGCGACTGGTGGGAGGCCGCCCGTGGCAGTGTCTGGCAGCGCCTGGTGCCCAGTCGCGTGCAGCGGGCCGAGCAGGCCCGCCAGAGCCGCAAGCAACGTGGGCGGGGTGTACGCAGCCACCTGTGGCTGCGGTGCTGCGTGCGCTGCCGGTAGTGATGGCGATAACTGCTGTTGCTGCGGCAGAGCCGCGAAGATCGGCGCATGCGGCGCCACGCGTGGACCAGCAGGGCCCCCGGAGCCGGACCCGGAGCCTGAGCCCAGCTGCTGCTGCAGCAGCTGCATGTGGAGGTGGTGCATGTGCGGGTGCGGAACCTGCGGCGCCTGCGGCGGCACCTGCAGCGGCACCTGCGGCGGCACCTGCGGCGCAGCGGCGCCCGCGGCCCCAGTCTGCAGCCTCCTGACGGCCATCCCGAGCTCAAAGCCGTGCTGGAGGAGCTGGTACGCCTGTGGTGGCGCCGCCTGCAGCAGCTGCAGCGCCTCGGGCGGCAGGTCGGGCAGCAGGTGCGCCAGGCTCGGCTGCGCGGCTGCCGCGGCAGTGGCGGCCTGCTGCTGCGGCAGGTGCTGCGCTGGCGGCAGCGTTGGAGGCGGCATCAGCGCCCGCGCCTGCGCCTGCGCCTGCGTCCACGCCTGCACCAGCTCGTTCAGCGCCCCTGCCGGTGGCGCCTGCTCCTCTGCGCCCCAGCTGCTGCCCCCTGTCCGCTGCTGCCCCCGGCTGTCTCCGCTGCCGCCACTGCGTCCGTCGCCGAGGCGGCGGCGCGTCCGCACGCGCCGCACCGCTTGCGGCGAGCAAGTTGTTGGCGTGGAGGACGTGATCGGTGCCGGCGACTGCGGTTGACGAGATGGGGAGAAGAGGGTCGCGGCATGTTATTTTTTTTGTGTGTGTGTACTGTGCGTGCTGTGTGCGTGAACCCTGGTGTGTGCGCGGCAGACAGGTGAGCATGGCGTGATGCAGTGATCTCCTTTTCAGGAGTTTCAATTGATTATTCCACAGCCGATTCTGCTTTGACCGCGTTGACCGTTGACCCCCCGTTGACCGTTTGTCCTCATACATAGGTCACTTGAAAACTGTTGACGTGCTCTGTCTGGAGGGCTTGTCAGACTAACAATCCACTGGATGGGTTGAGCTGTGTGCAAGGTCAAAGTACAGCCGGAATACAGCCAAATGGCTGTGTAGAGCCGAAAAGGAAATCACTGGCGTGATGTGGTGTGATCTCCGACGTGCTTTGGTGTGCTCTGATGTGCTCTGGATGTAGTGTGCTCTGATGCTGTCTCGTGCTCTGACATGGCCTCTGGTAGCATGGCCTCTGATTTGCTCTGGTGTTCTGATGTAGTGCTCTCTGATGTGCTATAAGATGCTGTGGTGGGGCCTCTAATATAGGGCCTCTGATGTTCTGTGACATGGCCTCTGGTGTGCTCTGATGTGCTCTCTATTCCGGCCGCCCTACGCCCCGCGCCCCACCCACCTGCCCGTGCTTGAAGCGGCAGTGGCCTTATTGCTCAGCCCACTTTCGATTCCACCACTCGAAATGGAAGGTGGTGGTCACTTTCTGATGCTATCAGTCAGTCTGCCAGTCTGGTCGTCTGCCTGCCTGCTGCTAATCTGCCATCAGGAGGCCCCTAGTCATCAAATATTAGCCCCCCTCCCTGCCCTCCTGCCCCGCAGCACACACCTGTGCGCGGCGCTTTGTCACATACTGTTCCAAGGGGGGGGGGGGAGAAAATACTGGAACACATGGTACCAAAAAAACGACCCCCCCTACCCTGCCCCTACCCCCCCCCATCTCACAAAATACGCCATGCATGGAGCCGGGACCAATGCGCATGGCTTCCTTACAGTGAGGGCTGTCCATCGCAATGTCTTAACTCGCCGGCAGATGGCCAAAATCACCCCAAAAATCTAGCCATTCCATGGCTTAGTCGGCGGGCACCAAGGAGTATGGACTCTCGACACTTTCCAGGCAGATTCAGGGTTGACTCTCCTGAGGTGTTTTGCTGTGCTCTCTGAGGAGATTCAGATGGCGTCAGTCCCATCTCAATCCATGAAGGTTGCTAAAATCCCATGTGGGAGCACGCGGGGGAGTTGGGGCGTTGAGGGGGTGTTACCCCCCACCCTATAACCCAGGGTCACTTCTTAGAGAGGATTTGTGCTCCTCTCATCAAGGCTGTTCCAATGATGGTTTTCCCGTCCCAAACGGCCCACTAGAAAGAAATTACTCAACCCCCCGAAGAAAGCTCTGGACCCCCACCCCCCACCCCTACCCCCAACTTTGAGCCCTCATATCTCGGCCCCCAGGTGTCCAAATTCAAAAAATCCGATGGTTTTGGAACATTCACAGCAAGGAGACAAGATTTCATCTTGTGCTCCATTTCTCGTGTTTTCTGTCCCCCCCCCCTTGTATTGTTCCCACACAGTTCATACCAATTAGTGTGTAGTCCAAAACAGATCAGAAAACGCCTACGGCGTCTCCAAAGTCGGTCTTTACGACCGCAACCTATGACACCAACCGGCACTCTTATCGTCTACCGACCCAGAGTGCGACACGCTTAGAGATGCGCCGCCCAGCGGTCGCCCGGCCGGAAAAGTCAGGACCCTAGGGTCCTGACGTTTAGGCTAAAACCCAAAACCCAAACCCTAAACCCTACCGTAGTACCGCTTTGCCTTGCCACCACTTTTATAAAGGGATTAATTATTTAGAATTTGTGTGCCTTGCCGCGGGATTTTTCCCCCGTGTTGACGTCACTTTTGGCGTTTTTTTTTACTTTTCCGGCATTTTTGTTTGGGAAATCGACCTTGCCGCGACGTGTCCGACTTATTTAATCGGAAAGTCAAAGCGGTACTACGGTATACACACACCTGTGCTCCCAGTTCAAGTTGCGATACTTGTGCGTGGCGCTTGGAGCTGTGCCGCCCAGCTGTCGCCCGGCACGAGCGCAGGCTGCCGGAAAAGTCAGGACCCTAAACCCTACACCATCAAACAAAAAACCTAAACCCTACCCCCCCCCCCCAAATAAAAACCTGAACAAACACCTGTGCGTGGCGCTTGAAGCTACGCCGCCCGGCGGCCGCCCGGCACGAGTGCAGGCTGCCGGGAAAGTCAAGACCCTAGAACCTACACCCTCAAACAAAAAACCCTCAACCCTGAAACCCCAAGATCCCAAACCATAAACCGTAAACACACACACCTGTGCGCGGCGCTTGGAGCTGCGCCGCCCGGCGGTCGCCTGGAACGAGTGCAGGCTGCCGGAAAAGTCAGGACCCTACTCCCTTAACCCCAAAACCAAAAACCTAAACTCTAAAACCCCCACAGCCCAAACCCTAAACCTTAAACACACAGCTGTGCGCGGCGCTTGGAGCTGTGCCGCCCGGCGGTCGCCCGGCACGAGTGCAAACGGCCGGTGAGGTCAGGACCCTAAACCATACAGTTACAGTTACAGTTACAGTTACATCGGCTTTCCAGCAAAGACTACCTCTAGTCCTAGTACCACCGCCTAGACCCAAGTCCAGTTCTGGCCCTAACAATTACTTGTGAGGGGTGGTAGCCACCAGCCGGCTGCCTGCCAACGTGTAGTCCCAGAGCAAAAAGGAGAGCTATTGTGCGACGCCTCCAAAATAGGTCCTAACTGCTTCTAGGGGATAGGGGGTCAAGTGGCGCTTGCCAATCTACTTGACCGCCGTGGTGGAGGGGCCGGCGCCTGAGGGGCAGCCGGACCGTACACCACGGCTCTCCACCCGACCCTATCCTGAGCACGCTCAAACGCCGTGTCCGAAAAAGTCTTCCAATCAGAACGAGTGCCACTAGTTTCGCCTAGCTGCTGAATCAGTAGCTTAAGAAAATAGTGTCGGGAGGAGGCTGGAGGCCGGCCTTGCTGCCGAGCCACATCCATTGTGCAGTCAAAAGTCGTACGAGGAAGACGAGAAGCCGGCATGCGCATCACATGGCCTAGCCACTGCATTGATCGCTTTGCCACAAGGCTCTCAATTGGCTCAGTGTCGCACGCCTGCCGAATATAAGTTAATCTGTGCCGGTCGACCAGGCGCACACCCAGAATGCGACGAAGGCAGTTAGAGTGGGCAACCTCCAATCGAGTCAGTTGTGTTTTAGTAGGGGCCCATGTTTCGCAGCCGTACAGAAAGTGGGGCAGCACGAAAGTGTTGTAAACCCGCATCTTAGACTGCACTTGCATCTTCTTGCTGGCCCAAATCTTATCAAAAGACGCAAACACGCCCAGCGCGCGACCGACACGCACACCGATCTCCTTTTCCACACCACCACTCTGGGTTATCCAACTCCCTAGATACTTAAATGCAGAGACGGTCTTCACTTCACCACCAGTCAGCGCAAACGTGGGCAGATCCGCGACAAAATCTGCTGGCAAAATCATCACTTCTGTCTTGGCGGCGTTGATTTGCATGCCAAAGCTAGAGGACACTTTGTCAAGGATTTTCAGCATAAGCGCCAACTGAGCTGGGTCATGCGAGAACAAACATAAATTGTCGGCATGCATCAGCATTACTATACGCTCAACCGACGACGACAACACAGAGCCGCCGGCTCGGCTCACGACTGACACGCCAGCCCCCTCTGGCATCATGTCTAGCGCCTTGTTCAATGTTTTTATTGACCACATAGTGAAAAACACAGGAACAATGACGCACCCCTGTCGCACACCAGACGAGACGGGGAATTCGCGCCCGATTTTCCCAGCCAGCCGCACGGCAGCTGCTGTGTTGGTGTGAAGATCCTCCAACAGATCAATAATGTGCGGATGAACACTATATAATCTAAGGACTCTCCACAGTGGCGCACGGTTTATGCAATCATAAGCTTTAGAATAGTCGACAAATGCAACAGCCATGCATTGTTTGTGCTCGGCATGTGTTATGACCCTGACCCTAAACCCCACCTAAACCCTTGAACCATTAACCAAAAACCCCAAACCCCCCAACCCCCAAACCCTACACCCTAAACCGCAAGCACACACACCTGTGCGCGGTGCTTGAAGCTGCGCCGCCCGACGGTCGCCCGGCACGAGGGCAGGCTGCCAGAAAAGTTATGACCCTAAACCCTAAACCCCACCTAAACCCTAAACCCCACCTAAACCATTAACCTAACCACCCAAACCCCCCAACCCCCAAAACCCACACCCTAAACCGTAAGCACACACACCTGAGCGCGGCGCTTGAAGCTGCGCCGCCCGACGGTCGCCCGGCACGAGGGCAGGCTGCCAGAAAAGTTACGACCCTAAACCCTAACAAGTAACAAGTAACAAGTAACACGGGGTTTCCAGCTAAGCAGGCTACTCTTCTACTAGAGATCACCCGCCGATACTCCAGCCCACTTGAGTGTACTAGAGAACCGCCGGCTCCCGGCCAATAGACTACCGCTCCCGCCGGCTAGACTACCCCAAACAGCGGTCTCTGAGAGACATGTCTGGCAAGGAGCATATAGGAGAGGACCTTCCTCAGGGACACAGTAGTGGCCTTGTGGCCAGTCAAGCCGGCAGAGCCGACTGGCGCTGACTGGAACGGTCCCCGCCTGGCAGTGCATGGCTGTCCAGCTCTCGTTTGCATGGGGCTCAGCCGGCGCCCCATGCCTCATGCATGGCCAGGTCCCAACCTCCAGGGGGGCATGGGCGACAGAGTTGTCATGGAGGCTGCCTGAAGACCTTCCAACGCCAGTCACCGGCAGACGAGCGACCCCGAGGATGAGCGCGGTGACGAACGCTGCGATTGGTGAAGCGGATTTACTCTGTGTTGCCTCGGCGGTCACCACCGCTGAAGCCGTGATGGTAGCCCGCCTCCACGGGCAGCCATCTTGACCAATGTCCAGCATGCATTGACGGGCGCCAGCTCCTCCGCTCGTCGATCAACTCGTCGAGATCGGTGCCGCATGGCATCCTGCATGGGGGGAGGATAAGGGCCGTCTCCCAGCACTGGCCGCGGCAGCGCCGCGGCTACTCGCCAAGCCATGGCAGCGCCGGGCAAGCCACTCCTGAAGTGTTCCACCGAGGGGCAGTCTAGCAGGAGCCGGGCCAGTCGTATTTTACCCCGCTCGTCAGCGGCACGGAGATCCTCGTCACCAGCAGCGCCGCATTGCTGGGTCCAGGGCTCGGCGACGAGAACGCGCCTCCGTT
>VFSX01000844.1:0-29564 GCA_016618255.1 Chlamydomonas sp. UWO 241 | reverse complement strand
GACTGGGCGAGCCCGGCGTGGGTTTTGTCGAGACACTGCTGGGCCGCGGCCATGTCCTGAAAGCCTCCTTCCGAGGCGTCGACGGGGCCATCGACCGCGCAGTAGATAGTGCCCGTCATGCCGCTCCAGTCGTCATTTGTCATCGTGCGCGCTGGGTGCATTGAGTCTAGCCACCACCAGTTTCCTGCGTGTTGTTTGATGCAGATCGCGTGGCCGAAAGGCACGTTCCAGTGGAGTTGGAAGGCAGTCGTGTCGGCTGGCAGTGTTTGGAGGATGCTCGCTTGGTCCCTGTTGCCATTTAACGTGGCTCCAACGGCGAGATGGAATGTCCGTCCGCCGGGAGGGTTGATGCGCAGCCAGTGGTTCATGGTGTTGGTGCAGAATTTGCCCTGTCCCGGTTGGTATTGGCCGTTGAGGGATTGGAGTTGGTAGGTCTCCGTTTGCCAATTCTGGTCCATGTCGGTGATGTGGCTGAGTAGTTCGTCGGCGTCGATGTGTCGGTCCCCAAGCATCATGTTTGTAGCGTGTACCATGCACATGAGGCGATCCTGTTTCTCAAAGTAGGGTTGGTTCCCCTTTCCGCCTTCCGTCTGTCCTACGTGGGGCGCAGTGTCAGCGTCTTTCCCACCTCGGGGTTGCTGTCCCAGGTGGTCGTGCGAGTGTGTAGGAGGTGGGGGAGGGGGGGGAGGCGGGGGAGCTGTCGCTGCGCACGTCGAGGTGACTGTCAGATCTGCGGGGGGCGTGCAGCAGCGCAGCACGCTGCGCCTGAGTGGGTCGTGGGTCACGGAGCGCGGCGTGCTATGCGTCGGCGGCTTGGATTCCTCTCTAGATCTGCTGTGGGTATTGTTCTCTGCCTCCTGCTTGGCGTGCGCGATGGCTTTGTCGACCAGAGTGTCGGCGACGTGCCGGCACGCTGCATTGTGCTCAGCGTCGGCAGTTGTGTTGTTGTTGTTTGTATCGTTGGTAGGTAGCTGCGACAAGGCCACGCGTGTTCCGGCGTCAGTGTCTCTGCTCGCTGCGGGCAGCCGATCGGCTGGGCGTGGGGGTCGCCTGGTAGTCAGCGCCTTGGGCCTGGCTGGTTTGGTGGCGCGAGCTTGGAGCACTTGGCACATGCGAACAAGCGTGTTAATGCGGGTCTGCGTGATGCGTGGGCACTGTTTTGCGAGGGCGCGGAGGTAGATGTGCGAGGGTGGGCTCGACGAGCTGTTGGGGCGAGCGGGCGGGCGCTGGGGTATGAGCCGCCGGGAGCGCGCGCGGGCTCTGGGAGCGCTCGCGGGCCCAGGAAGCGCGCGTGGATAGAGCGTATGTACTTCATTTTTGTCAGGTTGTAGTGGAAAGTGAAAAAAATCCTGGAGCGAGTCGTTCGGCTGGGGGTCTTCTCAGCCCTGTGGGTCCTTGTCCAGATCGCAACAGCTCTCTCTATGAGCGACCGCTTGGGGCTCGCCTCGCTGGTGTCGGGGCCTTTGGTGTGTGTGCATTGCAGAGTGCACAGATATATCAAGGCTATAAGGGCCCCAGCTGCTGCTAGGACATCGGCCGCCGCAGCGGCTAAGTGGCTGCTTGCGGGTGGGGGCGTCGACCCGTACGCGCGCAGTTGCTCGCGCCAGAAGTCTTGCACTTCCTTGTCTCTCAGCGACGTGAGCCGCGAGTGGGCCGAGCAGGTCGCTGGGCTTGGGGCCGCGGTTGGTGCCACCGCTGCCGCGCACGTCCGCTGCGGAGGCGGCCTCAACCTGTGGGGGGCAGGTTGGGACGCGGTGGTGTCAGGCGCCTGAGTTTTTGTGGTGGTTTGAGGTGGCCCGGTGGTGCTGCCGGCACTCACCGTCTGGCGCGGGTCTTCGCGCAGAGCGCACTGGTCAGACCCGTCCTCCCATGCTCTTCTTGCTTGCCGGTGCAGAGCCGGGGCTCGGCATCTCCAGCGTAGGGGCGCGCTTGGCGGCCTCGCGCTTGGCGGCCTGTGCGCGAGTAGGGTGGTGGTGTTGGTGTTCGTCTCGTGCGGGTGGGTCCCTATGAGGGGGTTGCACGTGCTCGTCGAGGCAGGTCCCTCATTTTCTCGACCCGACGATAGCTCCGTGTGTGCATGGGCTTGTTGTGCATGGGATCGCCCCGCATGCGTGCGCGCATGGGGGCTCATTGCCTGTGGGCTCCCAGTCAGGGGGCCCTCCCTCGCTCCCCAGCGGGCATTCCGTGTATGCAGCACTGTCATCACTGGTGCTGTTGTGCGCGCGGCCATGCGTCTTTGGGGGCGTGCATGCGTGCGTGTGCTTGCTTTGCATGCATCTGCGGTGGCTGAGCCCGATCCAGACATAACTCGCCTGGGGGCGTCTCTGCCAAAAGGCGTCATTCCGTCGGCCCGTGCGATGTTTGTGAGGAGCATGTAGGGCGGGGTGGGTCGTACTGTGCCGTGGGCCAGGGGGATCCACGGCGAGCCCGGCCTCCTGGCTACCAAGGTCCTCCCGCCGCGCGAGAGCACAGTGGTGCAGTTTGCAGAGTACACGGGGACGCGGTAGTTGGTGCTGGCGCTGGCTATGCACAATCTGCGAGCTGCGAGCGAGCTCAGCGGAGCGGCCCTTGCTGATGAGAACATCATGGTGGGGGCGTGATCTTCCTTAGGGGTGAGGACGTGCTGCTCGGCCGCTATGGAGCGAGTGGGCCCCAGCAAAAGATTAGTTTGGAGTGAGGTATGAATGTAGCCTTCCTGCTTCTCGCGCGTTGCAACAGCAGGGCATCCAGACTCGTTGGGAGGGAGCGCAGTAGGGCTGGGGAGGCGTTCTGAGCTCTGGTGCGTTTCATAACGCACTAGGTGTTGCGCAGCGATATGCGGGTCGATCTGCCCCTCTTCGCTCACGTGCGATTGGCTCAGGGGCGTGTGAGGTTGCATCTCGTGTTTCCCTGAGGGCGGGTGTGTTCCGGGCTGCCGATTTGCGCAGTGTCGCATGCGGCTGGCGCATGGGGTACATATTTCGTCATGCATGTACCGCACTTCGAGTTTCGCATGCTGATGGGGCTGGGGCGCCGTGTGCGTGCAGTTCGTGCTTGTGGTGTTGGGGCCGAGGGCTGTTGGGGACCGAGTTTGAACGCTCTGGGGCGCTGGGTGGAGGAGGGCAAGGTTGCATGGCAGCATGGGCCAGTGTTGGTCACCCGGTGGGTGTTGACTCCGCTCCCCCCACGCGAGCGCGTGGGGATCGCGGCTTTGTTCGCCTTTGGTGCCTCCCCGTGGGGGAGGTGAGTGGCGCGGCCCAGAGAGGGCTGCGTAAGGGGAAAGACAGCTGGGGGGCGTGTCCTGAGGTGAGCCTCTCCGTTCGTCCACGGGCGGGCCTTCTTTCCACAACGATTTGACGTTGTGGTATTTGCACGATATATTAGCATCGTGTGGGTGCAGGGGAGGGACGAGACGCGGAGTTCCAGCTGGGAACGGCTTGGTGAGCACCATTAGATCCCCCATGGGGTCGCCTTTCCCAGCCGGCCCGCGGCCTCTCCCTCCTCCTACGGCGCTCGTCGCTAGGACCAGCAGCAAGATCATCATCCACTGCGCGGCGTGGCGCAGCGGGCGGTTCTCGCTGGAGGTCGTCGTGAGAGAGGGCTCGGTCAAACTCGCGCTTGGTCGCGCGTCAGCAGCGTCGGTCATCGTCCGCAGGGATGGGGGGGGGGGGGTGCAAGGGGTCGTCGTGAGTTCGTTTTTTTTTTCTACTGTCGTGATCACCTGTCAACCACAGTGATATACTCGAACCCAGGCACAAGCAAGTGCCAACATGAAGGGCGGGGTGGATGCGCCCTGCGCTGGGGACCAGCCCACATGCCGTGGGGGCCGTAGCGCGATGGGAGAGAGTCGTCTTCGTCATCGTCATATATAACCTGCGGCGGTCGACCGCTGGGGAACGCGACGCCGGTTGGTCCGCGATCGGCTACCTGAAGATGGTGGGCGGTGGCAGCAACATGACGGCTGCCGAGGCACAATGCCCGGCAGCACGCGCACCAGTGGGCGGGGTGAGCGTGGCCGATGTCCCTAGGGTTGGCTGCCCGAAGATGGAGTTGACCTGCAAAGGCAGAGTCTGGGTGCCGACCGGGTCCCGGGAGGTGCCAGCGTGCGCCCCAAGGCCCATGCCAAGACAGGGGACAGAAGACAGGGGACAGAAAGGACAGGCGGGCAAAGCAGAGACTAGTCAATGCGGAGAGGCGTTCATCAACAGGCGGCTCACGCCCGACCTGCTGTGGGGCTTTCCCTTAAGGACACGCCTGTCATCCCGAGAAATCATAAACCAGCTAGATGCGCCAGCCACCGCAAAGCTGGAGCAGACGCGGAAGAGCTCGACGAAGCAAGAGCGGGATCAGAAGCAGAAGAGGCTGGGACGACAGCCGTGTACGCCAGCCGCGTACGCCGGCGGCAGAGCAGGCCGAGAGAAAGAGCGCCACACTCGAGCGACACCTGCGGCAGGCAGCAGCAAGAGCAGCAAGCAAGCAGCGGCAACAACGGCGAGCGACAACAGCAACAGGGGCCAAAGCTCGGCTGAGCCGACCCGCTTGTCGCCAAGGCGAAAGCCTCCCGCCCCCCAGCCGGGCGAGGCAACCCCAGCAGGCAGCAAACCAAACCCACCCGCCCCCTCCCTACCCCAACCGGCAACACAGGCGCTCAGCCTAGGGCAGTGCGAGGCAATGCAGGGGGAAGTGCACCAACTAGGCTCGGGCTATATCCTGCAAGGGCGGGGGCAAGCCCCGCCAAAGCTGGAGGGGAAGACCTAAGACAAGGAGGGGAAGAGAGCTGGGGGGAGGGAGAAGGCAGAGCAGGGGGGGGGGGCTCACAGCAAGACTAGCCAACTAAGCAAAGGCCTAGCCGGTGCGGGGGGGAGGCTTAGCGGGGGGGAGGGCGACCGGGTCGCCCACGCGCAGGCGGTACTCTAGGTCTTCACCCCGAATTCTGCAGAACACGGGGCACGCGCCCCTCGCCCACTCTTCAGCGAAAACCTCTAGGGAAAGGTTCACGTCCCGGCCTCGCCACCAGTCGGCACAGAAAACGCCGCTCGAAAGTGCGTACGTCGCACTCCACTCGCCGCCAGTCGCGAGAGATGGACGCGACCAAGGACTCGGAGGCCATGCAAGCAGAGCGGTGGGCGAGGGCGTGGTGGTCCAGAGAGGCCTCAGGGTGAAGGCCCGAGGCGACGCGGCACCGTATGCGCCAAAGGGACCTGAGGGTAGCAACCCGAAGGCAGGTCAACATGCGTAGGAGCCAAGGGTCAGAGCCACAGCTCGGCCACCCTGCGGTCGGGTCATCAGCCCGAAGGAACAAAGGGTCACGAGGCACCTCCTTGTTTTTGAGCGCGCGCCACGTGTCCACGAGCCACGTGATGACGGGCCTGGCTGCCGGCAGTCGAGAAAGACGTGGGTGAGGTCCTCGACATGGCGCTTGCCCGCACATCACTGGAGCGGGCAGAAAGCCGAGCCCGGATCGCCTCCTACTCTGCGCCGGACATGGTGAAGGATTGCGTTGCACCCAAGGGAGCCGTGCAGGATATGCCAGGCAGTGCTTCGGAACGGGCGGTGGATGGACCGGTCATTGATGCGCAGCCACACTTTCTTGAAGCCCGGGCGGGGCACACGTCAAGTGGTAGCAGCGAGGGGCTGTGCAGCAGCCCGCTGCAACGCCCGCGTATCCCGCTCAACGGTTCCTATGCGCTCTTCCTGCGGCGTGGCAATGTCGAGACCAGAGCCGCTGGGGCCCGGGTCGTCGGGGTCGGTGACCCGCATGGCTGCCGAAGCCCGCCAGCGAGCCTCGATGCCTACAAGACTGCTTGCCCCAAGCAATGCATCGTCGACCCCCTCGAGAGGGATCTGGGCCGGATCAGTCGGCGGGGGGGGAGTCTGCCCCTGCCAGTTCCACAGGGCTGGGTAGACAGCACCATCTTCGGCGTAGCCGGGCACCCGCAGGACTCTCTGTATCTCTGTCAGGTTGAGGTTTCGTTAAACACGTTCCTCCCTGGAAAAAAAAAAAACCCTGCCCTCCCTCCCCTCCCCTCCTTGAAAACAGGCACAGGGCAGCTCACGCGTGAAGCCCAATTACCTCCGACAAGGTGTGGACCAAAGGGCCTTCGCCCCGCCAGCATCTAGAAGAAGCCAAGGCCGAGGCACTTACAGGACCGAACTTGACTCAGCTTCCTGGTGGGTGTGTGGGACACCATGCAGCTTGACCCATGTGCCAGGGGCATCCCGGCTGTCGCGGGGATCGGCCAAGACACCGTCTCTCTCCTCAAAATGACCGTTCGTGCTGCGCGGCTGCGCCTGCGCTACACCACGGCAGCCAGCGAGGACATGGGCTTCGGATCTAACGTCTTTGGGGTCCGAACAGACGGTGCTTTCTTCCCCCCAGCGTGGCGTCTCCCGAGCGAGGCTGGCATCAGCGCGGGCACCCTCCGCAACCGTGCAACGATCCTTACTGGGCAGCTCGATCGCCACGGGCCTGTTGGGCGTGACGAGCGCTGGTGCCGCAGGCTAGAGGTGGTCAAGAACGGTTTCCCGCCGGAGGACGTTGACAACCCCGTAGCGTGGGTGCGCGGGATCCAGTCAGGTGCCGGTCCCTCCGCGCCTCGGCAGCCCAACCGCCTACAGGTGCGTCGCTCCGAGGGTGAGGCTGCTGCTCCGGCCCAGCCTCTTCCCAGCGGGGCGCCGATCAGCGACCCCGACCTGCCTGAGGGGTTCGCTCAGATCTGGACCCGCCTCCGGGACCCGACCATCCACCGGTATTTTGTAATCACCGCGTGGCGCATCCTCCATTGCTGCCTTGGCTGCAACGCCTTCATCGCGGTCAAGCTCCTCGACCCGGACACCGCGCCGGCTGATGCGGACGGTAACCCGGACGTGTCAACTGCGTGTTGTGGTCACCCGTTCTGTGCTTCTCTCACCGACCCGCCTTTCGAGACCCTCACGCACACGTTTCTCGACTGTCCGGCGGCACGGCCAGCAATGCAATGGCTTTGCGACACTTTGGAGGCTGGGAGGGAGCGTGGGGTGGGTGGGAGGTGAAGACCAGGGAGCGTGGGACGAGCAAACATAGCAGAGAGAGGGGGAGACAGATCAGAGTGGGGAGATGAGAAAGGGAGGAGGTAGGAATAGGAAAAGTGAAAGAACCGGGAGGCGGGCGTGGAGGCTGAGACGAGGGCGAGAGGCAGAGGAGAAGAACAGGGAGAGGGAGGAAGAGGGAAGGGGGCGAGAGACAGAGGAGAAGAACAGGGAGAGGGAGGAAAAGGGAAGGGGGCGGAGCTGGAAGGCAGATGGGGAGGCAGAGGCACACGGAATGGGGAGGGCTGGCGGAGGGACTCCTCCGCCAGACCCGCCCCCCCACACCTGCCCACTTGCTTGAGCCAGAGGGCAGGTGGGGGGGAGGAAAGGTGGGGCACGGAGGAGCCCCATTCCTCCGCCAGTCCTCCCCCCTCCCCCCACCCGCCTTCGGGCTCGAGCCATAGGGCAGGTGGGGGCAGGGAATAGGAGTCAAAGCAGAAAAAGAAGAAAAAAAAGGCAGGGACACGGCAAGACATGAGAAACGGCCGAGTGGCCGGACTCTCTACCACAGAAAAAAGGGGGGAAGGGGCAGAGAGAAAAGCAGCGGGGGAAGGGGAGGACAACAGGGGGAGTGAGGGGCGGCCTGACGGTACAGTGGTGGTCTTTGGGGCACCAAAGCAAGCAGACACGAGAAGTCCCGCTTGACTACCTCATCGACATCGGGCAGGGCGCGTTCATCCATGGCCGTGACATCTCTCACAACGTGCGCTACCATCTCGCGCTGGCTGCCCGCTTCCGCGACCTCGGCCTGACGGGCTGGCTGGTGCACGGCGACCTGACAAAGGCGTACGACACGGTGAACCGGGGCTGGCTTGACCAAGCCATGCTCCGCATGGGTTTCCGACCCAACGGGGTGGTTAGGTGGTGTCGAATCCTCCTCGGAGGGGCCAAGGTCAGGGTGCACGTCAATAGCTTCTTCACGCCAGATTTCCCGATGGACTCTCGTCTCTTTCAGGGCTCGGCGCTCTCATGCATGGAGTGGGTCATCGTTCTGCAGCCCGTGATGTCCTACCTGTCGTCGCTGCAGGCTGGCGGTACACTCACCACGTTCAGGCTGCCCGGACCAAACAGGGTCGGTGAGGGTTCGGAGGCCCCTCTGGCGCATGCGTTCGCGGATGACGTCACGCTCGCCATGCGCTGCCCCGAGTGCGACGTCGCGAGGTTCCTGACGGCGCTCGCCCTCTCTTGCAGCGCTGGCAACCTGGGAGAGTCGGTCAACAAGTTCTTCTTCACACGGCTCGCCGGTCCGACCCCTGATGATCTCATGTTTCAGGCAGGTGTCCGCGAGCGCCACGTTGCGACTGGCTACCCCCTCTATGACATCGCAGCTGCGGTCTCTCGCCACCTCGGCGTGCCTATCGCCCCTGATCACATGGACGCCGTCGTTGCCGCCGCGTATGGCACCATGGCGGGTTCCATGCTTGCTGCCACTAGGCGGTGGGCAGGCGTCGCGCCCACGCTCATCGGCCGTGCTCACGTCGCCACGCAGTGCATCGCGGCCAAGCTCGTCTACCAGGCGGGTTTCACCATGACCGTAAGTGCCCTGCTTCAGGCCATGCAACAGGTCACAAACCGCTACGTTGCAGCCTCTGCACGTGCGGAGGAGGTAACTCCAAACGCGGGGTGCCTCTACCCGTGCGCTGCTGTGTCCCACCTGCCCTGGGGCATGGGGGGCATTGACCTGCCCGACCTCGATTCGCACGCGACGGCCATGCGGGCGAAGGCCATCTGGCAGCTGTTCGGCTTCAACTCACACCCGTGGGTAGCACTGTACGCGTTGGAAGTCGCCAAGCCTGTTGCTGCCGTCCCCCATCTCCCGCCTGGTCCGCTCTGGGTCGCTACGTAGCCTAGGGCGGTTTCCGGCCTCAGCATGCATGCATCGTCTATTGTGCGGGAAGGCGTCAAGGCGTTCATGCAGCTGCGCATCACGCGCATCATGCCTCCGGACTCGCTGTCTTTTGGGTCTGTCATGCGCGAGGCCACTTTTGGCAACACCGCCGTGCCGGGCATCGACTTCCAGGGTCTCCGCACCGATGCGGCGCGGTGGAGGCGCCTCTGCGACGTGCGTGATGCATGGTGCCAGCGTGCCGCCTTGTCAGCGGCCGCTCTCTCTGACCTTGACCTTGACTCTGACTCTGACTCTGACCTTGACTCTGACTCTGACCTTGACCTGGTTTCCTGCTGTGCGTTCGCCATTGCTTGCCTGACCCTCTCGTGTCTGCTTGCTTTGGTGCCCCAAAGACCACCACTGTTCCGTCAGGCCGCCCCTCACTCCCCCTGCTGTCCTCCCCTCCCCCCGCTTTTCTTTCTGCCCCTTCCCCCCTTTTTTCTGTGGTAGAGAGTCCGACCACTCGGCCGTGTCTCATGTTCTGCCGCGTCGCTGCCCCTTTTTTCCTTGTCCTTTATGGTTTCTTCTGCTTTGACTTCTATTCCCTGCCCCCCACCTGCCCTCTGGCTCGAGCCTGAAGGCAGGTGGGGGGAGGGGGGAGGACTGGCGGAGGAATAGGGCTCCTCCGCCAGCCCTCTCCCTCTCCCCCCTTCAAAAAGAAAAAATCCCGCTTTGGCATCAGGGTAGGCACCGTTCTGAGTTTCCTGCTTTCCCCGTTAGGCGTGCTTTTTAGTCCTCTCTGAGCCCCTCCTTTCATTGCCCCACCTGCCCTTCGGCTCAAGCCAGTGGGCAGGTGTGGGGGGGGGGAGGGGGCTGGCGGAGGAGTCCTTCCGCCAGCCCTCCCCATTCCATGTGCCTCTGCCTCCCCATCTGCCTTCCAGCTCCGCCCCCTTCCCTTTTCCTCCCTCTCCCTTTTCTCCTCCTCTGCCTCTCGCCCCCTTTCCTCTTTCTCCCTCTCCCTGCTCTTCTCCTCTGCCTCTCGCCCTCGTCTCAGCCACCATGCCCGCCACCTGGTTCTTCCACTTTTCCTATCTCCGCCTGGTTGCGGTTGGGGTTGTAGGCGGGCACAGATGCTGAGGGGCTGGCCGGCCTCGGGCTTAGGCTTGAGGGTGGGATGCTCTTCTTGTTAGGCTGCCTATTGGTGGGTGGTGGGGTGAGTGTGGGGTTGGTGTGTTTGGGGGCCGTTGGTGTTTGCTGTTTCTGGGGATTGGTCTTCCTTGGTCTGTCCCGGGGACCACATTGGCTTCTGGCCAGGGTCCCTATCTGGCACGGCAACCGGCCAGGCTTTTGCTCTATCTTTGGGAATAAAACCATGGTCCGACGATGGTCCGTGGTTTCTGCACTAGGCCCCGGGGATGTGCTGTTCCCAGCGCCGCTTCCTGGCCACCCCGCTCCTTTGTGGCCGGGAAGGGGTCTCGCTTGATCATGGCGCGGCCTCCATCCATGATCTCGGGACTTTTTCGAGTTACCTCGGACCGAAAGATCCGTTCTTTTCGGTGCTTCCGGGCTGGGTGGGTGTCTGACCTGCTCCTGCCTTGTCAGTTTCCTCGATTGGCGCGGTGTTCGGCCATTTCCTCGAGTTTGGGTTGGGATTTTCACCGACCGGATGGTCCGTCCCAGGGACCGCAAGGTCCTTACTGGCTCGATTCCGCGAGACCAGGAGTCTCCTCATGTGGACGGGGTCCACGTTGCTGGGGTGATTCCCGGACGTCCTCTATCTACGGGGGAGGCAGCCTTCAGTGGCAAAGACTCTGGCTGCCGGGTTGCTGCTTTGTTGGAGCAGTCTTCTCGGGTCCCAGGGTACTGACCCCAATCGCAAGTGTGGGAGGGAGGTGGCGAGGTTCAATCCCTCGGCGATTTTGGCGTGATGGTCCTCACAGGCATCCACCTCCAAGGGTGGAACCCCCGCGGATAAAAAAAAAACTCTCCCTCCGCACAGGTATTCTTTCCTCATCCTTTGCTTCTACGTCTTCCTCTCCCCTTGTGCCCTTTTCAGCTTTCTTCCAGTCGTTCCATCGTCCAACGTGCCTCGAGTTTCCTGACTTCCGTTCCCTCGTGTCCTTTGCGGTGGCTGGCGCATCGAGCTGATTTGTGATTTCTCGGGATGACAGGCGTGTCCTTAAGGGAAAGCCCGACAGCAGGTCAGGCGTGAGCCGCCTGTTGATGAACGCCTCTCCGCATTGACTAGTCTCTGCTTTGCCCGCCTGTCCTTTCTGTCATTATCTTCTGTCCGGGCCTCGGCCTTGGCTTGTCTCTCGGGGGCATGCGTGGCCTTGTGGCCTCGGGCCTAGGCTTGAGGGTGGGTTGCTCTTGTTAGGCTGCGGGTTGGTGGGTCGTGCGGTGTGTGCGCTGGGGTGGGTGTGTTGGGGAGCCGTTGTCCTCCGCTCTCTTTAGGGATTGGCCTCTCTTGGTTTGTCCTAAGGACCTCTCTTTGGTTCGGGCATTGGTACCCACCTGGCACGGCTTCCGGCCAGTTTGTTGCTCTCACTTTGGGGGACTACCTTGGACCGACAATGGCCCGTGGTTTCTGCACTAGGCCCGGGGATGTGCTGTTCCCAGCGCCGCTTCCTGGCCGCCCCACTCCTTTGCGGCCGGGAAGGGGTCTCGCTTGATCATGGCGCAGCCTCCAACCATGATCTCGGATATTTTTCGGGTTACCTTGGAACGAAAGGTCCGTCCCATTTGATGCTTCCTGGCTGGGTGGGTGTCTGACCAACTCCTGCCTTGTCAGTTTCCTCGATTGGCGCGGTCTTCGGGTATTTCCTCGAGTTTGGGTTGGAATTTTCACGGACCGGTTTTCATGGGTCAGCTAGTGGGTAACGATGTTATCTGCGAACCTGGAGGCCCCAGGTTCGATTCCTGGGTCCCTCAGCTGTTTTTGGTTTCCGGTTTACCAAAAATACCAATACTAGTTTCTTGTTCCTTGGTCCCCGTGTTGCTGTAGCCTAGGCGTTGGCATAGTATGTTGCTTTGATGTAATACATTTAAAAAAAAAAAAATGTAGTGGCACCGGGCGCAGCAAGCACTGCGCTAAGGAGCGGCGGTGTTGCCCACTGGCTGCAGAACCAGTCCTTGTAACGCTCTGCGTCAAAGCCACGCCACCAGTCCACGCAGAAGAAGCCATCGTCCACCATGGTGATGTCCTCCTCGGTACGCTGCCAATCCCGCCGGATGGCACCGGTGACAGAGTCGAGGGCCAGGTGAACGGCGTGAAGGGCAAGGCTGTCCCCCAACAGCCCACTCGCCTGGCCCACTCGCCTGGCCCACTCGCCTGTCCCACTCGCCTGGCCCACTCGCCTGTAGCTTTCGACTCCGTGGACGGATTTCCTTGATTTTGGTTGCATTGGAGCCCCCTTCCAGCTCCGCCCCCTTCCCTTTTCCTCCCTCTCCCTGTTCTTCACCTTTGCCTCTCGCTCTCTTCTCAGCCACCACGCCCGCCTCCCGGTTCTTCCACTTTTCCTATCCCTACCCCCTCCGCCCTCTCTCCTCTCCCCGCCCTGATCCGTCTCACCCTCTCTCTGCTCTGTTTGCTCGTCCCACCCTCCCCGGTCCCACCTTCTCTCCCACGCCTCCCTGCTTTCCCTGCCCTCTCCTTTTCTCCCCGTGCTTCCCGCTCATCCTGCCTGTTTCACACTCCCTTTGCTGTTTTATTGGTCTCCGCATCTCCCTGTCTTTCTCTCTCCCCCCCATTCTTTCCTGCCCCTTCCCGCCCTGCCTGCACCACCATCCCTGCTTGTCTGCCATTCCCCCCCTCCCTCTCCCTACCGTGTTGCTGTAGCCTAGGCGTCGGCATAAGGTGTTGCTTTGATGTAATACCTTTTTTAGCAGGTTTTAGCAGGTTTTTTAGCAGGTTTTAGCAGGTATTCTTTCGTCATCCTTTGCTTCTACGTCTCCCTCTCCCCTCGAGTCCTTTTCAGCTTTCTTCCAGTCGTTCCCTCATTGTTCCATCGTCCCACGTGCCTCGAGTTTCCTGATTTCCATTCCCTCTTGTCCGTGTCCTTCGTCTTCCTTATCCTCAAGTCCCGTTCCCCCCAGCCCAAGTTCCTTTAGTCCTGTCGGCTCTGGTGCTCTAGATGGATTGGCTTGCGTGTCCCTGTGTTTTCAGGGGCCGCCACGGCTCCGCCTGTGCCTTCGGGAGTCTCCGTTCCAACATCAGGGTCTCTTATTTCCTCTTTGTTTCCTGTGTTGCTGTCGCTTAGGTATCGGCATGGCTGCGTTGCTTGAGTGTAACGTTGCCCTCTCAAAAAAAAAGAAAAAAAAGGGAGGTGCGGGGTAGTGTAGGGGGTAGGGTGCTCTCGCCTGGCTCGGGCTCCTCTTTACGGGTTGCTGCCCCCGGCGTCTCCCCCCGGGGCTCCGCCTTGGCTGCCGCTCCCCCGCTTGTGGCGTCCCATGCCGCCATGCCTGCTCTCGGTCTCCCTCCCACCCCCTGCCGTGCTCCCGTTGGGGCCCCTAGTGCGCTTCCCCTCTCTGCTGCGCCTCATGCCCCCGGTCGTCCTCCGGCTCCGCGTGGTGCTCTCACCTCTGCCGCTTCCCCGGGGGCCTCCCTTGCTGCCTCGCCCGTGCTCGCCACTGGGGCTGCTGCAGGCATGGTTCCACCTGCTGCTGCCCCCCAAGTCGCCCCCCCTGCCGCATTGCCTGCACTTGACCATGTCCCTGCTGCTGGTGCTGCCGCATTCCCCGTCACCACTCTTGCTGCTGCCCCCGCTGCCCTGCCCGCGCCTGCTCCTGCCGCTCCTGCAGGCTTGGTCGCTGCTCCTGCTGCTGCCCCCCTTCCTTCCCTTCCTGCCTCCCGGGCCCACGTGTGGGCCTCCGGGCCCCAAGGTTTGCGAGAGGCCGTCAAGGATGCCCGTCCGCTCTCGCCGGATGGGGGGGCGGAGCGCCCCCCCCTGCCCCCAGTCTTTGCCTACAGTGTTTTCCCCGGCAAGGCGAAGCTTTCCGGGTCCCTAGGGGTGGACGCCCAAGACGCGTTCATGCGCGACGTCCCTGGCCTCCTAGCTGCTCAGCTGTCCCTCCACCCTCCTTTTGGGGTCTACGGCAAGGGCTCCTCCCTCCGCTATGACGTCAGGCTGTGCACCACCGCTCACGACTTTGCGGCCAAGGTCAGGTGGCTCGAGGGGGGCGGTCACGCCCCCCTGCTTTGGCACGGTTCCGTCATCCCGGTCCCGGTCAAGCCCCAGTACCGAGCCCATCCTCATGGAACAAAACAACTCCGCTTCCGTCACGTGCCTGTTGGGGCCAGCGTCCAAGGCCTCGTCCAGGGCGTCCTGTCGTGCGCGGGATACCGCCCTCTGAGGCCTATCCCCGGCGTTACCGTGGAACGCCCGGGGCCGTCCTCGAAGTTTGTGGTGGTTCTTGAGGTGCGCCTAGGCCTCATGCCTGGTGGCCTGGTCCCTGACGCTCCTACGGTGGTGGCCTTTGTCCTTCCCCTCGTCGATGACTCTGCCCTCGCCCGCATGCCTGCCCGCATGCCCTGGCTGGATGGCCACTTCCTCACGTTTGTGCACGACAACCCTCTCCCCCCCGTGCCCGTGCCGACCCCTTCCTCTGCAGGGCCTCCGCCTGCCCCTCCGCCCGCCCCCTCTGCTGCTAACCTTCCTGTGACGCATGCCGCGCCCCCTGGTGTGCCTCCTGCCGCACCAGCTGCTGTGATGCATGCCGCGCCCTCTGGTGCATCTTCTGCCTCGCCCTATGGTGCGCCTCCGGCCGTGCCTCTTGCTGTGAGTCCTGCCGCGCCTCTTGTTGTGCCGCCTGCTGCGCCATCTGTTGTGCTTCCTGCCGCGCCTCCAGCTGTGACGCCTGCTGCGACTCCCGCTGCCTCAGCCTCCGAGGAAATCTGCCCGGTGTGTCTGGAGACTCTCTCTGTCAGGGAGGCGTGGTGCCTCACCACCCCCTGCAGGCACTCCTTCCACATGTACTGCCTCATGCGTGCATGCCACACCAACGCGGCAGCTGACTGCCCCATCTGCCGCACCTACCTCCCCGCGCAAGTGCAAATGACCCCTTCACGGGCCACTCGGGTCCTTCCTTCCAGTTTGGACCTGTCTCCTCACCCCTGCCTCATGTGCTCTCTGCCGTGCAGTGCGCTCCGCCTTACGCTCCCCCCCTCCGTCCCCTCCCCCCCCTCCTCTCCCGCACGCTCTGCATCCGCCTGGTCTCCTGCCTGATGGCCCTCTCTTCGGCCCCGAGCCGCCCCCCCCGACCGCCCTGCCTGGCCCGCCGTCTGCCCTCCCTCCCCCCCCCTCTTCAGCAGCCGCTCCCCCCAAGCGGCTCGGGCCCCGACACGCTCCCCCTGCCTCCTGAGTTTCCCGCCCCGCATGGCCTCCCTCTGGTGGGACAGCCCCAGCTGGCGCCTTCATCGGGGGGGCGGGGCCCGGCGCGCCCTCCTCTCGGCAGCTTCGTCCTTCGAGAGGCAATGGGCATCGAGCTTGGGACCGCTATGGGGGGCCCTGCGAGCCCCCGCAGCGTCCCCCTCCTGTCCCGTCTCCCGCCAGCTTGCCGCGTCATAGTTTTTTGGGCGGGGGGTAGGCACCGTGGGGGGGGCGTCGCACGCCCTCCTCGCCTCGACTCCTGTCTCTCTGACGCTTTGGCCCGCTCTGCTAGCCTCAGGTGCCACGGCGTTGGGCGGGCCCACCGTGGGCTCCGGCCAGTTCCCTCCCCCCCCACCGCTCAGCAGCGTGGGCTACGGGGAGGGCATGGGCCCCGTGCATCGGGGCACTGCGGGGGGCTCAGCGGGCCTCCCCACCGACCCCGACTGGACCCCTCCCCAGCAGTCAAACCGAGGCATAGTCTTTGGGCTGGGTGTGGGCTCAGGGCGGGGGGGGTCGCATGCCTCCCCCTCCCTGGCTCCTGCCTCATCTATGCTCAGGTTCTCTCTTCCTTACCCCGGTGCCGCGTTGTCGGGTGGGCTCCCGGCGGGCTCTAGCTGGTTCCCTCCACCCCCTCCTCTCAGCAACGTGGGCTTTGGGGAGGGCAGGGGCGCCTCGCTCGGGGTCTCTGAGGGGGGCCATGCGAGCCCCCCCGTCGGCCCCAACTATCCGCGTCCCCTACCAGGTCGCCGTTAGATAGTCTTTGGCCGGAGTGTGGGCTCCATGCACGGGGGGGCGCATCCCCCCCCCTCCTCAGCCCCTGCCCCACTAGTGCCTTGGTCCTTTCTGCCTTCCCGCAGTGGTCCCGTACCGGGTGGTCACTCAATGGGATCCAGTTGGTTCCCTCCCCTGTCTCTGCGACGCAGCACAATTGCTGGGGAGACGGTGATTGCCGCTCAAGAGGTCGCTGTTGCGGGCCTGGCGGGCCCCCACAACGGTCCCAACCGGTTCCCTCCCCCGCCACCGCGCAGCAGCTTAGATGCCTCGGAGGGCGTGGAGGCCGCACGCATGGGAGGCCTCCCTCCTGCCCCCGCCTACATCCCTCCGTGGGCCGCAGCACGGGCGGGGCTCGGCCGGGCGGATGCTGCCGCGTCTTGGCGCCTGGACCAGCACTCTGACTCCCCTAGACGCTGGGGCTCAGGGGGCTCTCGCCCCCCACCGAGCCGCCGCCGCCCTCGGTCGCCGGCCGGCAGTGACTCCGACTCTTCTTCGTCCTCCTCCGGCTCCCCTGAGCACGCGCCCGTGCCCTCAACCAGGCCACCGCCCCGCAAGCACGCGCGCTCTGGCCGCGCGGTTGCGGCCCGGCCAGCCAAGCGGCCGGGCATGGTCCTGTAAGCTTTTGCCCCGTCCAGCTTTCTGCCATGCGCGTTATCACTCTTGACGTAGGCGGTGGGCTGGACTCAGGTCAGGAGCTCGGAGCGCTTCTGGCCTGGCTGCGGAGTTTGCGCGTCCAAGTGTGCTTCCTCTAGGAGATCCACGGCTTCGCCAATCCCCGCGACCTGCTTGCTTCCTGCTCTGGCGCACAGGCCACCTTTGGCAGCCGCCTCCTTTGGTTCCACAGCCCCAGGTCGGCGTCAGCCCGCGGCTGCCTCACCCTGGTCGAACGAGGAGTGGGCCTCACTGATATCTCTCAGCTGCCAGACCCCACGGGCGGCCGCGTCCTCCGCCTCGATGCCTCTCTCGTTGGCACACCGGTGTCCCTGGTTAATGTCCATGCTCTGGCGGCCCACGTCGACCGCCTCCCCTTCTACCGCGATGTGCTCCCCAGTCTCCTCCCTCCCCCTGACCAGGCCCTTCTGCTGGGGGGGGACCTCAACTGCATACTCGGCGTCGCGGATGCCTGGTACGTGTCATACTCCTCACCCGCCACCAACACCCGCTTGGCAGGCTCGACCGCACTTGAGGCCATCTCCTCTTCCTGGGGCCGAGCCGACCTGTGGCAGCGCCGCCACCTCACCGTATGGGGAGCCGGCGTGGTGACCCACTTCAGCCAGGCGCACAACTCTGGCGCTCGCCTTGACAGACTCCTTGCCAACCAGCCTCTCCTAGGGTTGGCCTCCCTCGTCTCGTGCGCCATCCTCCCCGCTGCTGGGGTCCATACGGATCACCGACCCGTCTTCCTCCAGCTCCGCACCCCGAGGGGACCCCTCCGATATGGCAAGTCAGCACCCACCTTCACTCCTCATCCTCAACATGCCCGATGCAGTCTCAGCTCTTGATGAGTACTTGGAGGCTGCCCTTGCTCCCGTCATGTCTGCCACCAACGCTAAGGTGGTCACCGCTTGGCTCGCCGCCAAGGTTTCCATCCAAGTGTACGCTTGCTCCCTGCACCACGACTATCTCTGGTCTGCTCGGCAGGCCATCACAGCTGCCGACACGGCTGCGGCTGCGGCTGCGGGGGACCTGGCTGCCGCCGCCCCTGGCTCCCCCACCGACGCCCTCTGGGCAGCGGCACGCGTCTCAGCCGCTGCGGTTGCTGACGCTTGGCAACATTTGGCGATCCAGTCCCTCGTGGCTGCTGACGTCCTTGACCACCTGTTTGGGGACTCCTCCTCCTTCCACTTCCACAATCAGGTCAAGGTCACGCGTGCCTGCCAGGCCATCGCGGCTCTCAACTGTCCAGGTCGGGGCCCGTCAGATGCCCTTGACACTGCTGACCCGTCAAGTATGCAGACCGTGGGTCTCGGCCTGTCCCACGCCGAGCGCATCTTCAGCTCAGACTCCCCTTGCGGCCTGTTCCGGGAGCGGGTGACTAAACCTGTTGCCCAGGCGAATCTCCTCTCATCCCTCCCCCGCTGCCTCACCGGCGAGGCTGCTGCCACTGGTGAGGGCCCTGCCGGCGACAGCTTGCTGTCCTCCGACGAGCTTGATTGGGCCCTTCATCGGGCCCAGCGCGGCTGTGCTCCTAGCAGCGAGGGCTTGCCCTACGAGTTCTACCACGCGTTCCAGGAGCGCCTCATCCCTTCTCCAGCACGTGTTCAACACAGCCCTCCAGGCCACAAGGGACCCCGAGCCCCTTGCCCGCATGCTGGATGGCACCATCTGCCTCCTCCACAAAGCGGGCAAGCCCGAAGATGAGCTTGAGGGCTTCCGCCTGCTCACCCTCCTCAATGCTGACGTCAAGCTCGCCATGCTTGTTATGTCCGGCCGCTTGCAACACCCCTTGGAGTACCTCATCGACATCACCACATTCACCGTGTCGTACGCCTAAGTCAGGTCGCTGTGCACCAGCCAGCCCGGCAGGCCGAGGTCGCGGAAGCGGGCAGCCAGCGCGAGATGGTAGCGCACGTTGTGAGAGATGTCACGGCCATGGATGAACGCGCCCTGCCCGGGTCGGTCGA
Source organism: Chlamydomonas sp. UWO 241 (assembly GCA_016618255.1). Lineage (NCBI taxonomy): Eukaryota > Viridiplantae > Chlorophyta > Chlorophyceae > Chlamydomonadales > Chlamydomonadaceae > Chlamydomonas > Chlamydomonas priscui. Next base: position 10,923 of record VFSX01000844.1, on the reverse strand, counting down.
GGGAGAGCATGGTGGTGACTGTGTGCATCTCGCGTGCCTGGTGGTGGATGTGGTACGAGTTGATTCACCCTTCTTCTGGTCGAGGGTGGCGGCTACGTCCCATGCTGATGCTGAGAGCGCACACCATGCCGCCGCAGCGTTGTCCTTCTGCGCGAGCCAAATGGTGGCAGCCGCACCGACGTCCCCCCCGGATGCTGCTGCAGCAAGCATGCCCTCTCGGGCGCTGCGCGCGCAGTGGTCGGCGGCACGCGCGGGCGCCTGGCGGTCGTGGCGGTGGTGCTTGTCAACACCAACAGCCATGTCTTGAATGCCGACTTCCAGGCATCGAAGGCGCCGATGAGCTCAGACGCCGGGCACACCATGAGTGGGGGGACCGTCTTAACGATAAAGGCGCTAACGGCTGCAGAGGGCTCCTTGGAGTTCAGCAAACACAGGGGGTAGGACAGGCTCCAATGAGGCGGAAAGGCGATCCATCGAGGAACGCGTCGACGCAAAGGATGCGCCCCGACGTGTCGAGGGGGGCATCATGTCGAGTGGGCTGGTTGAGGGGGCAGTCCGGACTGAGGACCATCACCCCGCCGGTGGAACCGGCACCCGGCGTGTGGAAGAACCGCGCGCCAGGCCAAAAGGCGCTCGCACCGGGCTGCCGCCGCAACAAATCATTTGGATCTGTGGCGGTTTGCGTCTCAGTCAAGATACCCACGTCCGCCTGCTGCTCGCACAGCCAGGCCGTGACCTGCACCAGCTTAGCACTAGTGAGGCCCCGTACGTTGAGCACGATGACTGAGAGGCAGCGGCCAGTGGGCGCACCGTGTGTACTCATGGCGCTTTGCGGTTTACAGTTTACAGTTTACAGTACGCACCCTCGGGGCGTGGGATTGAGGGAGCTGCCTAAGGAGGCTAGCTACCATGAAACAGTGGGGGGGTAGGGGGGTCAGCCAGGGGTGGCTCTGTGCTCAAGGTGTCGCCGGGTGGTGACTACAGAGTGGAGTTGCTGCACCATGAGGGTGTGCAACTTTCGGGCGCAACTGAGGGCAGCATCCCGCTGCACCCCCAGCTGCTCTATCGTGTCTATCGTATGCGCTGCGTAGATGGTGCCGCTGACGCCGAGTAGGATGGGGTAGATCTTGATGTTGTCGCGCTGGTCGCCTCGCTTCACCAACCGCTCCACTAGCTCCTCGTGTTGTAGCCGCGCCGCCGTCAGCTGGTCGGTCGTCCGCGTGTCTTGGCAGGTCTTGAGCTCCACAATGTTGATGTTGTGGCGTCCTATGTCTGCTTGCGAGTGTCCCTGCGTGTTGCAGAGCATGATGTCTGGCCGCTTGGTGCGCAGCCATTGGGCGTGCTCCCTGGTCCCTTGGTCAGCTTGGGGGGGGAGCATCTCGGCGGGCACGTGGTTGAGGCCGACGTAGGGCGCCCCGTCGTCTTCGCAGCGCTGTTGGCTCCCTACATCTGCCATGCAGATGTCGCCACCCCTGGTGCCGTTGGAGATTGTGTCCAGCGCAACTCGTTGCCGTGAACCTGATCGTGGTAGAAGACGGGGTTTGAATCGAACCACCTGTCGGGAGTGGCGTGGCTAGACACCCCTGACCCAAACTGGTACCGCGTGCGCGGGTCGACCGCTGAGGAGCGCGATGCTGGTTGGTCCGGGATCGGCTGCCCGCAGATGGTGGGCCGCGGTGGCAGCGACATGGCGGCTGCAGAGGCACCACGCCTGGCAGCACGTGCACCAGTGGGCGGGGTGAGCAAGGCCGATGTCCCTAGGGTTGGCTGCCCGAAGATGGAGTTGACCTGCAAAGGCAGAGTCTGGGTGCCAACCGGGCCCCGGGAGGTGCCAGCGTGCGCCCCGAGGCCCATGCCAACATCCGCCAGTGCTGACTGCCTGGGTATGGTGGGAGGAACCAATGGCGCGGCAGCAGTGACAACGGGCAGGTCGACTTCCATTGCCATCGCACCGGCGTGCGCGCGGCCGTTCATGCCGGGGAGGTTGAGCCTGCTGCCCGGCGGGCTGAGGGCAGAGCGGTTCCGGAGCATGTAAGCGCTGCGACTCGAAATACGGATTGCAAGGGGGTTGACAGGTGTGCTCCGCCCGCCCCGAGCACGGCTCGCGGCAGCGCGCGCGAGGGCGACGGCCTCATCGTCACGGCTCGGTGATGCCCGCCAGGAGCCGGCCCTGTCAGCACGGCCGGAAGCAGCCGGAGTCCCGACGCGGGGTCCGCGTGCGTGCGTGCGTGCGTGCGTGCGTGCGTGCGTGCGTGCGTGCGTGCGTGCGTGCGTGCGTGCGTGCGTGCGTGCGTGCGTGCGTGCGTGCGCGCGTGCGTGCGTGCGTGCGTGCGTGCGTGCGTGCGTGCGTGCGTGCGTGCGTGCGTGCGTGCGTGCGTGCGTGCGTGCGTGCGTGCGTGCGTGCGTGCGTGCGTGCGTGCGTGCGCGTGCGTGCGTGCGTGCGTGCGTGCGTGCGTGCGTGCGTGCGTGCGTGCGTGCGTGCGTGCGTGCGTGCGTGCGTGCGTGCGTGCGTGCGTGCGTGCGTGCGTGCGTGCGTGCGTGCGTGGGTGCGTGTGCGTGCGTGCGTGCGTGCGTGCGTGCGTGCGTGCGTCGTGCGTGCGTGCGTGCGTGCGTCGTGCGTGCGTGCGTGCGTGCGTGCGTGCGTGCGTGCGTGCGTGCGTGCGTGCGTGCGTGCGTGCGTGCGTGCGTGCGTGCGTGCGTGCGTGCGCACGTGCGTGCGTGCGTGCGTGCGTGCGTGCGTGCGTGCGTGCGTGCGTGCGTGCGTGCGTGCGTGCGAGCGTGCGTGCGTGCGTGCGTCTGTGCGTGCGTGCGTGCGTGCGGGCGTGCGGGCGTGCGTGCGTGCGTGCGTGCGTGCGTGCGTGCGTGCGTGCGTGCGTGCGTGCGTGCGTGCGTGCGTGCGTGCGTGCGTGCGTGCGTCGTGCGTGCGTGCGTGCGTGCGTGCGTGCGTGCGTGCGTGCGTGCGTGCGTGCGTGCGTGCGTGCGTGCGTGCCGTGCGTGCTGCGTGCGTGCGTGCGTGCGTGCGTGCGTGCGTGCGTGCGTGCGTGCGTGCCGTGCGTGCGTGCGTGCGGTGCGTGCGTGCGTCGTGCTTGCGTGCGTGCGTGCGTGCGTGCGTGCGTGCGTGCGTACGTGCGTGCGTGCGTGCGTGCGTGCGTGCGTGCGTGCGTGCGTGCGTGCGTGCGTGCGTGCGTGCGTGTGCGCGTACGTGCGTGTGCGCGCAAGTCCAAAGGAGACGGGAAACCGCCACTAGGGACCGGGGGGCTACGGGCCCGGGGGGAGGGTCACTCTAGGAACCAGTGACGGCGTGGGCGGGAGGAGCACGGAGGGCGTGGGAGGGCAGACACTCTAAGAACCGGCGGCGGCGTGGACGGGAGGAGGGGCCCAAGAGTGATGTAATACCTTTAAAAAAAAAAAAAAAAAACTCAAGCAACGCAGCCATGCCGACACCTAAGCGACAGCAAAACAGGAAACAAAGAGGAAACAAGAGACCCTTTTTTTTTTTTTTTTTAAAAAGGTATTACATCAAAGCAACACCTTATGCCGACGCCTAGGCTACAGCAACACGGGGACCAAGGAACAAGGAAACTGGTATTGGTATTTTTGGTAAACCGGAAACCAGAAACCGGTGAGCGACCCAGGAATCGAACCTGGAGCCTTTAGGATTGCAGATAACATCGTTAACCACTAGCCCAAAGGTGGAACCATCCCCCCCCAGAGAGAGCACCAGAGCCGACAGGACTAAAGGAACTTGGGATTGGGGGAACGGGACTTGAGGATAAGGAAGACGGAGGACACGGACACGAGGGAATGGAAGTCAGGAAACTCGAGGCACGTGAAATGATGGAACGATGAGGGAACAACTGGAAGAAAGCTGGAAAGGACTCGAGGGGAGAGGAACACGTAGAAGCAAATGATGACGAAAACATACCTGTGCGGAAGGGGAGGGAGGGGGGGGGCACCGGGGGGGGGGGCGGGGGCGGGGCACGCAGGAAGGGGAGGGAGGGCAGGGAAGAGAACAAGCAGAGAGTGGGCAGGCAGGGAGAGGGAGGGGGGGCATGGCAGACAAGCAGGGATGGTGGTGCTGGCAGGTCGGGAAAGGGCAGGGACGAATGGGGGGGAGAAAGAAAGACAGGGAGATGGGGGGGATTTTTTTAATTTTTTTTCAGAGGCCAACGTTACACTCAAGCAACGCAGCCATCCCGACACCTAAGCGACAGCAACACAGGAAACAAAGAGGAAACAAGAGACCCAGATGTTGGAACGGAGACTCCCGAAGGCACGGCCGGAGCCGTGGCGGCAATCCTAAAGGCTTCAGGTTCGTTTCCTGGGTCGCTCACCGGTTTCTGGTTTCCGGTTTACCAAAAATACCAATACCAGTTTCCTTGTTCCTTGGTCCCCGTGTTGCTGTAGCCCAGGCGTCGGCATAAGGTGTTGCTTTGATGTAATACCTTTTTAAAAAAAAATAAAAAAAAATCCCGTGTTGCTGTAGCCTAGGCGTCGGCATAAGGTGTTGCTTTGATGTAATACCTTTTAAAAAAAAAAAAAAAAAAAGGCCTCCGAAAACATAGGGACACGCAAGCCAATCCATCTAGAGCACCAGAGCCGGCAGGACTAAAGGATCTTGGGATTGGGGGAACGGGACTTGAGGATAAGGAAGACGGAGGACACGGACACGAAGGAATGGAAGTCAGGAAACTCGAGGCACGTGGGGGGATGGTTCCACCTTTGGGCTAGTGGTTAACGATGTTATCTGCAATCCTAAAGGCTCCAGGTTCGATTCCTGGGTCGCTCACCGGTTTCTGGTTTCCGGTTTACCAAAAAATACCAATACCAGTTTCCTTGTTCCTTGTTCCCCGTGTTGCTGTAGCCTAGGCGTCAGCATAAGGTGTTGCTTTGATGTAATACCTTTAAAAAAAAAAAAAAAAAAGTGAAATGATGGAACGATGAGGGAACAACTGGAAGAAAGCTGGAAAGGACTCGAGGGGAGAGGGACACGTAGAAGCAAATGATGACGAAAAAATACCTGTGCTTTTTTTTTTGCGGAAGGGGAGGGAGGGGGGGGCACGGGTTAACGATGTTATCTGCAATCCTAAAGTCTCCAGGTTCGATTCCTGGGTCGCTCACCGGTTTCTGGTTTCCGGTTTACCAAAAATACCAATACCAGTTTCTCTGTTTCTCAGTTCCCGTGTTGCTGTAGCCTAGGCGTCGGCATAAGGTGTTGCTTTGATGTAATACCTTTTAAAAAAAAAAAAAAAAAAAAAAAAAAAGGCAGGGCGGAAAGGGGCAGGCAGGGATGGGGGGGAGAGAAAGACAGGGAGATGCGGGGTAGGGGGCAGGCAGGGATGGGATTTTTTTTTTTTTTTCAAAGGCCAACGTTACACTCAAGCAACGCAGCCATGCCGACACCTAAGCGACAGCAACACAGGAAATATGAGGAAACAAGAGACCCTGGTGTTGGAACGGAGACTCCCGAAGGCACGGCCGGAGCCGTGGCAGTTACAGTTACAGTTACATGGCATTCCAGCTAAGACAACACTAGTCCTAGTGCCACCGTCCTGTGAAGGACGATAGCCACCAGCCGGTTACCTGCCGTCTAGACTACCGCTCCCGCCGGCTAGTTTAGACCCAAACAAGTCCCTGAGGGACATGTCTGGCAAGGAGCGTATAGGAAAGGACCGTCCTCCTCCTGGCCTTTGAGGCCGACCACGCCGGCTGTGCCGACTGGCGGCGCTGAAGCAGAAAAGTCCCCGCCTGGCATGGTGCATGGTTGTCCAACTCCATGCATGGGGCTCTGCCTGCGCCCCATGCGTCATGCATGGCCAGGTCCCACCCTCCAGGGGGGCCTGGGCAAACAGAGTCGTCATGGCAGGCTGCCTGAAGACCAATGCCGACGCCAGTCACCGGCAGACGAGTGCCCCCGAGGGTGAGCGCGGTGACAAACGCTGCGATGGTGAAGCGGATAAACTCTGTTGTTGCCTCGGCGGTCACCACCGCTGAAGCCGTGATGGTAGCCGCCCCCACGAGCAGCCATCTTGACCGATGTCCAGCATGCATTGATGGGCGCCAGCTCCTCCGCTCGTCGATCAACTTTTCGAGATCGGTGCCGCATGGCGTCCTGCATGGGGGGAGGATAAGGGCCGTCTCCCAGCACGGGCCGCGGCAGCGCCGCGGCTACTCGCCAAGCCATGGCAGCGCCGGGCAAGCCGCTCCTGAAGTGTTCCACCGAGGGGCAGTCTAGCAGGAGCCGGGCCAGTCGTATTTTACCCCGCTCGTCAGCGGCACGGAGATCCTAGTCACCAGCAGCGCCGCATTGCTGGGTCCAGGGCTCGGCGACGAGAACGCGCCTCCGTTAATCGAGCCCCAAGCCGTGGCGGACCCTGAAAACACAGGGACACGCAAGCCAATCCATCGAGAGCACCAGAGCCGACAGGACTAAAGGAACTTGGACTCGGGGAAACGGGACTTGAGGATAAGGAAGACGAAGGACACGGACACGAGGGAGTGGAAGTCAGGAAACTCGAGGCACGTGGGATGATGGAACGATGAGGGAACAACTGGAAGAATGCTGAAAAGGACTCGAGGGGAGAGGGACACGTAGAAGCAAATGGTGACGAAAAAATACCTGTGCGGAAGGGGAGGGAGGGGGGGGCACGGGGGGTGGGGGGGGGCGGGGCACCAAGGAGGGGAGGGAGGGAAGGAAGGGTAACAAGCAAGGGAGTGGGCAGGAGGGAGAGGGAAGGGGGGAATGGCAGACACGAAAGGATGGTGGTGCAGGCAGGGCGGGAAGGGGCAGGCAGGTATGGGGTAGAGAGAGAAAGACAGGGAGATGCAGGGGAGGGGACAGGCAGGGATGGGAGGGAGAGGTTAAGACAGGGAGATGCGGGGGGCCAATAAGAACAGTGAAGGGAGTGAGAAACAGGCAGGATGAGCGGGGAGCAAGGGGGAGAGAAGAGGGCAGGGAAAGCAGGGAGGCGTGGGAGAGTGGGAAGGAGCGTGGGGGGGTGGGGGGAGGTGAAGACCGGGGAGCGTGGGACGAGCAAACAGAGCAGAGAGGGGGAGACGGACCAGATTGGGGAGAGGAGAGAGGGAGGAGGGGGTAGGGATAGGAAGAGTGGAAGAACCGGGAGGCGGGCGTGGTGGCTGAGGAGAGGGCAAGAGGCAGAGGAGAAGAACAGGGAGTGGGAGGAAGAATGAAGGGGGCGAGAGGCAGAGGAGACGAATAGGGGGAGGGAGTAAAAAAGAAGGGGGCGGAGCCAGAAGTCAGATGGGGAGGCAGGTGCACAGGGAATGGGGAGGGCTGGCGGAGGGACTCCTCCGCCAGCCCCCTCCCCCCCCACCTGGCCACCGGCTTGAGCCAGAGGGCAGGTGGGGGGGATGAAAGGAGGGGCACAGAGAGGACTAAAAAGCACGCCTAACCTGGAAAGCAGCAAACTCAAAACATGGGAGGGAGGCGTGAGAGAGAAGGTTGGGGGGGTGGGAGGTGAAGACCGGGGAGCGTGGGACGAGCAAACAGAGCAGTGAGAGGGGGAGACGGACCAGAGTGGGGAGAGGAGAGAGGGACGAGGGGGCAGGGATAGTAAAAGTGGAAGAACCGGGAGGCGGGCATGGTGGCTGAGGAGAGGGCGAGAGGCAGAGGAGAAGAACAAGGAGAGGCAGGAAGAATGAAGGGGGCGAGAGGCAGAGGAGACGAATAGGGAGAGGGAGGAAAAGGGAAGGGGGCGGAGCTGGAAGGCAGATGGGGAGGCAGGTGCACAGGGAATGGTTAGGACTGGCGGAGGGACTCCTCTGCCAGCCCCCCCCCCCACCCACCTGCCCACCGGCTTGAGCCAGAGGGCAGATGGGCAGGAATGAAAGGAGGGGCACTGAGAGGACTAAAAAGCTCGCCTAACTGGGAAAGCAGCAAACTCAATCCGGTGTCTAACCTGATGCCAAAGCAAGAGAGTTTTTTTTCCTTTTTTTCTTTTGATGGGGGGACAGGGAGAGGGCTGGTGGAGGAGCGCCATGCCTCCACCAGTCCTCCCCCTCCCCCCGCACCCGATTTCAGGCTCAAGCCAGAGGGCAGGTGGGGGGAATAGGAGGCAAAGCAGAAGAAACTAAAAAGGAAAAAAAGGCAGCAACGCGGCAGAACATGAGACACGGCCGAGTGGCTGGACTCTCTACCACAGAAAAAAAGGGGGGAAGGGGCAGAGAGAAAAGCAGCGGGTGGAAGGGAGGACAGCAGGGGGAGTGAGGGGCTGCCTGACGGAACAGTGGTGGTCTCTGGGGCACCAAAGTAAGCAGACACGTGGAGGTCAGGCAAGCAATGGCGTACGCACAGCAGGGAACCTTTCACGCCGGCAGCGGGACCTGCCCCACGACGCCCACGCGGACGTCGAGGGTGTACGTTGTGTCGCCTGTAGTGGCACCGGGCGCAGCAAGCACTGCGCAAAGGAGCGGCGGTGTCGCCCATTGGCTGCAGAACCAGTCCTTGTCACGCTCTGCGTCAAAGCCACGCCACCAGTCCACGCAGAAGAAGCCATCATCCACCATGGTGATGTCCTCCTCGGTACGCTGCCAATCCCGCCGGATGGCACCCGTGACAGAGTCGAGGGCCAGGCGGACGGCGCGAAGGGCAAGGCTGTCCCCCAACAGCCCACTGGCCTGGCGGTCACAGCGCACACGCCAGATGGCGCCGATGACCGTGACACGGAGGCGCGTCCACGCGCGCAGCTCCTTCTTCTTAGCTTTCGCCACGGGCGCGCCTCTCCACCCGGACATGTCATCGGCAAGCATAACGGCGGCGGTGAGCGGCGGCGGCGCGCCACCCGTCAGCGCCGCGCACGTGTCACAAAGCCATTGCATGGTCCGACAGCCTGAAGACGTGGTGAGTGTATCGCCAGCCTGCAGCGACGACAGGTAGGATATCACGGGCTGCAGAACGATGACCCACTCCATGCATGAGAGCGCCGAGCCCTGAAAGAGACCAGAGTCCATCGGGAAATCTGGCGTGAAGAAGCCGTTGACGCGCACCCTGACCTTGGCCCCTCCGAGGAGGATTCGACACCACCTAACCACCCCGTCGGGTCGGCAACCCATGCGGATCATGGCTTGGTCGAGCCAGCCCCTGTTCACCGTGTCGTACGCCTTAGTCAGGTCGCTGTGCACCAGCCAGCCCGGCAGGCCGAGGTCTCGGAAGCGGGCAGCCAGCGCGAGATGGTAGCGCACGTTGTGAGAGATGTCACGGCCATGGATGAACGCGCCCTGCCCGAGGTCGATGAGGTAGTCAAGCGGGACTTGTAGGCGGTTGGCTATGATGCTCATAACAAGCTTCACGTCTGAATTGAGGAGCGTGATGGGCCGGTAGCCATCGAGCTCATCGCCCGGCTTGCCTGGCTTGGAGAGCAAGCAAACAACCCCACGGAGGAGCAGAGCAAACGGGGTAGGTGACGTGCGGCCAGCCTCTCCAAAGCCGGTGTTGAACACACGGAGGAGGAAGGGGGAGAGGGAACCGCGCCAGTGGCGGTAGACCTCGTACGGAATGCCGTCGCCGCCGGGGACCTTGCCCCTAGCCGCGTGAGAGAGCGCAACCTGCAGCTCTTCTGCCGTAAGCATGCCAGCAAGCGCGTCGTTGGCACAGTCGACGCCTTCGGCCAAGGCAGCGAAGGGCCCATCCAGCCTCCTTGGCAGGGTGGTCAGGAGGGTGTGCTGGGCTGCGGGGTCAATGCCCAGCTGCGGGCGGAACAGACCGATGGAAGACTCAGAAGAGAAGAAGTCGACAAGGTACTTGGTCGCTTTCGGAGCGTCCGACACAAACGAGGCGGCATCGGGGCTGTCAGTAGGGGCACGTCCGGGTCGGTTGAGGGAGAGCATGGTGGTGACTGTGTGCATCTCGCGTGCCTGGTGGTGGAAGTAGTACGAGCTGGTTTCACCCTTGTTCTGGTCGAGGTTGGCAGCCACGTCCCATGCCAATGCGGAGAGCGCACGCCATGCCGCCGCAGCGTTGTCCTTCTGCGCGAGCCAAATGGTGGCAGCCGCACCGACGTCCCCCCGGATGCTGCTGCAGCAAGCATGCCCTCTCGGGCGCTGCGCGCGCAGTGGTCGGCGGCACGCGCGGGCGCCTGGCGGTCGCGGCGGTGGCGCTTGTCAACACCAACAGCCATGTCTATGAATGCCGATTTCCAGGCATCGAAGGCGCCGATGAGCTCAGACGCCGGGCACACCATGAGTGGGGGGACCGTCTTAACGATAAAGGCGCTCACGGCTGCAGAGGGCTCCTTGGAGTTCAGCAAACGCAGGGGGAACGACAGGATGCCCCGGCCACGCGGCACGCATGACGTCATGCAAGTCACCATGAGGGACACAGGCAGGTGGTCGGTGGAGACGGGCGCTGAGGGCAGAATGTCTGAGGTCGCACTGAGCGCAGTGGCGGCAGGAAGCGCAGCTGTGGTCAGAGCTGGTGAGAAGCACTCAGAGACAAGGAAGCGGTCAAGGCGTTTTCCCGATGATGTCGACGCCGACCAGTGAGTGAAGGCCATGGCGGCAGGGTTGAGGTCTCGCCAAATGTCACACAGCTGTGCCGAGCCCATGACGGCCAGCAGCTCTGATGCACCGATGTTCACCCCTGGCACCGGGCAGGCGACGCGGTCATCCTGGTGCAGGGTGACGTTGAAATCGCCAGCCACAACAGTCGGGGTAGGGTCATTGACCGGAAAGTATCCAGCCAGGGTGGAAGAGAAGAAAACTCCCCGGTGGACAGGCTGTGCCGGGGCGTAGACTCCAATGAGGCGGAAAGGCGATCCATCGAGGAACGCGTCGACTCGGAGGATGCGCCCCGACGTGTCGAGGGGGGCATCATGCCTAGTGGGCTGAGTGAGGGGGCAGTCCGGACTGAGGACCATCACCACCCAGCCGGTGGAACCGGCACCCGGCGTGTGGAAGAACCGCGCG
>VFSX01000612.1:70000-75000 GCA_016618255.1 Chlamydomonas sp. UWO 241 | reverse complement strand
TATTGTCACATCTCGTCACAGCTGGGCCATGAGCGGCGGAAGACGGGCACGCGTGCACTGCTCAGGCGCTCTAACAACACACCACGGCGCATCCGACTGACTTCCAGGGGGTCGACCGACTCATTTGACTGCGCCCGGCTCCAGCAGCAGCCAAAGATGGGCATGCGTGGATTCCTTGGTTTCTAACGCACCGAGTAACTGACAGATTCACTGATGGCCTCCGCGGATTCTTTTGACTGGGACCACCACACCAGCTGGCGGCGCGACCCAGAGGCAAGCGCCAGGTTGCGACACACCTGACCGTATTCTGCGTTGTTCTAACCGACTTGGACATTCATAGAAAATTCTGACGCGCTCAGTGCGCTGCACAATTCTGTAAATCAGAGTTACAGTGGTTCACACACGTACCTTGCCTACATCCACACGCACCCCCCATCAACCAGCGTGCATTCGAAATCCCGCTTAGCGCGCCTGCGTTTGCCCTCATTCCCACCCACCCGCCCACCCAATCAGAGTTGCGCTAACCCCTTGGCTACCAGTCGGCTGGCTCTCTCTTGCATGTGCCAGCACTGTTAAACATCAGAGAGAGTGCATCAGACATAACCCTCGGCCCTGGGCAGCTCTGATGTGTGTGCGAACGCCATGCAGTCTGGGCTTTCACGGCTGCTGCTGCTGCTGCTGCTGCTGTGCAAACGCCACGCCCAGCACAGAAGCTGTGGCACAGAAGCTGTGGCACTCGCGCCAGCTGCGCATGCTCGTGGACTATGCGCCTCATCACGGGCTTGCGAGAGTGAAAGCCGCCGCCAGAGCCAAATGCCAGCAGCAGGCGGATGCACTCGTCGCGGTCGTCGTCTGGCGCGTCGACGTCAAACAGGCTCACTCGCTCCTCCCAGTGCCCGCCCTCCTCGTCCCAGTGCTCCATCACTTGGTCCTCGCAAAAGTGCCTCCATCACCATGGTAATTTGCTCCTGCTGGCCATTGCGCGCCTTTGGATCTGAACTCGATGCGACACGGCGCAGCAGGAACAGTAGGGGTGAGCAGGAGGGGGGCAGGGGCGAGAGGTGATATTATTCGTGCTTGTCGTCGCCAACAGCAAACATTGCAGCACCGAGCATCGCAGGGTGGCACAATATGGCCGTGTTTTGGTTTTTTCTCCGTATTCCGTATCTAGAATACGAAATACGAAAAACGATACGGAGTACGAAGTACGAAAAAAATACGAAACCAATCCCATACCTCCCGACTTTCAGTAGAATCGTCAATTTTGAATAGTTTCGAATGGAATCGACATCAGCGTGACGAGAGGAGTTCAGAACTGCACTCACATGTACAATCCGTCTTGGTTTACGTGTAGAAATGCAATGGTAAAGTTTTGACTTTGTGGGTGGGGGGTGTAGCTCCACATGCCTGTAGGCATTCCTGTTGTGAATTCGTTGGGTTGAGGGTGGGGATGAGGAAAAATTGGTCTGTTGTGTTGGGTTTCGTAGGGCCACACCCCACGGGACTGGACAACGACGGTCAAGGAATAGGATGATGTGGCGGTTCAACTCCGACCGCGCGCACGGCGACCTAGACCTTGGCCCTTGGCCAGTTCTCAAGTATACAGGGTGGGGCTACTAGTGCAGGACTAGTGGTGGTAGTGTGGGGCACGCGTGTTGACACCACGATGATGATGCGCGTGCTCACGCACGTGTGAACTGCAGCATCGCGTTCTCCACCGTATTCCCCCACCGTAGTCCCCCATTTGAAACCCGTATTCCGTATCGTATCGTACTCCGTATTCGTTTTCGTATTCCGTATCGTGCCACCCTGGAGCATCGCAGAGTCGCCGCGATCAAACGCCATCATGGCTGCGGGGTCGGCAGACGGGTGGTCCAGCAGCAGGCGCATGGCATCCAGCTGGCCTTGCCGAGACGCTGCGAGGAAGGCGGAAGTGCTGATGTTGGCGCGCATCAGCACCGCTGCGTCGGAAGACGGGTGGTCGAGCAGCAGGCCCATGGCGTCCACGTGGTCCACGTGTATGCTGGGTCAGCGCTTGCACAAAGCAGGCCCTCTATGCGTGCAGCGCCCGCCTGCAATGCCGCCTCCCATGCGCGCGACGACGCGCCCTCTCCTCCATCATCATCCTGGTGTCCAGGTGTCACAAGTGAGGTGCACAATAGCACAATTGCACAGGGAGAGAGGAAATGGCGCAGGCACGAAGGAGACGGCTAGGCGGACACAAGATCGGAGACGGCTAGGCGGACACAAGATCGGAGAGCAGATGGGCACGTACCACCGGCACGCACCACCGGCGCTTGATTTTGCACTTCTTTTGATTGTGGGGCTCGTCAGAGAGCAGATGGGCACGCACCACCGCACGCACCACCGGCGCTTGATTTTGCACTTATTTTGCTTGGAGTCCACACATCCACTCTTCTTTCAAGGCCCAGCAGCAGGCCAAGAAACAGACCCAGCAGAATCCCTTGTAATTGTATACAAAATCAGCCGTAGCAACAACAACAGCAGCTCTCTGTTGGAGTTCGCCGCATTTGCTTCCCTCAGCTGTCCTGTTCGTATCGATAGCACGCACGCCTCGAGCGCAACCATGGCTGCGGCCCAGCTGGAGGTGGTGGACCTGACGCCGCTGGCGGGCTGCGCGGGGAGGCAGGGCCTCCTCGATGACGAGGAGGCTCAACGTCTGTGTCGAGCCGTTTCGAACTCGCTGCGATCGACCGGCTGCGCCATTGTGAGCCTATATAGGCGTGGACATGCACAGTACTGGGGTGGGAGAAAGCGGTGGGATCAAGGGGAGGCGGGCAGCGGTGCTGGAGGCCCATGTGGCATATGCCATGATGGCGCGCATGGCATGCAAGGGGGAGCACGTCGGCAGCTAGGCAGCTAGTCAGCTAGGTAGCTAGGCAGCAAGGCATCTAGGCAGCAGGCACGGCCACACAACCCAAGCGTGCACGCACACCTGCTCGCCTGCCCACCCCCACCGTCGGCAGCTAGGCAGCAGACACGGCCACACTACCCAAGCGTGTGCGCGCACCTGCTCGCCTGCCCACCCAAACGTACATGCAGATCAAGCACCCGGCCACACAACCCAAGTGTGTGCGCACGCCTGCTCGCCTGCCCACCCCCATCGTCGGCAGCTAAGCAGCAGACACGGCCACACATCTCAAGGATGTGCACACACCTGCTCGCCTGCCCACCCCCACCGTCGGCAGCTAGGCAGCAGACACGGCCACACTACCCAAGCGTGTGCGCACACCTGCTAGCCTGCCCACCCAAACGTACACGCAGATCAAGCACCCGGCCACACAACCCAAGTGTGTGCGCACGCCTGCTCGCCTGCCCACCCTCACCGTCGGCAGCTTAGCAGCAGACATGGCCACACATCTCAAGCGTGTGCACACACCTGCTCGCCTGCCCGCCCCCACCGTCGGCAGCTAGGCAGCAGGCACGGCCACACAACCCAAGCGTTTGCGCACACCCGCTCGCCCGCAGGGTTTTAAGCATTTGCCCTAAACCCTAAACCCTAAAACCCCAAGCCCTAAAAAAACACTAAATCCTACAACCTAAAACCTGAAACCTAAAAACCTAAACCCTAAACCCTAAACCCACCCAAACGTGCACGCAGATCAAGCACCCAGCCGTGAGCACGCGGGACAACGATGGCTTCATCAACATGATGGAGTCCTACTTTGCGCAGGTAGGGTTTTCTGCAGGGTGGCACGATACGGAATACGAAAACGAATACGGAGTACGATACGATACGGAATACGGGTTTCAAATGGGGGAATACGGTGGGGGAATACGGTGGAGAATGCAGTGCTGCAGTTGAGGCGCCACACACGTGCGTGAGCATGCGCATCATCATCGTGGTGTCAACACGCGTGCCCCACACTACCACCACTAGTCCTGCACTAGTAGCCCCACCCTGTATACTTGAGAACTGGCCAAGGGCCAAGGTCTAGGTCGCCGTGCGCGCGGTCGGAGTTGAACGGCCACATCATCCTTTTCCATGACCGATGTTGTCTAGTCCCGTGTGGCCCTTCGAAACCTGACAAAACGCTCAAATATTTCATCATCCCCACTTTCCAAACCAACGAATTCACAACAGGAATGCCTAGAGGCATGTAGAGCTACTCTTCCCCCCCCAGGGTCAAAACTTTACCCTCGGATTTCTACACGTAAACCAAGACGGATTGCACATCCGTCAGCCGAGCAGTTCTGAACATTTCTCGTCCAGCTGATGTCGATTCCACTCAAAATTATTCAAAAGTGACGATTCTACCGAAATTTGGGAGGTGTGGGGGATTGGTTTCGGATTTTTTTCGTACTCCGTATTCTGCATCATTTTCCGTATTCCGTAGTCTGGATGCGGAATACGGAGAAAAAACAAATACGGCCGTACCGTAGTATCGCTTTGCCTTGCCGGTCAAATAATTCGGAAAGCGTCGCGGCAAGGCCGATTTCTAAAAAATATTGCCAAAGAAGTCAACAGAACGCCAAAAGTGACGTCAAAACGGGGAAAAAATCCAAAAAAATCCCGCAGCACCTAAATTCTACATAATTCCCCCCTTCATAAAAGTGGCGGAAAGGCAAAATGGTACTGCAGTAATGTGTCACCCTGATTTTCTGACTCACGCAGCGACTGCCGGAGTGTGTGCTGTGCTGGATGTCACAGCCAGGGACACCCGTAAAGGCTGTAGCACAGGCGAGCACAGGCGCGCATACACTCCTCTCCCTCTCCCTCACTCCCACTCTCTCTTCGCCCTCTCTCTCCCCCCCCCTTTCTCTCTCCCCGCCCCCCCCTCCTCTCTCTTCCCCTCTCTCCCCCTCTCTCCCCCCTCTTCTCCTCCTTCTCTCTCCCCCTTCCCCTCTCCTCCCTCCTCTCTCCCCTCTCCCCCCTCCCTCTCCCACTCTTCTCCCTCACTCACTCTCCCTCCGTCTCTCCCCCCCCCTCTCTCTCCCCCCCCTCTCCTCCATCGTCTCGCTCTCCTCCCTCTCTCTAC
>VFSX01000612.1:35000-65000 GCA_016618255.1 Chlamydomonas sp. UWO 241 | reverse complement strand
AGGGCCCCCACCTCCTCGCCCCCACCGGCTCTGATCTCTCCGGAGAGCTTGCCACCGTGGGCCGAGTGTTTGCCGGCTACCACTACGACCTCAACTTCCTCACGCTTCACGGGCGGTCGCGATTCCCCGGGCTCTTCGTGGTGGGTGGCATGCAGACTCTCTCTTTCTCTCGTTGCCTCTCTCCCTGTCTCTCTCTCTATGTCTCTCTCTCTCTCTCTCATTCTCTCTCCCTCTCTCTCCCTCTAGACACGAACACAAACGCAGCACGGGCGGCCGCAATTCCCCAGGCTCTTATTGGTGGACGGCACCGCACGCGCACATGCATGCATGCATTGTCTGTCTCTCTCCCCCCCTCTCTCTTTCTTGCTACCTCTTTCTCTCTCTTTTCTCTTTGTGTCTCTCTCTTTCTCTCTTTCCCCCTCTCCCTTCCTTCTGTCTCTCTCGCATGCTCTGTCTTGCATGCAGTCACTCACACTCTCTCCAACACACACACACACGCACACACACACACTCTCTCTTTCTTGCTCTCTCTCTCTCTCTCTCTTTCTCTTTGTGTCTCTCTTTCTCTCCCTTTCTCTCTCTCCTCCTTTCTCTCTTCTCTCTCTTCTCTCTTTTCTTTTGCATGCAGACACTATGACCCCCCTCTTACCACACCCACACTCTCTCTTGCACCCGCAGTGGCTGCGCCGCCACAGGCGTTGTGAATGTGGTAGAGCACTCTCACTCTCTCTCTAACTCACTCTCTCACACTCTCTTGCAACCGCAGTGGCTGCGCGACGGGCGGCGCGTGGCCGTGCGCGTTCCGGAGGGCTGCCTGTTTGTGCAGGCGGGCAAGCAGCTGGAGTGGCTCACCGCGGGGGAGGTGGGTCGGTGATTACCTTTCCGGCTCTACCATAAACTAGGTTAGCAGACTGAAAAAAAAGTCCTGGCTGCGCGCAATACTGTGCCTCCAGAATCAATTGATTATATAGTTTTTGCAGGCGGGCAAGCAGCTGACTTGCTCACCGCGGGAGAGGTGGGTGCACAGAGAGACGCGCCACGTCGGGCGCCCATCAGAGCGCGGGCGTGAGTGAGAGAGAGATGGAGAACGAGAGAGACGAAAAGTCAGAGAAAGAGTGAGAGTGGGAAAGAGAGAGAGATCGTGGCAGATTACTCTGAACGGCTGCCTGTAGTTGCGTCGCACACGACTGTAGAATCCGTCATCATCAGACCTATGTAGGCTGGTCCTGGTCACCCTTTCACGGTTTAAGGTGGGTGACCAACCGCCCTCTCTTTCTCTCTTTGTCTCTCTCACACGCATGCACGCACTCACACTCACACACACACGCACGCACGCACACGCAGGTGATGGCTGGCATGCACGAGGTTGTTGTCACGGACGCACACACACATGCTGCGCGCACACACACACACACACACACACACGCACGCACGCACCCACACCTACGCCCCCACGCCCCCCCCCTCCTCACACACATGTGATGGCTGTCATGCACAAGGTTGTTGTTACGGACCCGCTAACACACGCACACGCACACACACACACACAGGTGATGGCTGGCATGCACGAGGTTGTTGTTACAGACGACACGCTGCGCGCGGTCGACGTCGCGCGCTCTGCTGGGCGCCCGACTTGGCGTGTTTCGTCCACAGTCTTCAGGTGGGCTGTCTATCTGTCCGTGACTCTCTCTCCGCCCTCTCTCTCTGTCCGTGTGTCTCTCTGTCTCTCTCAATCTATTGATCTTTCTGTCTGTCTCTTTGTCTGTCTATCTCTTTGTCTCTCTCTCTCTCTCTCTCTCTCTCTTTCTCTGTGGCTCTCATTCACGTCCGCGCTCTGAGCGATGCCCGCCGTGGCGCGTGTCGTCCACAGTCTTCAGGCTGTCTATCTTTTCGTGTCTCTCTATATGTCTCTCTCTTTGTCACTCTCTCTCTTTGTCTCTCTCTATGTCTCTCTCTGCCACTCTATCTGTCTGTCTCTCTCTCTCTCTCCCTCTATCTCTCTCCATCTCTCTCTTTCTGTCTCTCTCTCTCTCTTACATCTCTTCCACAACCACTCGCAGCCACGTCGCGAGCGGCAGCCTTCTGCATCCGTTCGGGCTGTCTCTCTCTTCCCTCTCTTTCTTCTCTCAGGCTCTCTCTTCCTCTTTTCCCTTCCCGTCGCCTTGCCCTCACCTTTGACCGCATACGCACTCGCAGCCACGTCGCGAGCAAAAACCTACTACAGCTGCTCGGGCCGTCCCTCTGTCTTCTCTCTCAGGCTCTCTCTTTCTCTTTTCGTCATCTTTCTCTCTCCTCGCCCTCACTCTTTCGAAGGTCTTCAGGCAGCCTCCATGACAACTCTGTCGTCCATGCACCCCTGGAGGGTGGGACCTGGCCATGCATGAGGCATGGGGCGCCGGCTGAGCCCCATGCAAACGAGAGCTGGACAGCCATGCACTGCCGGGCGGGGACCGTTCCAGTCAGCGCCAGTCGGCTCTGCCGGCTTGACTGGCCACAAGGCCACTACTGTGACCCTGAGGAAGGTCCTCTCCTATATGCTCCTTGCCAGACATGTCTCTCAGAGACCGCTGTTTGGGGTAGTCTAGCCGGCGGGAGCGGTAGTCTATCGGCCGGGAGCCGGCGGTACTCTAGTACTTAGGTGTGCTGGAGTATCGGTGGGTGTCTCTAGTAGAAGAGTAGCCTGCTTAGCTGGAAACCCCGTGTTACTGTTACTGTTACTGTTACTGCCCTCACTCTCTGACTCACCCACGCAGCCACGTCGCGAGCGACAACATTCTGCAGCCAATCTCCTCTCTCAGGCTCTCTCTTTCTCTTTTCTTTTTCCATCTCTCTGTCCTCGTCCTCACTATCTCACTCACCCACGCAGCCACGTCGCGAGCGCGAACCTGCTACAGCCGCTCGGGCCGTTTGTTTTTGCTCTTCTTTAGCTCTCTCCTCTCGATCCTGTTGTTGTCTCTCTCTTTCCCTCTCTTTGTGCCTCTCTTCTCTCTTTCTGTCTCTGCGCCTCTATCTCTCCCTGCCTCTCCCTGGTTCTCTCTTGCTCTCCTTCTGACACGCACGCATCCTGTCTCATTCTCCCCCCCCTCGATGTTCCTGTCTCTCTCCTCGCCCTCACTCTCTCACTCACCCACGCAGCCACGTCGCGAGCGACAACCTGCTACAACCTGCTTCTTTAGCCGTCTCCTCTCGCTCCTGTCTCTGTCTCTTTCCCTCTTTTTGTGCCTCTCTTCTCTCTCTTTCTGTCTCTGCGTCTCTCTCTCCTTCACCCTGCCTCTCCCTGGTTTTCTCTCCCTCTGACACGCACGCATCCTGTCTCCTTTCCCCCCCTCGATGTTCCTGTCTCTCTCCTCGCCCTCACCTTTGTGCACGTACGCACTCGCAGCCACGTCGCGAGCGACAACCTGCTGCAGCCGCTCGGACCATCCCTCTCTCCTCTCTCAGGCTCTCTCTTCTCTGTCAGGCTCTCTTTTCCTCTTTTATTTTCTCTCCTCGCCCCCACTCTCCCACTCACCCACGCAGCCACGTCGCGAGCGACAACCTGCTACAGCCGCTCGGGCCGTTTGTCTCTTGCTCTTCTTTGGCTATCTCCTCTTGCTCCTGTCTCTGTCTCTTTCCCTCTCTTTCCCTCTCTTCTCTCTCTTTCTGCCTCTGCATCTCTGTCTTTCTGCCCCTGCCTCTCCCTGCACTCTCCCTGGTTCTCTCTCTCTCTCTCCCTCTGACACGCTCGCATCCTGTCTCCTTCTCCCCCCCTCGATGTTTCTGTCTCTCTCCTCGCCCTCACCTTCGTGCACGTACGCACTCGCAGCCACGTCGCGAGCGACAACCTGCTACAGCCGCTCGGGCCGTTCCTCTCGCTTCTCTCTCAGGCTCTCTCTTTCTCTTTTCTTTATCCATCTCCTCGTCCTCACTCTCTCACTCACGTTAGGTGCGCAACACACGACTGTGAAATCCATCAGCAACATCATCACTCACCCACGCAGCCACGTCGCGAGCGACAACATGCTACAGCCGCTCGGGCCGTTTGCGGCATCGCCTGCTGCCGCGCAGTACCCCCCGATTCTTACAGGGGCGCAGGTGTGTGTTGGTGTGTCTGTTTGAGTGGGAGGGCGGAGAGGGACCGGGGCTTGACGCTGCTGCCAAGTACCCCCCGATCCTTGCAGGTGCACAGGTGTGTTTGTGTGTCTGTTTTTGAGTGGGAGGGGGGGGTAGGTGGGCTTGCCCGCTGCCGCGCAGTACCCCACGATCTTGTCAGCGGCGCACCCCCCCCCCTCGCCGCCCCTTCACACGCACACGCATCCCCCGCACACGCACACACAGGTGTCTGCCGAGCTCGCTGCCATTAAGCTTCGCAAGCACAGCGCGGCAGCAGCGTGCGCAGAGGCGACCGAGGGGGGCGCTGCCGCCGCCGCTGCGCCGCCTGCTGCCGCCGCCGCTGCGCCCCTGACCGCCGCCGCGGCAGCAGCGTGCGCAGAGGCGACCGACGGGGGCGCTGCCGCCGCCGCTGCGCCGCCTGCTGCCGCCGCCGCTGCGCCCCCCACCGCCGCCGCGATCGCCGCCACCGCTGCCGTCGCCGCTGTCGCCGCCGCCGCCGCTGCCGCCGCCGCAGCTGATGCCGCTGCCGGTGCCGCAGCTGATGCCGCTGCTGGTGCCGCCGACGCCGTGACCGCCGCTGCCGCCGCCGCCGCGGCCGCCGCGGATGCGTCCACCGCCGCCGCAGCCGCGTCTGCCGCCGCCACTGCTGCTGCGGCTGCTGCCGCTGGCGTGCCGGCGGGGGCGTCCGGAGCGGGCGTCGGGGCGCCTCAATCCGGTGTGCGGCGGGAGCCCCCGCAGGCCAAGGCTGCGGCGCAGCTGGCAGCCGCTGGCGGATTCGACAGCGCGCAGCACATCGACCAGGGCGCCCAGTAGGGGCGCTGCCGCTGCCGCGCTCGCTACCGCTGCCGTGCCGCTAGCGCCCAGTCGGGGTGCTGCTGCGCCGCTGGCAGGCACTGCATGGGTGGACAGCGCGCAGCACGACGACCAGGGCGTCCAGTCGTGCTGCAGCGCAGCTGGCAGGCGCTGGCGGAATCGACAGCGCGCAGCCCAACAACCAGGGCGTCCAGTAGGGGTGCTGCTGCTGCCGCGCCGCTCGCGCCCAGCAGGGGTGCTGCCGCGCCGCTGGCAGGCACTGCACGGGTCGACAGCGCAGCACAACGACCAGGGCGCCCAGTAGGGGTGCTGCCGCGCGCTGCCGCTGCCGCGCCGCTCGCGCCCAGTAGGGGTGCTGCAGCGCCGCTGGCAGGCACTGCATGGGTGGACAGCGCGCAGCACGACCACCAGGGCGTCCAGTCGTGATGATGCGACACTGGCAGCCGCTGGCGAAGTCGACAGCGCGCAGCACAACGCCCAGGGCGCACAGTAGGGGTGCTGCCGCTGCCGCCGACCCGTGCGCCCTGTAGGGGTACAGCCGCTGCTGCGCGGTGTCGCTGCCGCGCCGCTAGCGCCCAGTAGGGGTGCTGCAGTGCAGCTGGCAGCCACTGCTGCTGCGACCGCTGCCGCTGGCGTGGTGTCGGCGGGAGCGTCCGAACCGGGCGCCGGGGCGCCGCAGTCCGGTGTGCGGGGGGAGCCCCCGCAGGTGAAGGCTGCTGCGCCGCTGGCAGCTGCTGGCGAGGTCGACTGCGTGCAGCACGACCCGGGGCGCTGCCGCTGCCGCGCCGCTCACGCCCAGTAGGGGTACTGCAGCGCCGCTGGCAGGCACTGCACGCGTCGACAGCGCGCAGCACGATGGCCAGGGAGCCCAGTAGGGGTGCTACAGCGCAGCTGGCAGGCACTGCATGGGTGGACAGCGCGCAGCACAACGACCAGGGCGCCCAGTAGGGGCGCTGCCGCGCCACTGGCACGCGCTGCACAACTAGCTGGTTTGGTTTTACAGGTTTTACACGCACGCTGCATGTACGCGTCCGGAGCACCTCGGGGCGTGAGTCGAGGACCACACGTCTCGGGGGGCTCTACAAGGAGAGCCGCATGGCCACGCAACGCGCCAGCCTACCAGCGTAGCTGGTGTGTGCACATGTGCACTGGCACGTCACCGGTAGGCGCTGGCGACGGCACCGCACGTCCCAACGACCGGGGTGCCCACTAGTGCTAGGGTGTGCGAACCACACGACTCCCTCCCTCTGCTCTGCATGCTGCACTGTGCACAGCGTGGGTGCCAGTGGTGGGGGGGGGCAGTAGCTACAGCTTTAGGAGTGGGTGGGGGGGCGGTCGTCCATGTAGGGGGTGGGAGTGGGTGGGGGGGCTGTCGTCCATGCACCCCTGGAGGGTGGGACCTGGCCATGCATGAGGCATGGGGCGCCGGCTGAGCCCCATGCAAACGAGAGCTGGACAGCCATGCACTGCCGGGCGGGGACCGTTCCAGTCAGCGCCAGTCGGCTCTGCCGGCTTGACTGGCCACAAGGCCACTACTGTGACCTATATGCTCCTTGCCAGACATGTCTGTCAGAGATCGCTGTTTGGGGTAGTCTAGCCGGCGGGAGCGGTAGTCTATCGGCCGGGAGCCGGCGGCACTCTAGTACTAAAGTGTGCTGGAGTATCGGCGGGTGTCTCTAGTAGAAGAGTAGCCTGCTTAGCTGGAAACCCCGTGTTACTGTTACTGGGGGGGTGGTAGGAGTAGTGCTAGAGTCGTCCTCCAACTAGTGGGGGGGGGGGGGGCAGTACCTATAGGAGTGGTTGGGGGGGCGGTAGGAGTAGTGCTAGAGTCGTCCCCACTGGGGGGCACTATAGGAGTGGGGGGGGGGGGGCGGTAGGAGTAGTGCCAGAGTCGCCCTCCATCTAGTTCAGATACCAGGTGTCGTGTGCTGCATACGCGGAGCTCTAGCTAGTCGGGGCGCGCATTCCGCCGCAGTAGCTCTGTTGACAGAGGTCAGCTGGAGTGTGTCTCCTGAGGTGGCCGCCAAGCGGCGCAGTGTCTTCTGTTGCAGCTCCACTCCGCTGCTGCCGGTGCAGCCGCCGCTGTCGCGAAAGCGTCTTTTGCCGCTGCTGCTGTTTCTGGTGTTCTGTCACCGCTGCTTCCGCCTTCGCTTCTGCTGCTGTTGCATCTGCCGCTGCCACCGCCAAGCATGCTGCTGTTGTCATGCCAGTGGGGGCGTCCGATGAGGGCACAGGGGCGCCCCAGCCTGCTCCGCGGCTGCAGCCCCCTTTGAGGGTCTCAAGTTGAGCCCAAACTGCCTCGCCGTGGGACGAGTCAACCGCTCAAGGTGCCCTGAAGTGCTTCGGCAGCCCCTCCCCCTTTTAGTTGAGTGTGGCAGCGTGAGAACGGGCAGTACTAGTAGTACAAGCGACGGTGTACTAGCAGTGTACTAGCTTGATGGGCTGTGGTGCACACACGGAACTCTATCTATTCGGTGCGTGCTGTCTGCCAGAGTGGCTGTGTTGACAGAGGTTCTGGGGCGCTTTTTCGCTGAGCTTGTTGGCTGAGGTTTGCTGAGGTCGATGGCGTGACAGTTATCATCACTCTTCCACCACCACCCTGCATCAGGCTTGTCAGATGACACCCACGGAGGGACCACTGCTCATGATAAGCCCCAAGGTGCTAATCGCAACCATACCCGTCTTGCGAAGTGGGTGTGGATATTTAAGGACGTCCGGCCTGGAAACTGGAGTGTTTTGTTGCTTTTTCTGACGACAAGAATAAGGGAGCATTCATGTTCTCCTACAATTCGTACGAGGAAGAAGCAGTCCCTTTGGGCTGCGCAGATGATGCGATCAAGCTGTTTGTGGGCAACATCCCACGCAGCTGCACCGAGATGGACCTCCTGCCGATCTTCGAGGCCGTGGGGCAGGTGAGCATTGCCCCCCTGCTGGGGCGGCCGGACTTGGGTAGCTGCCACTAAGTCAGACCGCGTCGTCTTCCAGCCTGCGGCCATCTCTCTTCGCGCTACGAACACCACCTGTGGGTTGTATGCGCATGTGGGGGCCAGTGTGATACCCGGCTGGGCGGTGGCATGCACATCGTGGCCTGGTCACCCATGCAAGCCCCCCCCTACCAAACACACACACACACACACCTGTTGGGGGCCATGCATGGGGCAAGTTAGGCATTACCGAGGTGGGCCTTGACGGTGGTTGGGCTTGGGAGGTTGTGGCAACGGGGGCTGAAGTACACGCGACGATGACCATGAGCACGTGTGCTGAAAACGTAGCGGCTGGCCGTGGCCGCATGCGCATGCACCACGTGGGCTGCACGGGCGTGCATTCCGCTTGGGGTTGACAGAATCCGAGTCATGGCCAGCATGCATGCGTGTCCATGCATGCATGCATGCGCCCGGCGCACTCTGTTGCATGGCCGGGTGGCACCCCCCCAGGAACTCGCAAACACAACGCCCAACCCCTCTGCTGCTGTCTGCACGCAGGTCGTGGACCTGGTGGTGGTTCGGGAGCGGGATACGTGGACGTCGAAAGGCTCAGCCTTCGTGTGGTTTTCGACGCGCGTCCAGGCCGAGCAGGCTATACTGACGCTCCACATGAGAGCAGTGTTACCAGATCCGAGCGGCGCGCCTAGCAGGTGAGACACCACCTGGCAGCACTGCACGGGGAAGGGGGGCTGTGTTGACCAGGGGGGGCGTGGGAGGGCCGTGCCGTGCCCATGCATCCTCCATGCATTAACTCGGGCAAGCACTCGAGTCCAATGCCGCACAGCAGGATAATGGCCCAGCAGCAACACGGCATGCATGCCCTTACGCGCACACGTGTACGTACGTACACGCACCCGCTGTTTCGCGAGGATGGGCAGTCGTCAAGTTCGGCAGTTTCGGCAGCAAGCGCATGCACATGCACACACACACTCGCACGCACCATCAGGGGATGGGGGAGGGGATGGGGCGGGTGATTGGTCACAGAATCCGCAGCGGACACCATCTCCCCTCCCTCCCCTCTCCCCCGCGACCTCTCCCTCACATCACAGCAGCGCACGCGTGTAGGCAGCAGCGCATCAGTTCAGGGGGTGGCAGGGGGGGGAGGGGCATGTGGGCGAATGGACAGTCCGTCAGATGCCTATGTGTGCGTATTGTACCTGTGCTTGCGCGACCTGCAACTGCGGGCATGCAACAGCCCACACGTGGGAGTGTCATGGCTGACACGTGCCGTACTGCCCCGACCATCCGACCACCGCAGGCCGCTGGTTCTACGGCGCGCCAAGCCACGCGCCAATCCACGTGCCATCGCATCCGTGCTGGCCAACGCGCAGCGCGTGGGCCAGGCACCCCCCCGGGTCGTGGCCGGCACCACGAGTCTGGGCAGCATGCATAGCGGCAGCATGGGCCTGCCGTCGCAGGGCCTGCAGTCGGCGGGCAGCGACTCGTCGATGCGCGACCGCCTGCGCGCGGCGATGGGCAACTCGATGCACGGGCTGCAGCCGCACGGGCTGCCGCAGCACGCGCTCTCGGACGGCCAAGTGCAGCACCAGCAGCACCACGGCGGCGGCGGCGGCGTGTTCGACATGCACGGCACGCAGCAGGCGTTCAGCAACCTGCTGCTAGACAGCGCCGCGCAGCAGCAGCAGCAACACGCGCAGCAGCAGCAGCAGCAGCCGGCCCTGCCGCTGAACCGGAACGGCTCCACGGGCTCCGGGTCCCTCGGCGACGGGTCCACGGCGTCGATGCTTGCGGCACTCAACGCCTGCGCCGCGGGCTCCGCGGCGCAGGCACAGGCGCTGCAGCAGGCGCAGCAGGCGCACCACCACTCGCAGCACTCGCAGTCACGGCCCGACAGCCCTACGAGCACCGCGTCGCAGCTGCTGCTGCTGCCGTCGCTGTGCGTGAAGCTGTCGCAGCCCGAGGGCTCGACCGTCGTGAGCCTCATGCACTCGCTGTACGCAATGTCGGGCGCGAAGCTCACGCTCGGGCCGTCGCCGCTGGGGGAGACGCCGCTCGGATTCGAGCTCCGTGCGACGGGGTCCGCGCAGCAGGTTGCGTCTCTACAACAGCTACTTCTCAGCGTGCTCGGCCGCACGGTGTGACAGCTCGGTGGCGCCGCGAGGGGCGGGCGGGCAGCACGTGCACCCCAGCACCCGTACTCGCACGGGTACTGCTGCGCGGGTCGCGTCACTCCAGCAGCTGGTTATCGGCGTGCTCGGCCGCTCGGTGTGACGGCTCGTTGCGGCGCCGTGGTGCAAGCGGCAGCAGACTTGTGTTGGGCCGCGCACACGCTCACGCCCCCGCCCCCCCACCCTCCCACCCCTCAGTACACACACGGGTCCGCTCGCCGCGCGGCACTCGGGTACAATTTCAAGTCATGCAAGGTCCGGTAACTACCCCCCCGGTAACTATGTGGCTGCGATAGAACGCTGTTTTTTAACGGCACGCGAGTCCTATCGATTGCCGTAAGCGCTTCGTGTCTAAATGGGTCGACAGATAACTCTTGCATCTGGGTCACGCGGCCTGTCCCGACTCCCACATGTCCTTTGTGTGGGCAGGGAGGTCCGGGGGGCTTTGCAGGGACGCGCGTGTCCCTCGGCGATTTATGTTTTCGTGCAGATGCAATGTGCGCGGTTAGAGTATATGCGTTCGGTCTCGTGTCTCCTTTTGTGCCGGTGTGCATGCGTGGGTTGAGCTAGACAATGTGGAATCCTCTATGCGTATGCTGCATCCCTCTGATGTCTGGGCTGATCGGGCTGTTGTGTGGCGAGGGTGCTGGGTGTGACCCCGTCTGGTTGCCCACACAACCGCCCGTCATAAGACCCCCCCCCCCTAACGCTTCCCAGGTTGGGTCAACCTACAATGATTCGGAGCAGAGGGGGGGAGCCAGGCGCACCATGTTGAGCCTCCGTAAGTTTATGCTATATTGAAGAATGGGGCACATAATGGGTCGGGCGGATGTTGCGCGAGACGGCGTAGCCAAGAAGAAGTGCGTGTGTGTTCCCCCACCCAGTGTGGGCTGGGAACCGGCATCGGAGGCGTGTTGGAAAGCTCTCGTTGGCGCTAGGGGCGACGCGCCACAATGCAGACAATCCCAGGCAGCACACGGAAAACTGCTCCGGGCGGAATAACAAAATCAATCCCAGTCTAATTCCAATCTGATCTGATCACAATGCAATCCAGTCTTTTTTCCAGCCAGGCTACTACTACACGACCCCCCCAATCGTTCCTAAGGCAGGCTTTCCTTCCCACAGGCTGCGCGCGCGCCACACGCCCATGCAGTTAGACTTTTTGAGCAATCCCGTGTCCCGCGACACACAAATCCATACACAGGGCATGCGCCGGGTCGGTGGATCGTCGATAATGACCTAATTCCACACGACCCTCATGACGTCATGGGGCCCCGCGCCATTTACGCGCGTACGATGCGCCTCTGGGCATCGTCCGAGCCGCGGGGCCATTAGATGGAAAACTCTCCCGGTGCTGCTTAGGTATTGCTCTCCTGGTACTCTTAAAGGTACTGCTGTGTACTGTTGTACTGCCGTAGGTACCACTGTAGGTACTGGAGCAGGTATGCTCTCCTGGTACTGCTGTGCTGCTGTAGGTACTGTTATGC
Source organism: Chlamydomonas sp. UWO 241 (assembly GCA_016618255.1). Lineage (NCBI taxonomy): Eukaryota > Viridiplantae > Chlorophyta > Chlorophyceae > Chlamydomonadales > Chlamydomonadaceae > Chlamydomonas > Chlamydomonas priscui. The sequence continues at coordinate 53,495 of VFSX01000612.1, read as the reverse complement.
GTCAAGGCGAGTGCTAACTATATACTCCCACGCCCTCTCTTCGCTTAAACAACACCATGATGATGTGCAACTGGCCTGGCTCGGCCTGTCTTGATGTAATAGTTGGGGGGGGGGGGGGGCATCGCCGCGCGGGCGGGTTGTCATTGTCAGTCTCTATGTCTGCTGAAGAGCCGTTGGAGCCCCTTGAGACCGGGGACTCTGAATCACCCGGGTTTGCGGTGTGGGCCCGGGCGGTGCAGAGGGAACTAGGAGAGCGACGAATGCGGAAGACGCCCGGCCGTTGTAACTATGTGTTTCGTCTGCGTGTTTCGCTCGCGTCTCATTCGATTCGTCGGGTCTTGCTCGGCGTGGCATCTGCACGGCAGCCGTGATTCGCCGCAGCCTGCGTCACTCGCATGTATTGGAGCTGCCCAGGGCTGCGGTGGCTCGGCCGAGGGTGTTGTCTGATGCGCGACAGAAGAACGGTGGAAGATTCGGCAGCGCTTCACATGGAATAGAGAGAGCCAGCCGAGAGAGGGAGGTGGCTAGCACACTGGGGTTTGAGAGGGAGGCAAAGCAGGCGCAATCAGCAGGAATGTGCGCTGGGAGATAAGAGCGAGCATGCGGGGGCGTTCGCACTGAAACTGCTTCCTCTACGACCCGTCACGATGCCCCGAGGGTGCGCACTGTAAACGGTAAACGGTAAACCTCTCCGAGCCGTCACCACCCTCACTGCGCGCCCACGTCGTCGCCTGGCCCCCCTTCCCCGCTCAGCGAGCCACTACCAAGAGAGTCAACACTTGCCAGTTGATCTCTCTGTTTCAGCTGACCTGGTAGCCTGCCTCCCGAGGCGGAGACCTCAATCCCGAAATGGGACACGCCCAGGGGAGCGTGCTGAGCACCCGCTGCGTCAGACCGGCGCCGACCGGCTGTGAGGAGAGCCGCCACCAGCAGGCCTGAGGAGTTCGGCTTCGACATGTTGAAGGTCTCCCCGACAGAGTTGGAGGTCTCTCCGAGAGCCTCGAGAGAGAGAGATCGCCTCTGTACTACAGCAGCCGCGCAACGCAGCTCGCCGGCTTCCCGCTGGGGACTGCTCTCTGTTACTGAGTGTTTCCTCAAGGCAATTAGATTCCTGAAATTTACAGTGTGCACGTGCACACGTGTGCACAAGAGTTTCAGTTTGTGGCGCGAAAGTGAAGGCTTTACGCCACACATACACATCGAGAAATCGTCGCCACTAAACGACAACAACAACAAAAATCTCCTGCGATCGTAAGAATCCTCTCGAACTCACAGCGGAAGTAATTAATTTAATTTGATACACATTCGCCACACATCGACACGCACACGCAGAACAGCCACTGCAGGTACTACTTGGAGGGCGCGCTCGCCCGTCGTCGTGCAGCAGATCGCCCATCGCGATCTGCGCGCGTTGGGGTCTTTGGTCCTCGAAGCCAGCAATGCGCACGCGCGTTGCATGCGGCGATGGTGGTTCGCGTGCCACATTTCACGGTGCCTGCTTCCTTTTGGTGGCGGCGCTGATGCTGTGCGGAACAGGTATGTATAGAGAACCCTTCGTGATCTGTCGGGCTGATACGCAAGCCAGTGGCTCTGGCAGTGGTGGCCCTGGCTTTTTCTCCACGCTGCGGTGTGCTGCGAGGGGGGCACAGAGACTCTGATTATCTAGCAAGACTGGGGCCATGCAGGCCATGTCGCATGCGTGCTCAGCATGCATGCGCGTTGCGACGACTTGAGGGCTTCACGGAACCACCTGCCATTGTTCCCTTACCTGTGTCGGCAGTTTTGTTGCGGCAGTCGGCAGCAAACGACACGCACAGCAAACGACACGCACACGCACACGCACACGCACACGCACACGCACACGCACACGCACACGCACACGCACACGCACACGCACACGCACACGCACACGCACACGCACAGGCGGCATGCGGGTGGGCCCGACAGCCACACAGGCAGGCCGAGCGCGCACCAACCCCGGCGACGACCCCGGTGGCGCAGACACGGCGCTAATACGCGCGGGCAAGCATGCGCTCGGGGCGCGCAAGCACAGCCCGCCGCCGACGCGCGCACGCAGCCCTCCGCCGCCGCCGCCTCACAAGCCCCGGCCGGATCCTAGCCCGGATCCCGGGCCAGAGCCGGGGCCAGAGCCGGGGCCAGAGCCGGGGCCGCGCCCAGACCCAGGCTCAGGCGCACTGGGTGAGTTTTTGCGCGTGGTCGATGTTACAGTCGTGTTGGACGCCTTTGGTGGCGTATTAGACGTGCACTTGCGCACTCAATCCCGAGGCATGCAGAAAGCACCACCCACACTCGTCCACTGCGTGGATACAACACACCAGTGGTGTCATTTACGCCCCCGCAGCCCCTGCAGCCCCCGCTGCGGGGGCGAATCGCGGGGATTTCGCTCCGAAATGTGTGAAATTTGAGGATTTCACACTTTTCCGCAAAAAAATGCCTCCTGCTGGGGCAACTTGGCATGTTCCCTCCTGTGTTGCCGGGGCAAACGGGACATTCTTGGTTTCCTTAATGACACCACTGCAACACACTGAATGTGCCCATCCCACTAGCTCTCGTACATCTGTTCCCGCCATGCGTCTCAGTTCGGGCAGCCCGCCTGGCCACCCTCCTCCTCCTCCTCCGTTCATCATGTGGCGTGTGCACCACCGCACACCGTGGCACGCTCATTTGGGGGTACGATTGAAGGTTGGCTACCCCAACCCCGTGTGGAGGGTGTCAGTGACGCTCGCGGCTACCTCCAAACCCGTGGCACGAGTAAAAAAAACGTATATGCTGTTACTCGATACTTGCTCGATACTGCATGGATTTCATTTGCTCGCTCGCTCACTCGCTCGCTCACTCGCTCGCTCGCGCGCGCACGCACCCACTGCCTCCCGCACTGCCTCCCTCGCTCCGTCCCTCGCTCCCTCGCTCCCTCCCTCGCTCCCTCCCTCGCTCCCTCGCTCCCTCCCTCGCTCCGTCCCTCCCTCCCTCCCTCCGTCCCTCCCTCCCTCACTCGCTCACTCGCTCGCTCGCTCCTCCTTTCCCGTGCCCTTTCTCGCAGGCATGCTCTGGTCGATCTTCATCGGCACCCTCATCATATTTTCGGCGCTGCTGCTGCTGGGTTCCCTCGCTAACTGCGCTAAGGCGAGTGGCAGAGATTGGTGCATGACAGGGGTTTCTTTGGGGGCTGTCAGGCTGTCGGTTTTCCTGGAGAGGGCCTTCTGGACTCTGCGAGTTTCTGGAGAGCTCCCCGGTGTGTCTCCGGGTTTGGGCTTTTTTTCGGGGCGGTCTCCTCATCGGAATCCGATCGGCGAGGAGAACCCTGGTGCATGCGTGCGTTAGGGTTGGGCACTCTCTCTCATTTTGGCGGCGCTGCTGCTTTCCTCGCACACTAGGACACGATTTCAGTCCTACACTGAATCGCATGGCCGCCGCACCATTGGAGCACCATCAGAGCAATATGAGAGCACCATCGGCGCACCATCAGAGCACCATCAGAACACCATCAGAGCACCATGTGCCTGTGTTTGACAGGTTTTACATGTACACACTCGGACGACCCCGGGGCGTGAGTGAAGGCCTAGACGTCTAGGGGGACTCTACTAGGAGAGCCCACAGGGCCACGCAAGCGCCAGCCTTTACCAGGAGCCTCCTAGCACACAGGTTGCAGATGGCATGGCAGTCTCTATGACGAGTCAGATCCTATCAGAGAGAGAGAGAGGTCGGATGACACCCACACCCCTCAGCCCACACCCCACACTCCACACCCGCAGGTCATCCTCATCGTGTCCACACTCGGCGAGCTGCCACCACCCCCGGAGTACTCGTCCCCGCGGACCACAGACGGGTCCCTAGGAGGGTCTGCCAGCGGATGGAGTAACGCAAGCAGCCCTGGTGGCAGCCCCTCTCCCGCTACTGCTTGACCCGCATTGCGCGCGCCCGTGACTTAGTCTCTCCATCCCTTTCCCACCCTCTCTCTATGGTCTAGCCACCGATCGAGTCACCCAACTAACTGTGACAGGAGACTCTCCAGCAGGGTCCGCGCGCCCATGGTGTACTGTGTGACTAAGCCACGAATTGGCTTGCCCGGAACCTCTCTCTCAGTGCATGGAGAGGTGGCAGCCTGGGAGGTGGCGGAAGGAAGGGCGGATTGTGGCATGTGTGGCATGTCCCAAGGCATACTGCCACGCTGACGGCCTGCCTGTAACTGATCCATTGTAGTTCAGGCGTTACAGGAGTGAGCGCGGGGATTACAGGCGTGGTGAGGGGGGGGCGTCTGCAAACTCTCTGCGTGCATCCGTTGAAGTGGACGTGCACGACCACCCCCGTGACCCCCGTGCACCATCCATCCACCAGGTTCTACGAGGTTCCAACACCAAACACGCATACGTATACCCGTCTGTTGCTGGGGGGTGTCCGTGGGGGTGCCTTGCAGGCGGTCATTCCGGCAGTAGGCATGGACCATCTCTTGAGCCGTCTCCTGCCAAATGTGCGCGAGAAATGTGCCCGGCACAGCCTCACGTCTCATCGGTTTACAGTTAGGCCTCACCCAGTAACAGTAACACGGGGTTTCCAGCTAAGCAGGCTACTCTTCTACTAGAGACACCCGCCGATACTCCAGCACACTGAAGTACTAGAGTACCGCCGGCTCCCGGCCAATAGACTACCGCTCCCGCCGGCTAGTCTACCCCAAACAGCGGTCTCTGAGAGACATGTCTGGCAAGGAGCATATAGGAGAGGACCTTCCTCAGGGTCACAGTAGTGGCCTTGTGGCCAGTCAAGCCGGCAGAGCCGACTGGCGCTGACTGGAACGGTCCCCGCCTGGCAGTGCATGGCTGTCCAGCTCTCGTTTGCATGGGGCTCAGCCGGCGCCCCATGCCTCATGCATGGCCAGGTCCCACCCTCCAGGGGTGCATGGACGACAGAGTTGTCATGGAGGCTGCCTGAAGACCTTCCAACGCCAGTCACCGGCAGACGAGCGACCCCGAGGATGAGCGCGGTGACGAACGCTGCGATTGGTGAAGCGGATTTACTCTGTGTTGCCTCGGCGGTCGCCACCGCTGAAGCCGTGATGGTAGCCCGCCTCCACGGGCAGCCATCTTGACCAATGTCCAGCATGCATTGACGGGCGCCAGCTCCTCCGCTCGTCGATCAACTCGTCGAGATCGGTGCCGCATGGCGTCCTGCATGGGGGGAAGATAAGGGCCGTCTCCCAGCACGGGCCGCGGCAGCGCCGCGGCTACTCGCCAAGCCATGGCAGCGCCGGGCAAGCCGCTCCTGAAGTGTTCCACCGAGGGGCAGTTTAGCAGGAGCCGGGCCAGTCGTATTTTACCCCGCTCGTCAGCGGCACGGAGATCCTCGTCACCAGCAGCGCCGCATTGCTGGGTCCAGGGCTCGGCGACGAGAACGCGCCTCCGTTAATCGAGCCTCTGACCCCTTGGGGCATAAACCTGCGCAGGCCGCCTATTAATCACATGTGAGGATGCACACTCTGTGCTGCAACCCAACCTCTGGCCAGCACGCCGGTCCCATGGCCAGCCCAAGGGCTTGCGGCCTTCCCCTTCTTGGAGCCTACTCCAAGTCAAGTCAGCCAGCCTACCAGGGATCGCTGCCCGCGTAGGCTAGCGCACTGCGTGGCCTTGTGGGCTGTCCTAGTAGAGCCCCCCCTAGACGTGTAATCTAGGCCTTAACTCACGCCCCAGGGTCCTCCGAGCGCATACGTGTAAAACCTGTAAAACCTGGAGCCTACTCCAAGTCAATTCAGTACGAGTCCCCCGTCGACATCAGCCGGTGCACCTCTGACCGCAGCACGCTGACCTTGCCCTCCAGCCCCATCAGCTCCTCGTCCTTCTCCTGCGAGGACAGCACAAGGCAGTGCACAGTCAGGGCATGCATGCCATGAGTACCGCGTGCTAGCTGTGTTGACACGTTTTGTGTGCGCATGCGTGTGTGTGTGTGTGTGTTGACGCGTTTTGTGTGCGTATGCATGTGTGTGTCCAGTGAAGAGCGAGATCGAGGGAGCCCTCCTGCCCTGTGACCTCCTCGTCCTTCTCCTGCGGGCACAGCAACAGGCGCAGCACAGCAACCACGCAGTCAGGACACACACGCCACGTGCTCAAATGTTTCACATGACGGGCGCCAAAACCCATCAGCTCCTCGTCCTTCTCTTGCAGCCAGCACGAGGAAGCACCAGGCGGTGGGCAGTCAGGGCATGCACGCCATGAGCAACACATGCGAGCGGTGTGCGTGCGTTTTGTGTGCGTATGCGTGTGTGTGTGCACATGCGTTTGTGTGCAGTGTGTGTGTGTGTGTGTGTGTCCAGTGTAATGTGAGAGGAAGGGCGCCCTCCGGCCCCGTGAACTCCTCGTCCTTCTCCTGTGGGGACAGCACCAGGTGCGGCACAGCAACCACGCAGTCAGGACACGCACTCTACGTGCTCAAATGTGCGTTACATGAAGGGCGGCCGCCAACCCCTTTGAATGCTAGCTAGCCTCGGTAGGCAGCTCCCTCAATCCTACGCCCCGAGGGTGCGTACTGTGAACTGTAAACGGTCATCCCCATGACCTCCTCATCCTCTGCACCCACGCAGCACCAGGCAGTGGGCAGCTGGTTAGTAAAAGACTGTACCTGCAGCTCCGTCTGCATTGCCGCCTGACCCTGCCACGCCTGTCCCGGCTGTCCAAGCTGCGCGCAGCCACACCTGCCATCACCAAGCCACACACCGGCATTTTGTGGCGACCACACCGACGTTTTCCTATTTACTACGATAGAAAAGACCAGTCTATATAAAAAGACCGACCTGCAGCTCTGCCTGCATTGCCGCCTGAGCCTGCGCCGCATGCCCCAGCTGCTCCTGCAGCGACCAGCCACACCCCTCCACACTTACACTCAGCAAACACATAATAACAGGAAAATGGGTCTAAACAACACACGAAAATGCCTACCTGCAGCTCTGCCTGCATTGCCGCCTGAGCCTGCCTTGCCTGTCCAAGCTGCGCCCAGCCACAACCCTCCACACCTGCCATCACCAAGCCACACACCGGCATTTTGTGGTGACCACACCGACATTTTCCTATTTACTATGATAGAAAAGGCCAGTCTATAAAGATACCGACCTGCAGCTCTGCCTGCATAGCCGCCTGAGCCTGCGCCGCCTGCCCAAGCTGCTCCTGCAGCGCGCGCGACGCTTCCTCTGATCGGTACACAATGGCCTCGAGCTCGCGCACACGTGCATGGGAGGAGCCTGTGTGTGTGCGTGTGCGTGTGTGTGTGTGTGCGCGTGGGCATGTATGCGTGTGTGTGTGTGTGTGCGCACGCGACGTCTCCTCTGATCGGTACAGTGGCCTCGAGCTCGCGCACACGCGCATGGGAGGAGCCTGCGCGCGTGCGTATGCGTGCGTGCGAGCATGTGTGCGCCTGTGTGTGTGTGCGCGCGGGGGCATGTGTGTGCACGTGTGTGTGTGTGTGTGTGTGTGTGCGCGCGCGACGCCTCCTCTGATTGGTACATAATCGCCTCGAGCACGCGCACACGCGTGTGGGAGGAGTCTGTGTGTGCGCGCGCGTGTGTGTGTGTGTGTGTGTGCGCGTGGGCATGTATGCGTGTGTGTGTGTGTGTGCGCACGCGACGCCTCCTCTGATCGGCACAGTGGCCTCGAGCTCGCGCACACGCGCATGGGAGGAGCGTGCGCGCGTGCGTGTGCGTGCGTGCGAGCATGTGTGCGTCTGTGTGTGTGTGCGTGTGTGTGTGGGCATGTGTACGTCTGTGTGTGTGTGTGTGTGTGTGCGCACGCGCTGCCTCCTCTGATTGGTACACAATCGCCTCCAGCTCGCGCACACGCGTGTGGGAGGAGTCTGTGTGTGTGCGTGTGCATGTTTTGTGTGCGTGTGTGTGCGTGTGACGCCTCCTCTGATCGGTACACAATGGCCTCGAGCTCGCGCACACGCGCATGAGAGGAGCCTGCGCGCGTGCGTGTGTGTGCGTGTGCGTGGGCATGTGTGTGTGTGTGTATGACGCCTCCTTTGATCGGTATGCAATGTCCACCAGTTGGCTCATATTGAACAGCCCCCTCCCCCACGAAGCACGTGCGGCGGTTACTTTCAAGCAGCGGTTACTTATAAACAGCAGTTACTGTCAAACCCACCTGGTCCAGAGAACGCCTCCAGCTGGTCCTGCTGCTCCTCCATCAGCTGGCTCATGTCGGATATCTGCGCCGCAGTGCGCGCGGCCTCCGTGGCCTGGGCCTCAACCTGCATGGAAAACAGGCAGTAGCAGCAGTGGCAGTCAGGCGCCCTGATAAAAGCATGGGGCTAGGAGAGGCTCCTGGTCTCTAAAACATGCATGACAGCCGGTGCGCTCAGCTGCTTCAACCTGCAACTTGCGCCCTGCCTGGAAAACAGGCGACCGGTGCTCTCAGTTGCTGGGAGCCTGGCGCGTGGGTGGTGTTGACACACATAGCTTCACGGGGTCGACGTATTAAAAATCATACGCTTTTCAACACACGTTCGGATGCATGGCACGAGAGCTGTGGTTGGACGACTGGGACGAGGGGCGACTCGTCAGACGGTTTACAGTTCTGGCTATCTGATGGTGGTCTTAGTTCGTTCAAATTAAAATTCAGGCGGCAACAGTGGGCGCCTGTCAACCATGCACGGCAGTTGCTGGGAGCCCGACGCGTGGGTGGAGTTGGGTGTGTGTATGTTTGAGGGGCTGTACAGCAGAGCGTCGGATATCTGCACCGCCGTGCGCGCGGGGCCTCCGCGGCCTGGGCTGCAACCAGGACAGAACACAGGAGGGGGTGGGTCTCTCTCACTCTTGCATGCTCATATCAAACAGCCCAATCCCCCCCCACCACCACCACGCACACAGATTTGCACAGACTTGCACACGCACACACACCTGTGAACGCAGCTCTGAACAGCTCGCATGCAGCCCCCTCCCCCCTCCTCAGTGATCTCCTTTTCAGGAGTTTTAATTAATTAGTCCACAGCCGGAGTTTGCTTTGACCGCATTGACCTCTCGTTGAACGTTTGTCCTCATACATCAATCATTTGAAAGCTGTTGACGTGCTCTGTCTGGCGGGCTTGTCAGTCTAGCAATCCACTGGATGGGTTGAGCTGTGCTCAGGGTCAAAGTACAGCCAGAATGCAGCCAAGTGGCTGTGGAGAGCCAAAAAGGAACTCACTGCCCCCCCTGCACCATTCCTCCCTCATGATCATCGCTCACACAATCCCTCCCTACTGCCCTCCCAAAACACACACCTGTGCACGCAGCTCCGAACAGCTCGCATCCAGCTGCCCAATCGCCTCCTCATACTCATCACGCTGGCGCCGAAGCTCCTGCGTTTTTTTGTATTTTGTTTTTGTTTTTGCATTTCATTTGTTTTTGCTGTGTTTTTGCTTTTGCTTTGCTTTTGTTGTTTTTGTCTTTGTTGCCATTTGAAAGGTTGAAGTCACGGTGTTTAGGTTACCGGGTCTAGGGCTTGGGGGGCTTGGGGTTGAGGATAACCCGATCGCCTCCTCGTACTCGACATGCTGGCGCCGAAGCTCCTGCGTTTTTGTTTTTGTTGCCATTTTAGAGTCTGAGGTTACGGTTAAGTCGTGGTCAATGCCTGTCTGACTGTTCCCCCTCCTCTCTCTCCATCTCTCCCTCTCTCTCTCCCCTCTATATGCGGCGCGTCTGCATCCTGTACTAGACTCTGCAAACGCAGCCTGTAGACTCTGCACACACGTACACACACAGCCCACACACCTGCAGCTCCCCGCTTGCCAGAAGAAGCTTCTCCTTGTAGTCGAGACTGACTGCCCCCCCCCCTCTCTCTCGCCCTCCCTCTCTTACCTCCAAATGCGGCGCGTCTGCAGCCTGTGCTAGACTCTACAGACGCAGCCTGTGGACTCTGCACACACACACACACACACACACACACACACACACAGACCACACATACATGCAGCCCACACACACCGTTTTATGTGGCGCATCAGTGCTATAGACTCTATAGACTTAGACACACCTGCAGCTCCCCGCTTGCCAGCGACAGCTTCTCCTTGTAGTCGAGACTGTCTGTCTGACTGTGTCCCCTCTCTCTCCCTCTCTCTCTTTCTTGCTTATATATAAGCCACATGTGGCGCATCAGTACTATAGAATCCACAGACTTTGTAGGCCCACCTGCAGCTCCTGGCTTGCCAGAAAAAAACTTCTCTTCATAGTCAAGACTGTCTGACTCTCTCTCTCTCTCTCTCTCTCCCTCCTTTCTATGTGGCACATCAGTGCTATAGACTCTACAGACTTAGTAGGCACACCTGCAGCTCCTCGCTTGCCATCGACAGCTTCTCCTCGTAGTCAACACACCTGCGGCACAGCGTGTGGGTCAGGGGTTTCCTTGGGGTCAGTCATCCTTTAGGACTAGAGGTAGTCTTTGCTGGAAAGCCGATGTAACTGTCACTGTAGTCATCCTTTCGTTTTTTTCCAGAAGAGGGTTCCCCGGTTTCGTCGGGATTTTGGGCTGCACGAAGAGCTTCGAAATGTGTGAAAATTGATGATTTCACATTTCCCCCTTAGCAATCGCCTCCGCGCAGGCCTTCGCACGTTGTTTTTCCCGAAGGCGCCTCCCTCAAACTATCGGGCGCGCGCCCTTTGGGCACGCTTTTTCCGTTTCCCCATCTGGAAGGAAACCCCTGGTGTGGGTGCACGCCGGTGTTGTTGGATCATTTTCGCGCTGGGCCTACGCGTTGGCAGGCAGCCGGGTGGTGGCCACCCCCTACCACAGCCCCCTCATAGGGTGTGTTCCCACTCGGACTCTTACAAGTTTTCTAGAAAACTTCTAGGTTTTCTAGTCGCGCTAGAGGGCCCCCGAGTGACCCCCTAAGCAATCTAGAAGAAGTGTTTCCTCTTCAAGTCACAGTCGACGTTCAGTCAACGTTGCGAGCGTCTCCGACGTCGAGAACGCTCCAGTCAAAGTCGCTCCCCACCCTTCTTCCAGACAGAAGGAACTTCTAGGTCGTGAGTGGGAACACACCCACCGTGTTACCCCGGCTGTAGAAAGGGACGCACAAACCCACTCAAGACTGTGGAGAGGAGTGGAGAGGAAAGAAGAGTGAGGAAAACGCACCGTCGTCGCATCACCTCATACTCTGATGAGCTCGGCTGCCCGCGCCGCGCAGCCAGCTCTGCACTCGTGGTCGAGAGCTCATTGGTGAGGGAGGCAACGCGGCCCTGCGGGAGGGGGGGGGCAGTGTGTGTGTGTGTGTGTGTGTGGACAGTTCACTGCTGAGAGAGGCAACGCGAACCGTGTGTGTGTGTGTGTGTGTGCATGTGTGTGTGTGTGTGCGCCAGTAGTAGAACAGGCATTGCCGGTGCATGCGACGGCCTCATGTAACGCTTGCTTGGTTGGTTGTGTGTGTTTGCGTGTGCCAGCTCAGTGCTTGCGGTCGAGATCATTGGTGAGGGAGGCGACGCGGCCCTGGTGTGTGTGTGTGTGTGTGTGTGTGTGTGTGTGGGCGTGCATCTGTGTGCGTGTCAGCTAAGCGCTCGTGGTGGAGAGCTCATTGGAGATTGAGGCGACGCGGTCCGAGTGTGTGTGTGCGTGTGTGTTTGTCTGTGCGTGTGTGTGTGCGTGTGAAGGTGTGTGTGCGTCTGTGCGCGTTTCAGCTGAGCACTCTTAGTCGAGAGCTCGTTGGTGAGGGAGGCGATGCGGCCCTGGCGTGTGTGTGTGTGTGCGTGTGTGTGTCCGTGTGTGTGTCAGATCTGCACTCGTGGTTTGGAGCTTGTTGGTGTGGGAGGCGACGTGGCCCTGATGTGTGTGTGTGTGTGTGTGCGTGTGTGTGTAACTGTGTGTGACTGGCCTTTCATCCTGGCCGCAAATCCACCCCCCCCCCCAAATCCAACAGCGCACCTGCAGCTCCCCCAACACCTTTTGGCCCTCGTCTGCGCGGCCAAGAACGGCCGGAGCGTGCGGGCTCCAGGGCAACCCAGCAGTGATTTCCTTTATGGCGTGTGGCGCTGGATTTTGGAGGCATGGAGCCAAGGTCAAGTCAAATGGCACTCGAATAGCTAAAAAAAACGAGCAGGAAACCACTGCGACCTACATCCAGACCCGGTTCTGCCTCAAGACAGGGCCGTGAACATACGGCGTCGAACACTGGCCTTGAATTCTAGCCGCAAATCCACCCCCCCAAATACAACAGCGCACGTGCAGTCCCCCTCCCAGCACATTTTGACCCTCGTCTGCGCGGCCTAGCACGGCTGGGGCGTGCGGGCTCAAGGGAGGCCCAGCAGCAGTGATTTTGTTTTGGGCTCCTGGGAGCCATTGGGAGCCATTTGGCTACTGACGATCTCATCAGATAGAGCTCAACCAACCGAGCTGCTTGATGGTCTGACGATTCCATCAGATAGATCTCGTCAAGAGCTTGAAAATTACCGATGTTTGATGGTTAACGGTCAACGCTAAGGCAGCGGTCAAGGCAGTCAACGGGACGTTGGTCCGCGCACCGGCTTCCACAAAACAACTAAAACATCTAAAAACAAAATCACTGCTCAGCAGTGATTTCCGTTGCGGCGTGTGGAGCCGGATTTTGGAGCCATGGAGCCTGATCTCCAGCCAAGTGGCAGTCAAACAACTAAAAAAATCAATTAGAAGTTGTGCGGTCGGGCGCTACACGCCGAGCAAGGTCGAATGCGCTGCCTGTATAAGCTGCGTCACACACGGCTGTAAAATCCATCACCAACATGCAAAGGAAATCACTGCAACCCAAATCCAGAGCGCGGTTTGGCCCCAACATACAAACACTTCGAACACTGGCCTTGAACCCAGGCCTCAAATACAGGTACAGTAACAGAGGCATCGGCTTTCCAGCGAAGACTACTACCTTATAGTCCTAGTCCCACCGCCTAGGCCCAGGTCCAGTTCTGTCCCTTACAATCACTTGTGACGGGGCGGTAGCCACCAGCCGGCTGCCTGCCAACGCACCACCCTAGGCGCCCCTAGCGCAGAAAGGAGAGCGATAATGCGCCGTCTCACAAATAAACCCCAGCTTCTCCCTCAAAACCACCACCACTAGGTCCACCGACGCACCTGCAGCTCCCCCATCGCCTTTTGTCCCTCGTCCGCGCGCGCCGTGTGGCTGGCGGCCTCGGCGCGCGCAGCTGCCAGACGCGCCTCTGATGCCACGGCCTGCATAGTGGACAGGGGAGAGCAGATGGGGGGAGGGGGGGGGTCAGTTCATGGCCCCATAACAAGAGGCGTGCACAGAGCACGCTGAAGAAGGAAAAATCGTGCGCGCGCCGTGTGTCTGGCTGGCCTCGGCGCGTGCAGCTGCCAGACGCGCCTCTGATGCCACGGCCTGTACGCATGTGTGTGTGTGTGTGTGTTTGTGTGTGTGTGTGTGTGTGTGTGTTTATGCGTCATTCAGTTTTTTGTTTGGGGGGAGGGAGGTTTATGAGAGTGGTGTGGTGTGTGGGACTTGACAGCATCTGGTATGTTTCTGAGAGGCGACTGGCGCATGTGTGTGTGTGTGTGTGTGTGTGTTTGTGTATGTGCGTCATTCAGTTTTTTGTTTGGGTGGAGGGGAGGTTTATGAGAGAGGTGTGGTGGGTGGGACTTGACAGCATCTGGTATGTTTCTGAGAAGCGCCTGGCGCACGTGTGTGTGTGTGTGTGTGTGTTTGTGTATGTGCGTCATTCAGTTTTTGTTTGGGGGGAGGGGAGGTTTATGAGAGTGGTGTGGTGGGTGGGACTTGACAGCATCTGGTATGTTTCTGAGAGGCGCCTGGTGCATGTGTGTGTGTGTGTGTGTGTTTGTGTATTTGCGTCATTCAGTTTTTTGTTGGGGGGGAGGGGGAGTTTATGAGAGTGGTGTGGTGGGTGGGACTAGACAGCATCTGGTCCGTTTCCGCGAGGCGCCGCGTGGCTGGCGGCGCGTGGCTGGCGGCCTCAGTTCGTGCAGCTGCCAGACGTGCCTCCGATGCCACGGCCTGCATAGTGGACAGGGGAGAGCAGATGGGGGGAGGGAGGGGAGGGGGGTCAATTCATGGCCCCATAACAAGAGGCGTGCACAGAGCACGTTGAAGAAGGCAAAATCGTGCTCGCGCCGCGTGGCTGGCGGGCCTCGGCGTGCGCAGCTGTCAGACGCGCCTCTGATGCCACGGCCTGCATTGTGGACAGGGGAGAGCAGATGGGGGGGAGGGGGGGGAGGGGGGTCAATTCATGGCCCCATAACAAGAGGCGTGCACAGAGCACGTTGAAGAAGGCAAAATCGTGCTCTCGCCGCGTGGCTGGCGGGCCTCGGCGCGCGCAGCTGTCAGACGCCCCTCTGATGCCACGGCCTGCATAGTGGACAGGGGAGAGAAGATGTGGGGAAGGGGGGGAGGGGGGTCAAGTCATGGTCCCATACTAGGAGGCGGAGCACGCTCAAGGAGGTAGATGCGCGCGATGCACCGCGTGGCTGGCGGCCTCGGCGCGCGCTGTGGCCAGACGGGATTCTGACGCCAGAGCTTGAATGGAGGATAGGGGAGAGATGAGGTGTGTGTGTGTGTGTGTGCAGGTCACTCTCTGGCCCACCCAATCTGTCCCACACTCTCCATCACACTCAGTCACACACACTCTGCCCCACACTCTCGGTCCCACACTGTCTGGCCCACCTGCTCCCCCACGGGCGCATTTGCAGCACCAAGGCTGACCTGCAGTTCACCGCGCACTCTGCCCCAAACTTCCTGTCCCACACTTTAAACTCTGAACCGTTTAACCCTAAACCCTCGGTCCCACACTCTCAGTCACACTCTCAGCCGCACCTGCCTCCCCCATGCGTGTTTGCAACAGCACAGTGCACACATGTCCAGCTCTAGGTACTATCAACACAACGGGTGAGTCTGCGGAACCTGCTCCCCCATGTGCGCAGCAGCAGCAGCAGCGGCCACCTGCACACACTCTCTGTCCCCCACACTCTCTTGTGTCACACTTTATCCCACACTTCCAGCCACACCTGCTCCCCCATGCGCGCATTTGCAGCACCAAGGCTGACCTGCAGTTCACCGCGCACTCTGCCCCAAACTTCCTGTCCCACACTTTAAACTCTGAACCAAACAACCCTAAACCCTCGATCCCACACTCTCAGTCACACTCTCAGCCGCACCTGCCTCCCCCATGCGTGTTTGCAACAGCACAGCGCACACATGTCCAGCCCTAGGTACTATCAACAAATGGGGTGAGACTGCGGAACCTGCTCCCCCATGTGCGCGTTTGCAGCAGCAGCGGCCACCTGGACCCTCTCTCTGTCCCCCACACCCACTGTCACACTTTTTCCCACACTTCCAGCCACACCTGCTCCCCCATGCGCGCGTTTGCAGCACCAAGGCCGACGTGCAGTGAAGTGCGCATTCTGCCTCACAATTCCTGTCTCATACCTTAAACCCTGAACCGTACAACCCTAAACCCTCGGTCCCACACTCACACTCAGTCACCCACACTCAGCCGCACCTGCCCCCCCATGCGTGTTTGCAACAGCACAGTGCACACACGTCCAGCCCTATGTACTCAACACAAGGGGTGAGTCTGCGGAACCTGCTCCCCCATGTGCGCGTGTGCAGCAGCAGCGGCCACCTGGACCCTCTCTCTGTCCCCCACACCCACTGTCACACTTTTTCCCACACTCCCAGTCACACCTGTTCTCCCATGCGCGTGTTTGCATTAGCAAGGTCGACCTGTAGCGCTGCACACCGCGTGCGCAGCACTGCCACTTTGACGCCGTCGTCCGTCGCTCGCCCCAGCTGCGCGTTGGCTTCCGCCACCTTCTCCTCAGCTTCCTTGGCCGCCCCGATGCAGCGCACGTTGTCGCGCGCGAGATCGTTGAGCTGGGCATTGAGAGAAGAGACATCGGCCTGCGTGTGTGTGTGTGTGTGTGCGCGCGTGTGTGTGTATTTGTGTGTGTGCCTGGCACGTGGGTGTGCATGGGGAGGAAGGAAAGCACACCAAATTGTGTGTGTGTGTGTGTGCGTGTGTGTGTGCGAGCTTGTTGAGCTGGGTGTTGAGAGAAGAGACGGCGGCCTGCGTGCATGTGTGTGTGTGCGTGTGTGCGTGTGTTTGTGTGTGGTGTGTGTGTGTGTGCAGGGTGCGCAGGCGCGTGCCTGTGTGTGTCAAACTTGTGTGATTGGGGGGGGGCACGTCCGTGTGTCTGTCTGTCTGTCTGTCTGTCTTCTGTCTGTCTGTCTGTGTGTGTGTGTGTGTGTGCGCGCGAGCTCGTTAAGCAGGGCGTTGAGAGAAGAGACGTCGGCCTGCGTGTGTGTGTGTGTGTGGGGGGGGGGCGGGGCGCGTGTGTCTGTCAATTTAACTTGTGTGATGGGGGGATCTGATGGCTGCGGCTGCCATGCGGGACGTCTCGGGCGCGCTGCACAACGGTCCAGACGGGGTGCTGAAGGCCATGACAGAGTCATTCGGCAAGCTATATGGCGGGGAGACCAAGCTCAGCGACGAGACCCTGAACCAGCTGGAGAACGATGTAGCGGCGTTTGAGCTCACACGCGCCACAGAGGTGGACGAAGCGCACGGGCGCCCCCCTGACCTGGCTGAGACGGAGGCGTGTATGCGAGCGTTGCGCTCGGCCGCCGCTCCGGGCGGTGACCAGCTGGACGCCATGCTGTTGCGGTGCCCACCTGCCATCGCATGGCTCCACCGGGTCATCATCGCCGTATGGCGGTCGGGGAGAGCCCCGAGGGAATGGAAAACTGCTATTATCACACCGTTATATAAGGGGAAGGGTCCGCGTGACTCCCCTGGTAACTACCGCGGTATAAGCCTTCTCTCTATTGCCGGGAAAGTGTACGCTGCCATACTTCTGCACCGCGTCTCCACGCAGGTTGATGGTCAGTTGCATGAGGCTCAGTGTGGTTTCAGAAAAAGCAAAGGCACTGTTGATGCAATTTTTACTCTGCGCTCGCTGAGCGCGGCACATGCCGAGTACAAACAATGCATGGCTGTGGCATTTGTCGACTATTCTAAAGCTTACGATTGCATAAACCGTGCGGCACTGTGGAGAGTCCTTAGATTATATAGTGTTTATCCGCACATTATTGATCTGTTGGAGGATCTTCACACCAACACCGCAGCTGCCGTGCGGCTGGCTGGGAAAATCGGGCACGAATTCCCCGTGTCGTCTGGTGTGCGACAGGGGTGCGTCATTGCTCCTGTGTTGTTCAATGTTTTTATTGACCACATAGTGAAAAAGGCGCTAGACATGATGCCAGAGGGGGCTGGCGTGTCAGTCGTGACCCGAGCCGGCGGCTCTGTGTTGTCGTCGTCGGTTGAGCGCATAGTAATGCTGATGTATGCCGACGATTTATGTTTGTTCTCGCATGACCCAGCTCAGTTGGCGCTTATGCTGAAAATCCTTGACAAAGTGTCCTCTAGCTTTGGCATGCAAATCAACGCCGCCAAGACAGAAGTGATGATTTTGCCAGCAGATTTTGTCGCGGATCTGCCCACGTTTGCGCTGACTGGTGGTGAAGTGAAGACCGTCTCTGCATTTAAGTATCTAGGGAGTTGGATAACCCAGAGTGGTGGTGTGGAAAAGGAGATCGGTGTGCGTGTCGGTCGCGCGCTGGGCGTGTTTGCGTCTTTTGATAATATTTGGGCCAGCAAGAAGATGCAAGTGCAGTCTAAGATGCGGGTTTACAACACTTTCGTGCTGCCCCACTTTCTGTACGGCTGCGAAACATGGGCCCCGACTAAAACACAACTGACTCGATTGGAGGTTGCCCACTCTAACTGCCTTCGTCGCATTCTGGGTGTGCGCCTGGTCGACCGGCACAGATTAACTTATATTCGGCAGGCGTGCGACACTGAGCCAATTGAGAGGCTTGTGGCAAAGCGATCAATGCAGTGGCTAGGCCATGTGATGCGCATGCCGGCTTCTCGTCTTCCTCGTACGACTTTTGACTGCACAATGGATGTGGCTCGGCAGCAAGGCCGGCCTCCAGCCTCCTCCCGACACTATTTTCTTAAGCTACTGATTCAGCAGCTAGGCGAAACTAGTGGCACTCGTTCTGATTGGAAGACTTTTTCGGACACGGCGTTTGAGCGTGCTCAGGATAGGGTCGGGTGGAGAGCCGTGGTGTACGGTCCGGCTGCCCCTCAGGCGCCGGCCCCTCCACCACGGCGGTCAAGTAGATTGGCAAGCGCCACTTGACCCCCTATCCCCTAGAAGCAGTTAGGACCTATTTTGGAGGCGTCGCACAATAGCTCTCCTTTTTGCTCTGGGACTACACGTTGGCAGGCAGCCGGCTGGTGGCTACCGCCCCTCACAAGTAATTGTTAGGGCCAGAACTGGACTTGGGTCTAGGCGGTGGTACTAGGACTAGAGGTAGTCTTTGCTGGAAAGCCGATGTAACTGTAACTGATGGGGGGGGGCACATGTGTGTGTGTGTGTGTGTGTGCGTGCGAGCTCGTCCAGCTGGGTGTTGAGAGAAGAGACGTCGGCCTGCGCGTGTGTGTGTTGGTGTGTGCGTGGG
>VFSX01000612.1:25000-32500 GCA_016618255.1 Chlamydomonas sp. UWO 241 | reverse complement strand
AGCTGGTGACGGCTGTGGTGGTTGTGGAGGTGATTGGTTGGTTGGTTGGCTGCGCCAGCGCGGCCTTGCACGAGCCGCGCTGCGCTGCGAGCTCCTCTGCGTGTTGAATGACGACCCGCATTTCAGTGTTGCTGTGGTTGTGGAGGGTGGTTTTGAATGTGGTGGAGGGTGGTTGTGGAGGAGGGTTGTGAAGCTTGTTGGTTGGTTTGGGAGGGGGTTGTGGAGGTGATTGGTCGGTTGGCTGGCTGCACCAGCGCCTCCTTTAGCGAGTCGCGCTGCGACGCGAGCTTCTTCGCATGATCGATGACGAGCTGCGTGCCAGTGTTGTTGTGGCAAAATAAGCTGGTGGCAGTTGTGGCGGTTATGGAGGGTGGTTGTGGAGGTGGTTGGTTGGTTGGGTCATCACCGCCTTGCGCGAGTTGCGCTGCGACGCGAGCTTCTTCGCATGTTGGCTGATGACCTGCAATTTAGGTCGCGGTTTTGGGTTGCAAGTGGCCTTCAGATGGGTCGGCAGCTGGTTCGGCAGCTGGGCCCCGCAGCCATGATGATGCTCTCAAATGACACAGGCATTGACGCTCCCTGGCTGGCCACTTGGACGCCATGCGCCTGCTGTTCGACCACCCGGGGGTGCGGACAGCTGGGTCGGCAGCCAGTGATTTCCTTTCCGGCTCTACACAGCCATTTGGCTGTATTCCGGCTGTACGTTGACCTTGCACACAGCTCAACCCATCCAGTGGATTGTTTGTCTGACAAGCCCGCCAGACAGAGCACGTCAACAGCTTTGAAATCACCTATGTATGAGGACAAACGGTGAACAGGAAGTCAACGGTCAATGTGGTCAAGCCAAAATCCGGCTGTGGAACAATAAAAAAAATCGTGAAAAGGAAATCACTGTCCGCACCTGGGTCGGCAAGTGGCCAGCAGTGATTTTGCTTTCACGATTCGGGGCAATGTAAGGTCATTTGGCCCCAAAACAATCAAGTCGAGGGAACGCTTTTGTAGCAATGGGGCAGGGCAATTAAGTAAGTGAGTGGCGCAGTGTGGGGCAGTGCGGGGCTTTGGGTGCACCCCGGCACTGGTCAATGTAAAAAAAGCGGACAAGGCGGCCAACGGGACATGTCCCCTGTTCCACTGGAGCGCGTGTCGCCCTGTTCCACTGGAACGCGTGCGCGCGTGTCGCCTTGTTCCACTGGAGCGCGGGCGCGCAGGTCGCCCTGTTCCACTGGAACGCGTGTCGCCCTGTTCCACTGGAACGCGGGCACGCGTGTTGCCCTGTTCCACTGGAGCGCGTGCGCGCGTGTCGCCTTGTTCCACTGGAACGCGTGTCGCCCTGTTCCACTGGAACGCGGGCGCGCGTGTCGCCCCGTTCCACTGGAACGCGGCGCCCAGTTCCACTGGGACGCCATGGTAATCACCGGGGTGGGCGGTTAACGTCGGTTTACCGACTGGTTGACCGAAAGGTTGACCAAATGGTTGACCGAAAGGTTGACCACATGGTTGACCAAATGGTTTTTATATGACAGCTCTGACTTCGCTAGGTTGGCTACAGATGGCCTTAGACGATATGACAGACCTGCGTAAATATCCCACACCCTACACCCGCCACACTTTTCACACCTGCGTGTATGCCGCGTGCTTCTCCCTCTCTGCAGCCAGCTGACCTGCGTGTGCGTGTGGGATATGCGTGTGTGTGTATACACGTGTGTGTGTGTGTGTGTGTGTGCATGTGCGCGCGCGTGTGTGTGTTCGCGTGTGTGTGTGTGTGTTCGCGTGTGTGTGCACGCGCGTGTGCAAACAGCGTATCGACGTTCAGAGTTGCCTGTAACGATTCCTCTCTCCCACCCTCTTTCCCCCCTCTCTCTTTGCATGTACTTCTCTCTCTCTCTCTCTGTGTATGCGTGTGCGTGTGTGTGAGTAACCCAAGGCGCGCCCCTATAGGCACTTACCCGCCACCTCCCGTAGCCGCGTCCGCAGCACGGCAGCCTCGTGTGTGTGTGTGTGTGTGTTTGTTAGCGGGTGTGTTCGCCCCCCACCCTCCACCTCCCGCAGTCGCGTCCGCAGCACGGCAGCCTCGTGTGTGCGTGTGCGTGTGCGTGTGCGTGTGTGTGTGTGTGTTCGTCACCCACCCTCCACCTCTCGCAGCCGCGTCCGCAGCAGGGCAGCCTCGTGCGCCGCCGCCCCTGCGCTTCCGTCGTTGAAAATGCTGGCGCCGCCGCCGCTGCCTCCGTTGCGTTGCGTTGTGTGTGCCAGCGCCTGTGTGGGGGGCCCCGCTGCCCTTGCGTCCTGCGGTTGGTGGTGTGGAGGGTGGGTGTGGTGGGTGTGGATCTGCACTCCCATTGTTGAAACTGACGGCGCTGCCTCCATGGGGGCGTGTGTGCGGTGCGTTGTGTGTGCCGGCGCTTGTGTTGAGGGTGCTGCTGCTGCCCTTGCGTCCTGCGGTTGGTGGTGTGGAGGGTGGGTGTGGTGGGTGTGGATCTGCACTCGCATAGTTGGAACTGATGGCGCTGCCTCTATGGGGGCGTGTGTTCGGTGCGTTGTGTGTGCCGGCGCTTGTGTTGGGGCTCCCGCCGCCCTTGCGTCCTGCGTGTGTGTGTGCACGTATGTATATGTGTGTGTGTGTGTGTGTTTGTGGTGTGGACGCCCTTGCGTCCTGCAGTTGTGGAGGGTGGTTGCAGATCAGTGATGTTTTTTTAGATTTCCAATCAATTATTCCACAGCCGGATTTTGATTCGACCACGTTGACCGTTGACCTCCCGTTGTCCGTTTGCCCTCATACATAGGTCGTCTGAAAGCTCTTATCAACTCCATCTAGCGGGCTCGTCAGACTACCCATCCATTGAATGGGTCGAGCTGTGTTCAAGGTCGACCTACCGCCGGAATACAGCCAAATGGCTTTGAAGAGCCGAAAGGAAATCACTGTTGCGGACGTTACCAGGACTTCGACAGCGATTGCGCGGTTTACACTCCAACCACCCACACGCCTGCAGCGCTGCCTCCGCACACACACACACACACACAAACACACACACACACCTCGCACCCCACACTCCATCCGCCCACACACCTGCAGCGCCGCCTCTGCGCGAATCGCCGCGCTGGCGGCCGCCTTGACACACACGCACACACACACCACACCTCGCACACCACACTCACCCCGCCCTCCACATATACCAGCAGCGCCGCCTCAGCGCGAATCGCCGCGCTGGCGGCCGCCTTGGCACCCACACCCACACCCGCTAACCCACCCAAACACGCACACACACACACATACACACACACGCATGCACACACACACACACACGCACGCCCGTCCCCACCTACCCACCCACCTGCAGCGCAGCCTCTGCGCGAATCGCTGTGCTGGCTGCCGCCTCCGGACACACACACACACGCACACACGCACACACACACACACACGCACAAAACACACACCACACTTGCACCCCACACTCCAACCGCCCACATACCTGCAGCGCCGCCTCTGCGCGAATCGCCGCGCTGGCCGCCACCTCCACACTCACCCAACCACCCACAGGGGGGTCACACACACACACAAACACACACACACACACACACCTCGCACCCCACACTCCCCGCCCCCCCCACCCACCCGTCCACACATACCTGCAGCGCCGCCTCTGCGCGAATCGCCGCGCTGGCGGCCGCCTCGGCGTCAGCCCTCGCTGCGTTGCGCTCCTTCCTCAGGCGTTCCACCTGTGTGTGCGTGACATTTTGCGTTATTTTGGGGGGGTGGGGGTGGGGTTCAGGTGGAGGAGATGAAGGGCCTGTGAGTGCGCCATGGGGTTTTGAGCAGGTTTCGGAGGTTTCAGTTTTTGCCGTGTGGGGCATCTGCCCTCACAACATTGCGCTCTTTCCCCAGGCGTTTCACCTTTGCGTATTCCACATGTCAGGGTTTTGTAATTCGAGGCCCGGGGTTGAGGGTCAAGTGGGCGCCTGTGAGTGCGCCCTGGGGCTTGGGAGCTTTCGAGTTTTGTTGTGGGTGGGGCGCCTGCCCTCGCTGCGGTGCTCTCCTTCCCCAGGCGTTCCACCTGACAATGCTGAGTTGTGTGGGCTTGGAACAGATTCGAGGTGGTGGGCGGGGTGCGGCACGGTGGGTGGGGGGTGGGGGACAGAACAACCAGAACATGCAGGCATGCTGGATATCCATCTCTGACAACATCCCCCCCTCTCTCGTGCGCGGCGCGGAGAGCTGCTCTGTAGAAACACAAGTTTCCTCCTACACCAGCAAAAAGGGCTCGTGGGCGCAACGCACGCTGCATCTAGGGTGACGGAACGGGGAGAGGGAAAGTAACAGTGGAACCAAACATGAAACGCACCTCTGAAGACACCTCCCCCACTCTCGCGCGTGATGCGGAAAGTTTTGCTGACGATGGATTTAATAGTCGTGTTGCTCTCAAAACAACGCAAACCCGTCTACACCAGCGAACAGGGTACGCAGGCAAAACGCACGCTGCATCCAGGCCCTAAGGGCGACCGGAGAGGGACAGGGGAGGATGAGTAAAACCAAACATGAAACGCACCGCGGACGACAACTCCCCCAATCTTGCGCACGATGCAGAGAGCTGCTCGCGAGCTGCCGACAGCTGCAGTAGGTGTGTGTGTGTGTGTGTGTGTGTGTGTGTGTGACGCGGCCAGCTGCTCACGTGCTGCTGAAAGCAGCGGCACGTGTGTGTATGTATGTATGTACGTGTGTGTGTGTGTGTGTGTGAGGCGAGCTGCTCGCTAGCGGCCAAGGCAGCCGTGTGAGGTCTGCCCTCACACAACCCAAAACAAGCAAACTGAGTAAACGAACACACACACACACACACCTCCTCTCGCGTCGCGTCACCCCGTGCGCGGGCCTCCTCCAAACGACCGTACATCTCCGTCAGATCAGCTTCCATGGATCGTTGAGATTCTGCGCGACCGCCCGCGAGGCCTGCCTGCTGCCGCGCCGAGGCCTCGACACTCGCCAGCTGAGACTGCGTGCGTGTGTGCGTGCATGTGTGTGTGTGTGTGTGTAAGACTGCGTGTGTGTGTGTATGCATGTGTGTGCGTGTGTGTGTGCGTGCGCGTGCGTGTGTGTCAACCGGGAGGTCTTGGTCCTGGCCAGCGGAGTCTGTGTGTGCGTGTGTGTGTATGTGTGTGTGTGTGTGTCTGTGTGTGTGCCAACCGCGAGGCCTTGGCACTGACCAGCTGAGACTGTGTGTGTGTGTGTGCGTGTGTGTGCGCATGGCACCCGCGAGGCCTGTCTGCTGCCGCACCGAGGCCTCGGCACTGGCCAGCTGAGACTGTGTGTGTGTGTGCGTGCATGTGTGTGTGTGTGTGTGTAAGACTGCGTGTGTGTGTGTATGCATGTGTGTGCGTGTGTGTGTGCGTGCGCGTGCGTGTGTGTCAACCGTGAGGTCTCGGTCCTGGCCAGCTGAGTCTGTGTGTGCGTGTGTGTGTGTGTGTGTGTGTGTCTGTGTGTGTGCCAACCGCGAGGCCTTGGCACTGACCAGCTGAGACTGTGTGTGTGTGTGTGCGTGTGTGTGCGCATGGCACCCGCGAGGCCTGTCTGCTGCCGCACCGAGGCCTCGACACTCGCCAGCTGAGACTGCGTGCGTGTGCGTGCATGTGTGTGTGTGTGTGTGTGTAAGACTGCGTGTGTGTGTGTGTATGCATGTGTGTGCGTGTGTGTGTGCGTGCGCGTGCGTGTGTGTCAACCGGGAGGTCTTGGTCCTGGCCAGCTGAGTCTGTGTGTGCGTGTGTGTGTATGTGTGTGTGTGTGTCTGTGTGTGTGCCAACCGCGAGGCCTTGGCACTGACCAGCTGAGACTGTGTGTGTGTGTGTGCGTGTGTGCGCATGGCACCCGCGAGGCCTGTCTGCTGCCGCACCGAGGCCTCGGCACTGGCCAGCTGAGACTGTGTGTGTGTGTGCGTGCATGTGTGTGTGTGTGTGTGTGTAAGACTGCGTGTGTGTGTGTATGCATGTGTGTGCGTGCGCGTGCGTGTGTGTCAACCGTGAGGTCTCGGTCCTGGCCAGCTGAGTCTGTGTGTGCGTGTGTGTGTGTGTGTGTGTGTGTCTGTGTGTGTGCCAACCGCGAGGCCTTGGCACTGACCAGCTGAGACTGTGTGTGTGTGTGCGTGTGTGTGCGCATGGCACCCGCGAGGCCTGTCTGCTGCCGCAACGAGGCCTCGACACTCGCCAGCTGAGACTGCGTGCGTGTGCGTGCATGTGTGTGTGTGTGTGTGTAAGACTGCGTGTGTGTGTGTGTATGCATGTGTGTGCGTGTGTGTGTGCGTGCGCGTGCGTGTGTGTCAACCGTGAGGCATCGGTCCTGGCCAGCTGAGTCTGTGTGTGCGTGTGATGATGATGGATCTTACAGTCTGTGTGACACCAGTAATGATGTATAAGACCGGTGTCGGCGCTAGCGCCCAACACCTTAAACTCAGTTTCAGTGGGAAACTGGCTGGCTACCTGGTAGGGGTGAGGGTAAACCCCCACACGCGCGCACGCACTGGACCTAGACAGGACACTGGGCCCCCAGATCCACCCTATACCACCCAGGTAGTGACAGCAACGCATTGTTGGTGTGCGCCTGTGTTCTACTACTAGTCCCGCCGCCGCCATTGGCTCCAGCAATCTCCTCCATGCCCGCCAGCAATCTCCTCCACGCCCGCCAGCAATCTCCTGTATGCCCGCCAGCAATCTCCTCCATGCCCGCCAGCAATCTCCTGTATGCCCGCCAGCAATCTCGTCCATGCATGGGCGCTGCCATGCGATCTCCATGCGCCGCGCCGCGCTCCATGCGCGCCAGCACCCGTACCACCCGCCTCATTCCTGTTCTTTAGCCATTCCCCGTGACACCTATGGCTGATCCTTGTTCCGCCGTCCCCTTTGGCATCTGTAACCCGTATCCCCTCCCTGTAGCCTCATTCCCCGTTTAACCGCCATCTCCATTATGGTGCCCGCCCGCTGGTGGGGCCTCGCCTCGCCCCATGCCGCACGCCTAATGTATTGATTGCTGCGCCATCTATAATCTGCGCCTTGGGGCAGGGAACCCCTGCGCCACAACCTTCTCACAAAGCCTAGCCGCATGTGCCTCGCTTCCCATGTTTCTCAATTTCTCGCCATCCGCTTCCATGCTGCCGCCTGCACTCTCCTCCACGCCCGCGAGCAATCTCCTCCATGCCCGCCAGCAATCTCCTCCATGCATGCACGCGCAGAGCGCCGCCATGCAACCCCCATGCGCCGCGCGCGCCCTGCGCGCGCCGCGCCCGCCAGCTCCCGTAGCCTCATTCCCCGTTCTTTATCCATGCGCCGTGACGCATTAGCCTTGTCCGCCGTCCCCTGGCATGCATAACCCGTAGCCTCATCCCCGGTAGCCGCATTCCCCGTTATCAGCCGCCATCTCCATTATGGTGCCCGCCCGCTGGTGGGGCCTCGCCTCCCCCCATGCCGCACGGCTAGTGTATTGATTGCTGCGCCATCTATAATCTGCGCCTTGGGGCAGGAACC
>VFSX01000612.1:0-20000 GCA_016618255.1 Chlamydomonas sp. UWO 241 | reverse complement strand
AAATCTGAGGGGGTGGTGTTTAACGACCAGTACTGCCCGGTCACGAGCGCCAGGGGAAGGGTGACCCTGAAGTACGCTGGTATGGACCTGCCCATGAACCACGAGTTTAAATATCTGGGCATGCTTTTTGGGAGCCGTCGGGCAATAGGCGCGGGGCTGGAGCAGAGGCAGGGGGCGGGCCAGCGTGCACGCTTCGCCCTAGCGCGCAGATACGATGCCATGGGCCTCCACAACGTGGGAGTAAAGGCGCACCTGTTCAACGCACTGGTGCGACCTGTAATTAACTACGGGTGCGAGATCTGGGGCCCAGGGTTGATGGCGGGGGCGGGCATGGGGGTACAGGGGATCTTCTCAGGGGCAGCCGACAAGTGGGGGTTGGTTGGAGGGGACGGGGGCCCCCCCAAGGCGGCGCGCCGCAAGTGGCGCGCCATGGAAGCCCTGCACTTGCAATCTGTGCGCGAGGCCCTCCGTATTCGCAGGTGTGGGCAACAGCTATCGCTGCTGGCGACGGAGGTGGGCTGGCGACCGCTGTCGACCGACTGGCTGCGGCAGGCGGCGCGCTTCTGGGCGAAAGCGCTACGGCGGCCGGATGGCGATCTGCTGAAGGCGGCAATGCGGGAGAGCTGGGAGCTAGCGGCGGGTGGCGTGCGAGAGAGCTGGTGGCACAGCTGAGCGAGTGCCTCAGCACAGTGGGGCACACGCTGGTGTGGGGCCAGGAGGCGGGGGGCATCGCCCGCCTGCTAGAGACAGCAGCGGCAGGTTGGCTGGCATCAGAGACCAGCACACCAGAGCTGCCAGAGGACGCCAACCAGCTCAGCGTCGTCCGCTCAGTGCCTGACTCATGGTCACACCGCTTCAAGATGCTTACTTACTTGCGGTGGATGGCAGACGACTGTGGCGGCGCACCAATGCTCTGGACGGGGCTGAACAGCGCCGCCCAGATCACGACACTCGCACGCTTTAGAATGGGGCTGCATGAACTGCAGATAGAGAAGGGGCGCCACACGGCGCAGGCAGAGCCACGCAGCCAGAGGCTCTGTCGCCTTTGTGGCATGCGGGAGGATGAGGCACACGTGATTTTTGAGTGTCCAGCGTATACGGAGACACGCGTACAGTTCCACACCCTTTTCCTGAGCGTCCCTGGGGACGATAAAGGCTTGGATGCGAAGATGCGGGCGTTTATGAACCCCAGCCCGGGGCTACTTTACCCTTGTTTTTGGCGTGACATGGCCAACTTTCTGGTCTCGTGCCTTGATATACGTAACACAAGCCTGGAGATGGTAGAGGATCGGGAGGAATAATTGACCTGAAGCGAACGATGTTTTGAATTAGGAGTCAATGAGGCAGCCACGATAGTGGCGGGGACCCAAGCGTGGGTTCCCGAGGAGCTGCGGTGGACTGTGCCGTTTGCAGTGCACCGCAGCTGGCGCACCTGAGAAATGCCCACGCTGGGTCTCACACGTGAAAGCTGCCTCAAAGATGACGACCTCAAAACGGAGTATGCAGAAGGAACATATTTATCCGCTATAACCGGGGAGCAAGCTTGCTCTCTAACCTATTACCAAATCCCACACTGTTGGTCACTACTGACCGCCTTTTCCAGCCCCTTTTTAGGTAGTTAGGCTTAGGGATGTGCCCCTCACCGAGTCCTTCTGTGCCTCCCCCCTTCAGCAGGGGGGGGGCCTGCGACACGTCCAATGTCGTGCTCGGTGCAACAACAAGGGGTCAGCTTCTGCTCAGAGCCGGGTTAAGGGTAACAGGTTGAGAATCCTGTGAATGCTGGTTGAAATCCCAGTTAGAAAACCCCTTAACACGTCAGAGGTTGC
The DNA here is from genome assembly GCA_016618255.1 of Chlamydomonas sp. UWO 241. Taxonomy (NCBI): domain Eukaryota; kingdom Viridiplantae; phylum Chlorophyta; class Chlorophyceae; order Chlamydomonadales; family Chlamydomonadaceae; genus Chlamydomonas; species Chlamydomonas priscui. Next base: position 18,174 of record VFSX01000612.1, on the reverse strand, counting down.
GGCCCGGCTGGATTTCCTTTTCGGCCACGTCTTGGCCTTTCTCCCCACGGGGGGATGTCTCTTTTGGCGATTGGCGACGAACCTGCCTTGCGTTTCCGTTTCCCAACATGCGCTCACCGACTTCAACAAGCGTTTGCTGCCGCTGCGGTAGGGGATCTAGGGGTGCGCCCACGCTCTTTACAGAGTTGGGGTTCCCTACCACCAACAGCCAGCCATCTCAGTAAGGTGCTCGGGCCATACGCGCCGAGCACGGTCTTATACGCCTTTAGAGGTGTCCCTGACTGTAACATCCATCATCATCATCATCATTATGATGTGCGATGGCGATGGCAATCCTTACACGAGCCATGACCTAGACTCGCCTGCTCTGTCGCCGTCGCCGCGTCGCGCCGCGCCAGCCCCGCGTCCACGCGCGCGTGCGGAAGCTGCTCCCCCCCCCCCCCCCCCCCGAGACACAAAAATGCCAAGCATAATGACCGATGGCGACGGCAATATTTAACGAGCAATGGTTAGACTTGCCTTCTCTGTCGCCGCAACAGCATCACGCTGCGCCAGTCCCGCGTCCACGTGCCCCTCCCCCCCACCACACACACACACACCGCCCCTAATACTGAACAGGAAAGCTATTATGATGTGATATGGCGATGGCGATCCTTACACGAGCCATGACCTAGACTTGCCTGCTCCGTCGCCACCGCCGCGTCGCGCTGCGTGAGCCCCGCATGTCCGTGTACTGAACAGGAAGGCTACTATAATATGCGATGGCGATGGCGATCCTGACACGAGCCATGACCTAGACTTACATGCACTGTCACCGCCAGCGCGTCGCGCTGCGCCAGCCCCTCGTCCGCTCGCGCGCGCTGAAACTGCCCCCCCACCCAAGACACGAAAATGCCAAGCATAATGGCGATTATGATGTGCGATGGCGATGGCGATCCTTCCGCGAGCAACATCTAGACTTGCCTGCTCCGTAGCCGCAGCCGCGTCGTGCTGCGCCAGCCCCGCGTTCACGCGCGCGCAGTAACAGTAACACGGGGTTTCCAGCTAAGCAGGCTACTCTTCTACTAGAGACACCCGCCGATACTCCAGCACACTTAAGTACTAGAGTACCGCCGGCTCCCGGCCGATAGACTACCGCTCCCGCCGGCTAGACTACCCCAAACAGCGGTCTCTGAGAGACATGTCTGGCAAGGAGCATATAGGAGAGGACCTTCCTCAGGGTCACAGTAGTGGCCTTGTGGCCAGTCAAGCCGGCAGAGCCGACTGGCGCTGACTGGAACGGTCCCCGCCTGGCAGTGCATGGCTGTCCAGCTCTCGTTTGCATGGGGCTCAGCCGGCGCCCCATGCCTCATGCATGGCCAGGTCCCACCCTCCAGGGGGGCATGGACGACAGAGTTGTCATGGAGGCTGCCTGAAGACCTTCCAACGCCAGTCACCAGCAGACGAGCGACCCCGAGGATGTGCGCGGTGACGAACGCGCGCGCGCACGCCCTCCCCACAAACACCCCCCCCACCCCGCGCCTAATACTGAACAGGAAGGCTATTATGATGTGCGATGGCGATCCTTACACAAGCCACACCTAGACTTGCCTGCTCTGTCGCCGCAGCCGCGTCGCGCTGCGCCAGCCCCACGTCCGCGCGAGCGCGCGAAAGCTGCGCCTCCAGCGAGGCAAGCGCCTCGCCGTTTTGGAGGGACTCCGCATGAGCGGCGTCGCGTGCAGTGCGGAGCTGGGGGGGGGGGCGAGTGTGTGTGTGTATGTGTGTGTGTGTGTGTGTGGTGGTGGCACCAAGATAAAGGGAGAGAGCCTGCGTGTCGACAAGGAACTCCGCGTTGGCGGCGGCGTGTTCGATGCGAAGCTGGGGGGGGCTGGGGCCGAGTGTGTGTGTGTTTGTGTGTGTGTGTGTGTGTGTGTGCATGTGTGTGTGTGTGGATGTGCGTGTGTGTGTGTGGTGGTGGCACCAAGATAAATAGAGACAGAGCCTGCCCATCTTAGAGACTCTGCGTTGCATCGTCGCGTGCGGTGCGGAGCTGGTATGTGTGTGTGTGTGTGTGTGTGTGTGTGTGGCCGCCAGCACCGACGTCGCGATGCCCCCGTCCCACTACAACCGTCCCAAGAAGAATAAAAATAAACTGGTTTAAACCTATTAAAACCGAAACTGACGCACCTGAGACGCGAGAGCCTCGGCCTCTGCCTCCGCGGTGTTGGGCGTCCGCCAGCACCGACGCCGCGAGGCCCCCGCTGGACTATACAACCAAACCAAGCCGACTTTTTTAAGACCAAATAAAACAGAAAATAACGCGCCTGCGAAGCCAGAGCCTCTGCCTCAGCCTCTGCAGTTTCGCGCGCCTGCCGCGCGCCGCGCGCCCGTCAGCACCGACGCCGTGAGGCCCCCGTCTCACTACGAACGGCCCAAACTGAATGTTTTTAACTAAATAAAACCAAAAGTAACGCACCTGAGACACGAGAGCCTCGGCCTCTGCCTGCGCAGATCCGCGCGCGCCCGCGGCGCGCCGCGCGCCTGCCAACACCGACGTCGCGAGGCCCGTCTCACTACAACCGGCCCCAACCGACTGTTTTAAATCCGCATAAACCGAAAGTAACGCACCTGAGACGCCAGAGCCTTGGGCTCTGCCTCCGCAGATTCACGCGCCCCAACACCAACAACAGGATGCCCTCGCTGGACATTACAACCGAATCAATCCGACAGTTTTAAACCGAATAAAACTGAAAGTAACGCACCTGAGACGCCAGAGCCTCCGCCTCAGCCTCAGCAGATTCACACGCCCCCGCGGCGCGATGCGCACCCGCCAGTACTGCAGTCGCGAGGCCCCTGCTGGACTATACAACCGACCCAAACCGACTGTTTAAAACAGAATCAAACCGAAAGTGAACACCTGAGACGCCAGAGCCTCTGCCTCAGCCTCTGTGGTGTCGCGCGCCCCCGCGACGCGCCGTGCACCGGCCAGCACCGCGGCCGCGAGGCGCGCGAGGCCACTGTTGGACAGCCAGCTGAAAGCAAATCAAACTCTTTGACTGTTTTAAACCGAATAAAACCGGAAGTAACGCACCTGCGAAGCCAGCGCCTCTGCCTCAGCCTCCGCAGATTCACGCGCGCCCGCCGCGCGCCGCGCACCCGCCAACACCGCAGCCGCCAAGCGCGCAAGACCCTCGTCGGAGGCGCGTTGTCCCGAGGAGTGCACCCCGGAGGGGGAGGGGGAGAGGGGGGGTCGCCCGGTGAGCACCTGTGTGGGGGGGGGCGGGAGATGCGTGTGTTGTGTTGTGTGTGTGTGTGTGCCTATGTCCATGTCCATGTGCGTGTTGAGTGTGAAGGGTGGAGTGCACCCCAGAGGGGGAGAAGGGGCGTGTGGGGGGCGTCCGACGAGCACCTGTGTGTGTGTGTGTGTGTGTGTGTCTGCTGGGTGAGGAGAGTGGAGGGGATCATTGTTTGATGCACACACACATAGTAGGGTGACTCAAACACACACGCACAAACACACACACAGACACACACACATACACACAACCACACACACACATGCCTACCGTGTGTGCCTCGCGCAGTGCAGCTCCCATGTGGGCGAGCAGCTCTGTTGACTCGCGAGCCTGCCGCCCGAGCTCCTCGTGGGACAGGTCAAGCTGCAGAGGGGGGGAGGACGTGTGTGTGTGTGTGTGTGTGTGTGTGCGTGTGCGTGTGTGTGCGTGAGTGCCGCCCGAGCTCCTCATGTGAAAGGTCCAGCTGCAGTGAAGGGGAGGGCGTGTGTGTGTGTGTGTGTTTGTGTGTGTGTGTGTGTGTTAGCGAGTGTTCATGCGTGCGCCTGCCGTCCCTGCTCCTCGTAAGACAGGTCCAGCTGCAGTGGGGGGGAGGACGAGGATGTGTGTGCGTGTGCGTGTTTGTGTGCGTGTGTGCCGCCCGAGCTCCTCGTGTGAAAGGTCCAGCTGCAATGAAGGGGAGGGTGTGTGTGTGTGTGCGTGTGTGTGTGTGTGTGTGTGTGTGTTAGCGAGTGTTCTTGCGTGCGCCTGCCGTCCCTGCTCCTCGTGGGACAGGTCCAGCTGCAGTGGGGGGGAGGACGGGGATGTGTGTGCGTGTGCGTGTGTGCCGCCCGAGCCCCTCGTGTGAAAGGTCCAGCTGCAGTGAAGGGGAGGGTGTGTGTGTGTGTGTGTGTGTGTGTGTGTGTGTTGCCGAGTGTTCATGCGTGCGCCTGCCGTCCCTGCTCCTCGTGGGACAGGTCCAGCTGCAGTGGGGGGGAGGACGGGGATGTGTGTGTGTGTGTGTGTGTGTGTGTGTGTGTGTTGGAGATTGTTCATTCGTGCGCCTGTTGTCCCTGCTCCTCGTGGGACAGGTCCAGCTGCAGTGGGGGGGAGGACGGGGATGTGTGTGTGGGTGCGTGTGCGTGTTTGTGTGCGTGTGTGCCGCCCGAGCTCCTCATGTGAAAGGTCCAGCTGCAGTGAAGGAAAGGGCGTGTGTGTGTGTGTGTTTGTGTGTGCGTGTGTGTGCGTGTGTGTGTGTGTTAGCAAGTGTTCATGCGTGCGCCTGCCGTCCCTGCTCCTCGTGGGACAGGTCCAGCTGCATTGGGGGGGAGGACGGGGATGTGTGTTTGGGTGTGTGTGTGTGTGTGTGTGTGCGTGTGTGCCGCCCGAGCTCCTCGTGTGAAAGGTCCAGCTGCAATGAAGGGGAGGGTGTGTGTGTGTGTGTGTGTGTGTGTTAGCGAGTGTTCATGCGTGCGCCTGCCGTCCCTGCTCCTCGTGGGACAGGTCCAGCTGCAGTGGGGGGGGGGACGGGGATGTGTGTGTGTGCTGCCCGAGCTACTCGTGTGAAAGGTCCAGCTGCAGTGAAGGGGAGTGTGTGTGTGTGTGCGTGTGTGTGTGTGTGTGTGTGTTAGCAAATGTTCATGTGTGCGCCTGCCGTCCCTGCTCCTCGTGGGACAGGTCCAGCTGCAGTGGGGGGGAGGACGGGGATGTGTGTTTGGGTGCGTGTGTGTGTGTGTGTGCGTGTGTGCCGCCCGAGCTCCTCGTGTGAAAGGTCCAGCTGCAATGAAGGGGAGGGTGTGTGTGTGTGTGTGTGTGTGTTAGCGAGTGTTCATGCGTGCGCCTGCCGTCCCTGCTCCTCGTGGGACAGGTCCAGCTGCAGTGGGGGGGGGGACGGGGATGTGTGTGTGTGCTGCCCGAGCTACTCGTGTGAAAGGTCCAGCTGCAGTGAAGGGGAGTGTGTGTGTGTGTGCGTGTGTGTGTGTGTGTGTGTGTTAGCGAGTGTTCTTGCGTGCGCCTGCCGTCCCTGCTCCTCGTGGGACAGGTCCAGCTGCAGTGGGGGGCAATGGGGGGAGGTATGTGTGTGTGTGATTAAGTGAGTGTTCATACGTGTGCCTGTCGTCCCTGCTCCTCGTGGGACAGATCCAGCTGCAGTGCGGGGGCGGTTTGTGTGTTTGTGTGTATGTGTGTGTGTGTGCGCGCGTGTGAATGCTGCCACCGCTCTTCATGCGAGAGGTCCAGCTGCAGTGTGCGTGTGCATGTGTGTGGTCGATTTTACAGTCCGTCGGACGCCTTTGATGGCGCATTAGACCCTAGGAAAGAGGCCGGCAGCTGTCAAAATTAGACCCCTAGCATGCCATCTGCCATCATGATTGCTGTGCACGCGGTGCGTGTCTCAAAACAGGCGACAAGGAAGTCAGCCAGCTCGTGCCAAAACCTGGGGTTCTCCTGGCCTGGCCGAGGATTCATAAACTCCCGCATCCGCTCATCTAAATCGGCCTCCTCGGGGCGAGGGATGGACCGAAACAGGCTGTGGGCCTGCACCCGTGCCTCTTCATAGGCAGGGCACTCAAATACCATGTGTGCCTCATCCTCTAGCCCACCGCATAGGCAGCACGCCCGCTGGCTGCGTCGCTGCCTCTGTCCCGCCACGGCGTAGCGCCCCCGCTCTATCTGCAGCTCATGGAGCCCCATCCTGAACCTAGCTAGAGCCGTGATCCGGGCAGCACTGTTCAGCCCTGAGCTCAACAGGGTCGGTGGCTCGCTGTCGCTACCCGCCATCCACCGCATGTAGGTCAGCATCTTAAAGCCGCGCGACCACTCCTCAGGTACATCACGCACGGTAGTGCCGCTCGGCAGCGCCGGTGTGCTTGTCGCGGCGGCCAGCCACGTCGCGGTCGCCACGTCCAGCAGGTTTGTGATGCGTACCGGTCCCACCTGGTTCCACGCCAGGGTGTGCCCCACAGTTCCGAGGCACACCTGCAAGCGTGCCGCCCAGCACGTCCCCCCCGCTTCGGCCAGCCCCCAGCTCTCCCGCATTGCATCTTTAAGCAGGTCACCGTCAGGCCGCCCCCGCGCCTTATCCCAAAAGCGCGTCGCCTGGCGCAGCCAATCTGCCGCCAGCGGCCGCCACCCTGCCTCCCGCGCCAAAATCCCCAGTTGCTGCCCGTTGCTGCGGACTCCTAGGGACGCACGGGTAAATTGCAGAAGCACTTCCTCCAGGGTGCGCCATCCGTCGCGTGCGGCCTTAGCGCCCCTCCCACTCCTGCCTCTCTCCCACCGTCCGCCCGCCCCGGCAAACACGCCCCCCCCAGCATCCGCCATCATCGCAGGGCCCCACACCTCACACCCGTAATTTAGCACAGGCCGTACTTGCGTGTCGAACAGGTGGGCCTTAATGCCAACATTGTTAAGGCGTATTATATAGCATCTGCGAGTTAGCGCGTATCTGGTGCGCTGGCCCCTAGAGCGTCGGGTGCCCACGTCCCCCCCCACTGCCCGCCGGTGGTGGAAGAGCATGCCCAGATATGGGAACTCGTGTGTCATGGGTAGATCTGCTCCTGCAAACTTCAGCGTTACCCTCCCCCCTGCCGCCCCGACTGGGCAGAACTGGTCATTGAACACCACCCCTTCTGACTTCTTAACGTTTACTGTTAGTGCGCGCGTGCCGCAAAAGGCGTGCAGAGTATCTAGCATGCGTTGAAGCGCTTCGGGCGTCTCTGCCAGCAGCGTCAAGTCATCAGCGTACAGCAGCAGCCGTAGTAACCGCCCCGCCATCTCCACCCCATCACCCGGGAGCTCTGCGTCTAGTACTCCCTCCAATGCGTCAATAAAAAGCCCAAACAGCAGCGGTGACAGTGGGTCGCCTTGCATGACCCCCTTGTGTGAAGGAAACGCGGGTCCCACTTTCCCATCGATGCGCACACACATTGCGGACCCATCGTACATGGCAATCAGCGCCGCCATGAACTCCCCATGTACCCCCAGGCTCCTTAGGCACTCCCAAAGCAATGGGCGGTGCACGCAATCGTAAGCCTTCCTGAAGTCAATAAAGGCAGCGTACAGCGGTTTGCGCTGGAGGCCGCTCTTCTCAATAAGGTGTTGCAGGATGAAGGCATTATCTGGGGTCCCCCTCTTCTTCCGGAAGCCTGCCTGGCCCCGCGCCCTGTACCCCTCCCGTTCTGCTAAGGCGTCCAGCCTGTTCATAAGCACCAAGCTGTATAGCTTGGCGAGGGCATTCCCCACCGTGATCCCTCGGTAATCGTCCCGCACGTCTAGGCTGCCTTTCGGCTTTGGCACCGGCGTGGTTGCCCCCAAGTGCCATGCAGTCGGGTACCCCTCACGGAAGACCCGATTGAGCAGGTGTGTGATGGGGCCAGCGAGCAGGTGCTCCTCATCCACAGCATCCGTTGCATCGTGTGTGTGTGTGTGTGTGCACGCGCGTGTGTGTGTGAGCAGGTGTATGTGCCGCACGGGGTGTGCGCTTTAGTAAGCACAGACCTGAGCCGTAATCCAGGTTGCCGATGCAGTGAGAACTGAAGCGTATGTCTCTCTCTTTCTCTCTCTCTTTGTCTCTCTCTTTCTCTCTCTCTGTCTCTCTCATGTGTGTGTGTGCGTGTTGATGACCAGAAACAGCCTTTCTAGGTCTGCTGTTCAAGTTCTCTGCAACGATATCTCTCTCTTTCACTCCCTATCTCTCTCGTTTGAGTGTGAGTGTGCGTGTGTGTGTGTGTGTGTGTGCGCGTGTGTGTCTCAATGTGTGTGTGCAAGCATGTTCGCGAGTGCGTGCGTGTGTGTGTGTGTGTGTGTGTGTGTGTGTGTGTTTGCACACTTGCTGCAGCAGCGCCGCGTTGTCATGACACGATGCACAATCAGCTTGCTCAGAGGCAAGGGCTCACTCAGAGTCAAAGGCTACACTCAGGGTTTAGGGTTGAACTGATGCAGCAGCGCCGCATTGTCGTCGCACGTGCAGCTGGGTTCAATCGCGCTGTGGGCTTGACTAACTAGCAGGGCACAGATAACGTCGCAGAGGGCTGCACAGCCCTGCACAGTGGTCGATTGCACAGTGCATCGAATGCCTTTGTTGGCGTATGGGACTTGCAGTGTTGTTGTCGCGCGACGCGCACAGTTCGCTCAGAGTCAAGGGCTCCCTCTGAGTCAAGGGCCACAGCTAGGGGTACCTGATGCCGCGTTGTCGTCGCGCGACGCGCGCAGCTCCCCGTGTGTGTGCAAGTATGTTTGCAAGTGTGTGTGTGTGTTTGTGTGTGTTGTTCATATTCGCGCACCTGCTGCAGCAGCGCCACGTTGTCATCGCGCGACGCGCGCAACTCCCCGCGCACCGACGCCAGCTGTTCGCTCAGCTCACAGAACCCGCCCTTCAGCTCGGAGAACTTGGCAGACAGGCCGGCGCACCGCGCGCACGGCGCGGACGGTGGCGGCGCGGTGGCGCGCGCGGCGGCGGCGGCTGCGGGGTTAGAGGGGGGGTGCGGGGGTTGCGGGGGTGGGGGCGGCCGGAGGCTGGGGGAGGGGGCGCGTATGTTGATGAGGTGGATGGGCTGGTGCACCGCGCGCACGGCGCGGGCGGGGGCGGCGCGGTGGCACGCGTGGCGGCGGCGGCTGCGGGGTTAGAGGGGGGGTGCGGGGGTTGCGGGGTGGGGGCGGCCGGAGGCTGGGGAGGGGCGCGTATGTTGAATGAGGTGGATGGGCTGGTGCACCGCGCGCACGGCGCGGGGGGGGGCGCGGTGGCACGCGTGGCGGCGGCGGCTGCGGGGTTAGAGGGGGTGCGGGGGTTGCGGGGGTGGGGGCGGCCGGAGGCTGGGGGAGGGGGCGCGTATGTTGCTGAGGTCGATGGGTCGGCGCACCGCGCGCACGGCGCGGGCGGGGGCAGCGCGGCGGGGCGCGCAGCAGCGGCGGCTGCGGGGTTGGCGGGGGGGGGCGTTGGTTGCGGGGGCGGAGGCGTGTAAGGTCGCGTACTGCGCGCGCGGCAGCGGCGGCTGCGAGTTTGGAAGGGGGGGGCGAGGGGGCGTTGGTTGCGGGGGGAGGGGGGGGGGCAGGGGGGGGGCGGGGCGCACGTAGGAGGTAGATAGGCCGGCGCACCGCGCGCACGACGCGGGCGGGGGCGGCGCGGCGGCGCGTGCGGCTGCGGCGGCTGTGGTGGGGTGGTATATGTGTGTGTGAGGGGCGCGCGTGTGCGTGCGTTGGTTGCGGGGCGGGGGCGGCGGGGGGGGGGCGTAGGTTGCGGGGGTGGATGGGCCGGCGCAACGCGCGCACGGCGCAGGCGCTGGCGGCATGGGGGTGGGGCGCGTGCGGTTCTATGATGGTTGTGTAGGAGGTGTAGGGTGGGGCAGACAGGTAAGGCGCCGGCGAAGGCAGCGCGGCGGCGGCGGCGGCGGCGGCGGCAGCGGCTGGGGTGGAGGGGGGGGTGAGGGCGAATGCCTCTCTCCCTCTCCTAGCTTGCCAGTTACGTTGCCCCACAGAGACCGCACCCGAGTCCCCTCCCCCCCCCCCCCCCCAAACACACACACACGCACGCCCCCAAGGGGGAACGCACCCGCCAAAGCCGCGTCCGCCGACGCGTGCCGCTCCTCCACCAACGCAAGCTGCGCGTCAGAAGCCCCCCCCCCCCCTCCCCAGTCCTATCCATTTGAATACAGGTCATTCATAAGTCAAATGCAGTTACATCGGCTTTACAGTTACATCGGCTTTCCAGCAAAGACTACCTCTAGTCCTAGTACCACCGCCTAGACCCAAGTCCAGTTCTGGCCCTAACAATTACTTGTGAGGGGCGGTAGCCACCAGCCGGCTGCCTGCCAACGTGTAGTCCCAGAGCAAAAAGGAGAGCTATTGTGCGACGCCTCCAAAATAGGTCCTAACTGCTTCTAGGGGATAGGGGGTCAAGTGGCGCTTGCCAATCTACTTGACCGCCGTGGTGGAGGGGCCGGCGCCTGAGGGGCAGCCGGACCGTACCAAGTCAAATGCAGGTCATTCATATAAGCTACATGTGTAAATGGAGAAAATCACCCGCCGAAGCCGCGTCCGCAGACTCATGTCGCTCCTCCACCAACGCTCGCTGTGCGCCGGACGCCCCCCCCTCCCCCCCCTGCCAATCCTATCGTTTTGAATGTAGGTCATTCATGAGCGTGTACATGGAGAAACGCACCCGCCAAAGCCGCGTCTGCCGACGCGTGCCGCTCCTCCACCAACGCACGCTGCGCGTCGGACGCCTCTCTCTGCGCCTCCCGAAGGGCCTCGCGCCCGGATGCAACTTCCGAGCGCGTGGATGCCACCTGCATTATGGCCACGCACAAAATCAGCTCTCGCACGCAGCAGTCGTTCCGCTTAGGATCTTGGGGAAAGTATGGTTCGACCCGGCCTCACGGCTCGAATCCTCAATGTCGACCCGCTGGAGGCATTTGCTTTGTGGGAAGGGTGTTGAATTGTCGATTTCAAACTTTCTAGTCGAAATGACGTGCAACTTCAACCCGCGGCGCCGGACCGAACCGGCAAGTCTCAAACCGGTGCTGCCCAGGTTTGCGGGTTGCGGGTTGTGGAGACACACAGCCACAACGCCGCAGCCAACAACGCTGCCACGCCGGGAGCTGTGGAGGTGGCGTCGCCTTCCCGTACTACTACAGCCTGAGAACCTCGGCGATAAACAACCCCCACCTGCGCGTGTGCGCGCAGCAGCGCCGCCTCTCGTGGTACCAGTTGCGACAACAGGCCTTTACAGTTACAGTTACAGTTACAGTTACATCGGCTTTCCAGCAAAGACTACCTACAGGCCTTTGCTCTTTGCTAACCATTAACCTCTCACAGACGTTACGAACCCCCCCCCCAATATACCCACCAACACAGACGCAGACGCAGACACAGACAGACACAGACACACACACACACACACACACAGTCCCACCTGTGCGTGTGCGCGCGACAGCGCAGCCTCCTGCGACGCCAGCTGCGACATGTGATCGTGGCACCGCACACACGCGGCCGCACCACCGCCGCTGCCACCGCCGCCGCTGTGTGGCGCACTGGCAGCGCGCGCGCCGTCGCCGTCGCCATTGCGGAAGAAGCCGGCGATGCCCACGTCACCGTTGCCGTCGCTGTTGACGTCGCCGGTGAGCGCGAGCGCGTCCTCGTACTGTTGCACAACGGCGCTGCGCTCCATGTACTGCGCAACAGCCAGGTCCAGTGTACGGCAAGACAAACCAGTCCAGGTCGCGCAGTGCGCAACAGCCAGGTCGGCGGTACAAGACAACACCAGTCAGCAGTACGCAATAACAACACCCCGTCGGAGGTGCGCAACAATCCCATGGTGTTGCGCTCCATATACTGCGCAACAGCCAGGTCGGCGGTACAAGACAACACCAGTCAGCAGTACGCAATAACAACACCCCGTCGGAGGTGCGCAACAATCCCATGGTGTTGCGCTCCATATACTGCGCAACAGCCAGGTCGGCGGTACAAGACAACACCAGTCAGCAGTACGCAATAACAACACCCCGTCGGAGGTGCGCAACAATCCCATGGTGTTGCGCTCCATATACTGCGCAACAGCCAGGACGGCGGTAGGCAACAACACCAGTCAGCGGTACGCAACAACACGCCATCAGCAGTGCGCAACAATCCCATGGTGTTGCGCTCCATATACTGCGCAAGAGCCAGGACGGCGGTACGCAACAACACGAGACAGCAACACGCAACATCCAGGTCGGCGGAACGCAACAGCCAGTAAGCAGTACGCAACTACCCCCCCCAGGTCAAGAGGTGGTGCGCAACTATCCCATGGCGCTGCGCTCCATGTACTGTAATACAGCCAGGTTGGCGGTACGCAACAACAACAGTCAGCAATACGCAACATCCAGGTCGGCGGTCGGCAACAGCCAAGCAGTACGCAACTACACCCTGTCAAGAGGTGGTGCGCAACAATCCCATGGTGCTGCGCTCCATGTACTACATAGCAGCCAGGTTGGCGGTACGCAACAACACCAGTCAGCAGTATGCAACAACACCCCGTCGGAGGTGCGCAACAATCCCATGGTGTTGCGCTCCATATACTGCGCAAAAGCCAGGACGGCGGTAGGCAACAACACCAGTCAGCAGTACGCAACAACACGCCGTCAGCAGTGCGCAACAATCCCATGGTGTTGCGCTCCATATACTGCGCAACAGCCAGGTCGGCGGTACAAGACAACACCAGTCAGCAGTACGCAACAACACCCCGTCAGCAGTGCGCAACAATCCCTTAGTGTTGCGCTCCATATATTGCGCAACAGCCAGGTCGGCGGTACGCAGCAACACCAGTCAGCACCGGTACGCAACAACACCCCGTGAGAGGGTGCGCAAAATACACCAGACGGCATTACGCAACAGCCAGGATGGCAGTACGCAACAACACACTGTCAGAGGTGCGCAACAACCTGCCAGCGGTACGCAACACGAGCCGACGGTGTGCAACACCAAAAGCACTGCACTGACAGCCATCGGCCTCAACACTTCTGGTGCCAAAAGTGTGGCACGTCCATGCCCTCTACATCAGCACGCCGCACTTCCCACACCTGTGCATACAACGCGTCGTACTCCCGTTGGCTGGCTGCCTTGAGGGCCGCGCGCTCATCCTGTATGTGTGTGTATGTGTGTGTGTGTGTGTGTGTGTGTGTGTGTGCGTGCGTGCATTTGATTTGGGGTTGCACGAATGTACTCGGCAAGCATGTGTGCACGCACATCCGCATGCACATGCATGCGCGCATGCACACACACGCACACACACGCACATACCTCAGACCGCCTCACGTGCTCCTGCACCTGTTGCTACTACCCTCAATACACACCCACACCCACACACCTCGGACCGCCTCAGCTAATCCTGCAGCTGTTGCTGCTCAATAGAGAAGCTAACACCCTCAACACACACACACACACACACCTCATACCGCCTCAGCTGCTCTTGCAGCTGCTGCACTAGAGAAGAGCCTACGATGCCCTCGCCACACACACACACACACACACCTCATACCGCCTCAGCTGCTCTTGCAGCTGCTGCACTAGAGAAGAGCCCACGACGCCCTCGCCACACACACACACACACACACACCTCGGACCGCCTCAGCTGCTCCTGCAGCTGCTGCACTAGACAAGATCTCACGCCGCCCTCACCAAAAGCACATACATACAAACACACACACACACACACACACACACACCTCGGACCGCCTCAGCTGCTCCTGCAGCTGCTGCACAAGAGAAAAGCTCACGCCGCCCTCGCCGCCGCCGCCACCGCTGCCGCCACCGCCGCTGCCGACGCCACTGCTGCCGCCGCCTAGACCCAGCGGCCCAAGGTTTGAAAGCTTGCCCTGAAAACTTCCTCCCTCTCTCTCGCCGCTGCCGCCGCCACCATCGCTGCTGCTGTCAGAGCCTGTGTGTGTGTGTGTGTTTGTGTCACGTCAAATGACTTTCTGCATCACTGGTGTGTGCGTGTGTGTCTTTGTTGAGGGTGTCAGCCTCTCTCTCGCCACCACCGCTGCTGCCATCGCTGCTGTGTCTGAGTGTGTGTGTGTTGAAGGGGGGGGCGTGAGTGTGTGCGTGTGTGTATGTGTGTGTGTGTGTGGTGTGTGTGTGTATTGAGGATGTCTACTTATCTCTCGCCACCGCCTCCGCAGCCATCGCTGCTGCTGTCAGTGCCTGCGTTTGTGTGTGTGTTTGAGTCACGCCAAATTACTTTCTGCATCACTGGTGTGTGTGTGTGTGTGTGTGTGTGTGTTGAGGGTGTCAGCCTCTCTCTCGCCATCACAGCTGCCACCATCGCTGCTGTGTCTGAGTGTGTGTGTGTGGAAGGGGGGGCGTGTGTGTGTGGGCGTGAGTGTATGTGTATGTATGTGTATGTGTATGTATGTGTGTGTGTGTAGTGTGTGTATTGAGGATGTCTACTTATCTCTAGCCACCGCCTCTGCAGCCATCGCTGCTGCTGTCAATGCCTGTGTGTGTGTGGGGGAGGTGTTTGTGTGCGTGCGTGCGTGGGTGCTTTTGTATGTGTGTGCGTGTGTGTGTGTGTGTGTTTATGTTTGTGTTTGTGTGTATGTGTGTTCTTATGTGTGTGTGTGTGTGTGTGTGTGTGTGTATGTGTTTGTGTGTGTGTGTGTGCGTGCACGCATGCGTGTGCGCTTGTATGTGTGCCCACGTGCATACGAGTGTGTGGGTGTGTTGATAGAACCTCTACAAATTTGTGTTTTCGTGAACCAGCTGCGCCCCACACCTGCGTTCACACCTGCCATCCATTGCTTGCGCTACTCCGCCGCTCATTTCCCCCTTTTTGTCACACCACCCACCCCACACCTCCCATTGTGGAATCCACACCAACCCCATGCACCTACAATTGTGGAATTCACACCTGCACGCTTGCGCTGCTCCGCCGCCTTGAGCTTCTCCAGGTACTTGTGCCCGATGCCAGCGATGTCCACACCTCCCACACCTCCGCCAGGTGTGGGCCCCACACTTGCGTTCACACTCCCACGCTGACGTGCGCCGGCGGCTGCGTGTGCGCTGAGGGAGGGGTCCGCCGGCCACTGCGTGTGTGGGGGGGGGGGTCGCAGTTGGCTCACGACAACACAGCTTTGGAGAAGCTCAATCAACACACCCACACACCTGTATGCACGCGCGCACACACGCACATACATGCACACACACACACACACACACACACACACGAATGCACGCACGCACGCACGCACGCACACACGCACACATACACACACACACACCTGCGGCGAAGCAGCTTCCCTCGTGCGTCCCCACCCCATCGGACGCTCCGGCGTGTGGGATGCCTGGGCTGCGACCACTTGGTGGGGCCTGTGCCCCGGTGCGTATCTGTGGCACACGCACAGGGGGGGGGGGTAGTAGGAGGAAGTTGGAGAGGTGGCAGAAGGAATCTGGGAGAAGGTGGGTGGGCTGCATGTGTTATGGGTTGAGGGTTGAGGGTTTGGGGTTTAGGGCTGGGTGGGCTCTTTGCCCCGGTGCATATCTGTGGCACGCAAGTGGGATTGGGGTATGGTAGGAGGAAGTGGGGGAGGTGGCAGAAGGAAGCTGGGAGAAGGTGATGGGATTGCGTGTGCACAGGGTTTAGGGTGCAGGATTCAGGTTAAGGGTTTCGGGTTGAGGGTTTAGGGCTGGAGTGGGCTCTGTACCCCGGTGGGTATCTGTGGCACGCAAGTGGGGTTGAGGAATGGTGGGAGGAAGCGGGGGGGGTGGCAAAAGGAAGCTGGGGCGAAGGTGGCGGAAGCCAGAGCGCATGTGGGTGGACTGCATGTGCAAGCGCTGTGTGCGTGCAAAGGAAGCACAAGCGGGGTTGGGGTATGGTAGGAGGAAGTGGGGGAGGTAGCAAAAGGAAGCTGGGGCGAAGGTGGCGGAAGCCAGAGCGCATGTGGGTGGACTGCATGTGCAAGCGCTGTGTGCGTGCAAAGGAAGCACAAGCGGGGTTGGGGTATGGTAGGAGGAAGTGGGGGAGGTAGCAAAAGGAAGCTGGGGCGAAGGTGGCGGAAGCCAGAGCGCATGTGGGTGGGCTGCATGTGCATCAGCTGTGTGTGTGCATAGGAAGCATAAGCGGGGCGGGGCGGGGGTTTGGGTAAGGAAGCTGGGAGGAAGGTGGCGGAAGCCAGAGCGCATGTGGGTGGGCTGCCTGTCCAACAGCTGCGTGCGTGCATAGGAACCACAAGTGCGGGCGGGGCGGGGGTTTGGTGGGAGGAAGTTGGGGAGGTGGCGAAAGGGAAGCTGGGGCGAAGGTGGCGGAAGCCAGAGCGCATGTGGGCTGCTTGTGCAACAGCTGTGTGCGTGCATGTGAAGCCCACGCGCGGGCTGGGCTGGGATTTGGTAGGAGGAAGTCGGGGAGGTGGCAAAAGGGAAGCTAGGAAGAAGGTGGCGGAAGCCAGAGCGCACGTGGGTGGGTTGCGTGCGTGCATAGGGAGCACAAGCGCGGGGGGGACGGGGGTTTGGTAAGGAAGCTGGGAGGAAGGTGGCGGAAGGGAAGCTGGGGCAAAGGTGGTGGAAGCCAGCGCGCATGTGGGTGGCCTGCCTGTGCAACATCTGTGTGCGTGCCTAGGAAGCACAAGCGCGGTTGGGGCGGGGGCTTGGTTGGAGGAAGTCTGGGGGGGCGAGGGGGGTGAAAGGAAGCTGGGGTGAACGTGGCGGAAGCCAGAGCGTATGTAGGTACGTATCCAGAGACCCCTGGCAAGGATTTTGGTAATTATTGTTTCCCCGGCTTAAGCAACTTCGACCGTTCATAACAGGCGCAATACATAGCGGGTGTTCATGCAATGCACGCCGTTGCGCTGCTCTCAGCGAGACCTTTCCAACGAACCCCTCTTCGCCCCCTCCCACCAAGTGTGGGGTGGTTTCCTGGGAAATGGAAAATGCGGCCCGGAGCGGTACACGGCTTGCGGAAGAATCACTTCACGTACCCAGACAACGAGGCTCCGTGGTCGCGGCCGTGTGGCGGTGCATAGTCTGGTGGCGGGCCGCCATTGTCACGGCTGTATCCCGCTGGAAAGCCTGCGTGTGTGGAAGTTTGGGTTTTAGGTTACACGCTTTATAAATATATAGAGAGAGGAGAGAGAAGAGAGAGAGAGGAGAGATGAGAGGGAGATGGAGGGCCTGCGTGTGGGGTAGCTTGGGTTTTAGGGTATAGAGTTTTTGAAGAGAGATGAGAGAGAGAGAGAGAGAGAGAGAGAGAGAAAGAAGGATGAGAGAGAGAGAGAGAGAGAGAGAGAGAGAGAGAGAGAGAGAGCTGTCATGGCTGTACCCCGATGGAGGGCCTGCGTGTGGGGTAGTTTGGGTTTTAGGGTGTAGAGTTTTTAAAGAGAGAAGAGAGAGAGAGAGAGAGAGAGAGAAGGATGAGAGATGAGAGATAAAGAGAGAGAGAGAGAGCTGTCACGGCTGTACCCCGATGGAGGGCCTGCGTGTGGGGTAGTTTGGGTTTTAGGGTATAGAGTTTTTGAAGAGAGATGAGAGAGAGAGAGATAGAGAGAAAGAGAGAGAGAGAGGGAGAGAGAGAAGGATGAGAGATGAGAAATAAAGAGAGCGAGAGAGCTGTCACGGCTGTACCCCGATGGAGGGCCTGCGTGTGGGGTAGTTTGGGTTTTAGGGTATAGGTTTCCTATGGAGAGATGAGAGAGAGAGAGAGAGAGAGAGAGATGAGAGAGAGACAAGAGAGAGAGAGAAAGAGAGAGAAAGAGAGAGAAAGAGGGATGAAAGATGAGAGAGATGAGAGAGCTGGAGGGCCTGCGTGTGGGCAATGAATTTGTTTTCAGGGCTGATATGTAGAGAGGGATAGAGAGAGAGAGAGAGAGAGAGAGAGAGAGAGAGAGAGAGAGAGATGAGATATGAGAGAGAGGGATGAGAGAGATGAGAGAGAGATGGAGGGTCTGCGTGCGGGCAGTGAGTTTGTTTTCAAGGTTGTAATTGTCTCTTCTCCGCCAGATTCTGCTTTGACCACGTTGACGGTTGACCTCCCGTTGACCGTTTGCCCACATGTAGGTAATTTGAAAGCTCTTGGCGAGATATGCCAGACTAATGGTCCACTGAACTGATTGAGCTGTGTTCAAGGCCAACGTACAGCCGCAATGCAGCCAAATGGCTGTGTAGAGCCGAAAAACGAATCACGTGTATGGGACAGTTTAAGGACGTGGGGAGGAGGGGGGGGGTGCACAAAACATTAACCACACAGAGGAACAGAGGGACAGTTTCGGGTGTAGGGTTTCGGGTGTAGGGTTTGAGGTTTAAGGTACACACACACACACACACACACACACACACACACACACACACACACATACACACACACACACACACACACACACACACGCACACACACGTGCACACGTGCACACACACATGCACACCCACACACACACACGTGCACACACATGCACACACACAC
>VFSX01000875.1:17500-25304 GCA_016618255.1 Chlamydomonas sp. UWO 241 | reverse complement strand
AGAGAAATACAGGAGACGATTCTCTTGTTCTCAGGAGTGAGGACGTGAGAGAGATCCAGTGTATGCGAGTGATTTGGTGTGCAAGAACAAAGGATACCGTAGTACCGTTTTGCCTTGCCGATGAGAGAATTCGGAAAACGTCGCGGCAAGGCCGATTTCTAGAAAATATTGCAGACAAAGTCAAAAAAACGCCACAAGTGACGTCAAAACGGGAGAAATTCCCCCAAAAATCTCGCGGCAAGGCACCTAAATTCTAAATAATTACCCGCTTTATAAAAGTGGCGGCAAGGCAAAGCGGTACTACGGTAGGAGCGAGAGAATAAGCGAGAGCGTGTGCGCTTCGCCCCCCCTTCCCCTCCACACAGACCTTGTTCATCGCATTATAACAATAGGTAGCGAGCCAGTTTCCAACTGAAAGTGAGTTGAAGGTGTTGGGCGCTAGCGTCAACACAAGTCTTAAACATCATCACTGGTGTCACTCAGACTGTAATATCCATCATCATCAACAACAAAACGTGCCACACACAACAACACCAATGACGGTTCAGTGCCGAACCCACTCCACCCACACGGGTGCACGCACGCACGCACGCACGCACAACCAAACAACCAAACAAGCGTTACATGAGGCCGTCCGCATGCACCGGCAATGCCTGTACTACTAATGCACGCACCGGCAATGCCTGTACTACTAACGCACACACACACACACACACACATATAGTCGAGGATTACACACATACACACACACATTGTGTACATGCTAGCTAGCCCAATGGCACGCAGCCAGATGCGCAAACTGGCCTTGCGCCCATCGCCGCCTCGTGCGATGGGGACGCGGAGTAAAACGCTGAAGGACCTCAACAACCTCAACCTGATGGCGCTGGGCGCTGGCATGGCTGCCATTGCTGCGGATGCTGCTGCGGCGGCGGGAGGCGCGGGGGCCGGTGAGGAGAGCATGGAGGGTGTCATAGTGGTCGCGGGGACCCCTTCCCCCCGCGCTTGCCTCCTCACCCCGGGCCGCGGCACGCGTGGGGCGACCAACGCGGAGGTGCCGAGCAGTGCGATGTCCAGCCCAGTCCGGGCACCCGCCGACCACGATGAGATGCACATGGGGATCCCACCACCCGATCCCAGCGCGGCGATGCACAGGGGGATCCGGGAACTCCTGCGCGAGGAGTTTGCGGAGCAGAGGGATCTGATCCGGGAGGAGTTCAGCAGGGGCATGGCGGCCCTGGCGGCGCGGGTGACGGAGACGGAGGCGCGGGTGGCGGGGGTCATCGCGGCGGTGGCGACCCTGGACGCGCGCATCACGAGCAAGTTCGCCCAGGCCGACGTGGCCTTTGGGCCCCTCCTCCGCCTTGTGCCAGAGCTGAGCGTGGCGAAGGACGGGGTGGCCGATCTGGATGGGGGCATGGGGCGCATGGAGAAGCACGAGGTGCTGGCTCTGGCCCAGTTCCATGTGGACCAGGGTAAGTCCAGGGAGATGGCAGCAAAGGTGGCTGCGCTGACGGAGCAGGTGCAGGCGCTGGAGGCAGCCGCTCGGGGGGGGGAGGCGGCGGGCCGGCAGGTGCTGGTGGCGGCGCGCGCGCCAGTCACGGTCGCGCAGCCAGTGCCGGCAGCACACCAGCAGCTGCCTGGGCCGCCGCAGCCGCCGGGCCCGCCACCGCTGCCAGCGGCTGTGAGCGGCGGGGGCCTCACGTTCGCCGTGGGGGTGCGGGAGCGTGTCAGCGACGCTCGCCACGCGCTCGCACGCGGCACGGAGAGAGCTCTCACCACGCTGCTGGGGCCGCACCACGTGACCGTGGTGCAGGCACGCGTCATGTTTGCTAACGACCGCAAGAGCAAGGTGGTCTTCACGGTCGCGAACGAGGGGCATGCGGCGTTCAGCCGCGCGCGCATGCTCCTGCCGCGGTGCACGGCGAACATGAGGCGGCCGGGCTGTGCCATCTTCCCCCACCTGCCGTATGCCGAGCACCAGAGCCAGAGGCGCATGGCAATGCGGGGAGGTGGGGCGGGGGCGGGAATGACGGCGGGGGCGGTCGCGGCTGCGGTCGCAGCAACGGCGGCGGCGGCGGGCGGCCGCGGCGACGACAGGGGCGGGGACAAGGGCGGGAACGGCACTGGTGACGGGGGCAAGGGAGGGGGCATGGGCCCGGGGGGCTGCGGCGTGACCACGCTCCCCCCCAGCTGAGCGGCCTGCGGATCATGAACTGGAAAATTATGAGGGGACATGACCTCTTACACAATCACCCCACCCTCACCAAGTGGCTGCAGGCAAACGCGGACGTCGTGGCGTTCACCGAAACCGGGCATTCCGGTAAGCCCCCACCTGCCATCCCAGGATTCAAATGCCTCGCATGCAGCCAGCGCCCCCACAAATCAGACAGTGGGGGGGTTGCGCTGTATGTTAGCAATGCTGTTACGGGGAAGGTCAGCGTTATTCGGGATGTGCCCGAGCTTGGGGTGCTCTGGTTTAGGATCACGGGCGCTAGGGACGTGTACGCGTGCGCCGCGTACATCCCCCACGCAAAATCCAAGTATCTGCTGCTCGAGGGGGGGAACCTGTCAGTAGAGACACACGTAACAGCCCTGGTAGAGGGCATCTCTAAGTACTGGGCAAAGGGGGAGGTCCTCGTGCTGGGCGACCTCAACGCACGCACAGGGCAGGAGGATGATAGGGATAGGGACAGGGGGGATGGGGGCCCGCCCCTGCGGTGCGTGAGGGCGACATCGCGCAGGCAGGGCAGGTGGGGCCGAGAGAGTCGGCTGACCGCGTGCACAACGCGCATGGGCAGCGCCTGCTGCAGTTATGCCGGGACATGGGAATGGTTATCCTAATGGTCGCCTTCCGGGGGATGAGCATGGGGCCCTCACCTACCACGCACTGGGCAGGAAAAACGTAGTCTGGTCGACTACTTTGTGGCGTCCCCTGACCTCGCCTTTAGTGGCGCGGGGGCACCACGGCCGGGCACTACCCTACATGTGCACGACCAACACCCACCAAGGCTAGGCGGGGGCAGGTTTGACCACAGACCAGTAGTTCTGACCCTTACTTATGAGCCCGCTACTGCGGTACCTGCGGCTCAGGCCGGCGCCCCGAGCGAAACGCCGGCCAGGTTTAGGTGGCCATAGGGGGGCGAGGGGGCGTACGCACAGCTCCTGGGGGGGATGATGACGGACGTTTTGGGAGCTCGGGGGGCACCGAAGGTGGATGAGGAGCTCAGCCGCCTCGAGGGCGCGGTCGAGCGGGCAGCCCGGGCATTGCACGCGTCGGGTGAGGTGGGTGCGGTCTTGGTGCGGCCCATGACCGGGGACGGGGGGGTGCGACCACACAACATATGGTACACTCAGGAGTGCAAGGGCGCACGCCGCGCGTGCCGGGAAGCGGAACGAGCGCACGGGGCGCAGTCACCGGCCGCCAAAGAGGCAGGGAAGGCCTATAGGCGGACCGCGCGGCGCTCCCGCCGCGCGAGCGAGGCCCGGGAACACTCCGAGCTGATTGAGGACAGGAAGGGGGACCCTCGGCGGTTTTGGCAGCGGGTGAAACTGCCTGGCCAGGCGGTCGGTCTGAGGGACGTGGAGGGGTGGACAGATTATTTTAGGGATTTGCTGGGGGACAACCATGCTAACGCCAATGATACGACTCATACGACTAATACGACTAACACGGATGATGCCACTGACCATGGGCACAGAGCCCCGTTTGCCCTCCCCACGACGACGGCCACGGAGCAGGCGGCAGCGCTAAACAATTCATTTACTGAGGCGGAGGTGTACGCGGCACTGATGGCCATGGACGCGGGCAAAGCCCCAGGCGTAAACGGCATGCCGATAGAGTTCTATCAGAGGGCATGGGCTAGGGCGGCGGAGGGGGGCGATGCAACGGATGCTGTGGATGAGGAGCACCTGCTCGCTGGCCCCATCACACACCTGCTCAATCGGGTCTTCCGTGAGGGGTACCCGACTGCATGGCACTTGGGGGCAACCACGCCGGTGCCAAAGCCGAAAGGCAGACTAGACGTGCGGGACGATTACCGAGGGATCACGGTGGGGAATGCCCTCGCCAAGCTATACAGCTTGGTGCTTATGAACAGGCTGGACGCCTTAGCAGAACGGGAGGGGTACAGGGCGCGGTGCCAGGCAGGCTTCCGGAAGAAGAGGGGGACCCCAGATAATGCCTTCATCCTGCAACACCTTATTGAGAAGAGCGGCCTCCAGCGCCAACCGCTGTACGCTGCCTTTATTGACTTCAGGAAGGCTTACGATTGCGTGCACCGCCCATTGCTTTGGGAGTGCCTTAGGAGCCTGGGGGTACATGGGGAGTTCATGGCGGCGCTGATTGCCATGTACGATGGGTCCGCAATGTGTGTGCGCATTGATGGAAAAGTGGGACCCGCGTTTCCTTCACACAAGGGGGTCATGCAAGGCGACCCACTGTCACCGCTGCTGTTTGGGCTTTTTATTGACGCATTGGAGAGAGCACTAGACGCAGAGCTCCCGGGTGATGGGGTGGAGATGGCGGGGCGGTTACTACGGCTGCTGCTGTACGCTGATGACTTGACGCTGCTGGCAGAGTCGCCCGAAGCGATTCAACGCATGCTAGATACTCTGCACGCCTTTTGCGGCACACGCGCACTAACAGTAAACGTTAAGAAGTCAGAAGGGGTGGTGTTCAATGACCGGTTCTGCCCAGTCGGGGCGGCAGGGGGGAGGGTAACGCTGAAGTTTGCAGGAGCAGATCTACCCATTACACACGAGTTCCCATATCTGGGCATGCTCTTCCACCACCGGCGGGCAGTGGGGGGGGACGTGGGCACCCGACGCTCTAGGGGCCAGCGCACCAGAACCGCGCTCACTCGTAGATGCTATATGATACGCCTTAATAATATTGGCATTAAGGCCCACCTGTTCGACACGCAAGTACGGCCTGTGCTAAATTACGGGTGTGAGGTGTGTGGCCCTGCGATGATGGCAGATGCTGGGGGGGGCGTGTTTGCCGGGGCGGGCGGACGGTGGGAGAGAGGCAAGAGTGGGAGGGGCGCTAAGGCCGCACGCGACGGATGGCGCACCCTGGAGGAAGTGCTTCTGCAATTTACCCGTGCGTCCCTAGGAGTCCGCAGCAACGGGCAGCAACTGGGGATTTTGGCGCGGGAGGCAGGGTGGCGGCCGCTGGCGGCAGATTGGCTGCCCCAGGCGACGCGCTTTTGGGATAAGGCGCGGGGGCGGCCTGACGGTGACCTGCTTAAAGATGCAATGCGGGAGAGCTGGGGGCTGGCCGAAGCGGGGGGACGTGCTGGGCGGCACGCTTGCAGGTGTGCCTCGGAACTGTGGGGCACACCCTGGCGTGGGACCAGGTGGAACCGGTACGCATCACCAACCTGCTGGACGTGGCGACCGCGGCGTGGCTGGCCGCCGCGACAAGCACACCGGCGCTGCCGAGCGGCACTACCGTGCGAGATGTACCTGAGGAGTGGTCGCGCGGCTTTAAGATGCTGACCTACATGCGGAGGATGGCGGGTAGCGACAGCGAGCCGCCGGCCTTGTTGAGCTCAGGGCTGAACAGTGCTGCCCGGATCACGGCTCTAGCTAGGTTCAGGATGGGCTCCATGAGCTGCAGATAGAGCGGGGGCGCTACGCCGTGGCGGGACAGAGGCAGCGACGCAGCCAGCGGGCGTGCTGCCTATGCGGTGGGCTAGAGGATGAGGCACACATGGTATTTGAGTGCCCTGCCTATGAAGAGGCACGGGTGCAGGCCCACAGCCTGTTTCGGTCCATCCCTCGCCCCGAGGAGGCCGATTTAGATGAGCGGATGCGGGAGTTTATGAATCCTCGGCCAGGCCAGGAGAACCCCAGGTTTTGGCACGAGCTGGCTGACTTCCTTGTCGCCTGTTTTGAGACACGCACCGCGTGCACAGCAATCATGATGGCAGATGGCATGCTAGGGGTCTAATTTTGACAGCTGCCGGCCTCTTTCCTAGGGTCTAATGCGCCATCAAAGGCGTCCGACGGACTGTAAAATCGACCACACGCACCCACACGGGTGCACGCACGCACACACACGCACACACACACACACGCGCGCGCACACACACACGCAGTGCCAGTGCCCCCCCCCCCACACACAGACACACAGACACGCACACACACATACACCACTCACACGCACGCACATGCCCACCACCCACCCACACACCTTGTTCATCGCATGGTAATAAAACGTGCCCCACTCTTCAGCATCAATCTTTGTCCAAAAGCCGCCCACCACCACCACCACTACACACACACACACACGCACTCACACACACACAAACACACACACACACACCTTGTTCATCGCATTGAAATAAAACGTGCCCCACTCTTCCGCGTCGACCTTCGTCCAATAGCCGCACACCCACACCCACCGACCCACCCACCCCACACACACGCGAGCGCACACACACGCGCAGTAACGCGAGCGCACACACACACACACACCTTGTTTATCGCATTGTAATAAAACGTGCCCCACTCTTCCGCATCGATCTTCGTCCAAAAACCGCCAGCCGGCTCAGGCTGCGGGGGGATGGCCTGACGCTGAAGATACTGCGTGTGTGTGTGTTTTGTGTGTGTGTGTGCGTGTTGGAGGGAGGGGGCGGGGGGCTCTGGCTGCGGGGGGTGGCCTGGCGCTGGAGGTGCTGCGTGTGTGTGCGTGTGTGTGTGTGTGTGTGTGTGTGTGTGTGTGTCGGAGATAGTGAGCGGGGGGGGGGGGGGCTCCGGCTGCGGGGGGATGGCCTGGCGTTGAAGGTACTGCAAGAGTGTGTGTGTGTGTGTGTGTCGGAGGAAGGGGGCAGGGGGAGGCTCTGGCTGCGGGGGGATGACCTGGCGCTGAAGGTACTGTGTGTGTGTGTGCGTGTGTGTAGGCGTGTGTGTGTGTGCGTGCGGTTGTGTGTGTGAGTGTGTGTGGTGGTGTGGTGTGGGGGGCTGTCTGGCTCTGGCTCTGGCTGTGGGGGGATGGCCTGGTGTTGCAGTTACTGCGTGCGTCTGCACACGTGTGTGTGTGTGTGTCAGTTGTGTGTGTGTGTGGCTCTGGCTCTGGCTGCGGGGAGATGGCCTGGCGCTGGAGGTACTGCGTGTGTGTGTGTGTGTGTGTGTGTGCGTGTGTGCGTGTGTGTGTATGTGTGTGTGTGTGTCAGGTGTGTCAGGCGGGGGAGGGGAGGGGGGCTCTGGCACTGGCTGCGGGGTGATGGCCTGACGCTGAAGGTACTGCGTGTGTGTGTGTGTGTGTGTCATGTGTGTGTGTGGGGGGGGGGCAGGGGGAGGCTCTGGCTGCTGGGGGGTGGCCTGGTTCTGAAGGTGCTGCACGCGCGCGCGCGCGTGTGTGTGTGTGTACTCCCCCAGTCCTCCCAGTCCTCCTCCTCCTCCTCCTCCAGTCCTCCCCCACAGGAGGGGAGACCGCTGGTCGGCCGTGCCGACCCTCCGCCCCGACTCTCCGCCACCGCCGTCGCCCCCCTGAACGACGTCGACGATCGTCTGCCCCCGCCTCTTTCTTCGCTACCGACGCCAGACAGGCCCGTCTTGTACCGCTTCGAGGGCACCTCCGTCGGCCCCCCATTGTGGCACCTCGAACGCCCACGCGTCGAGCACAGCCTCACCTCGAATGCACAGGGATCGCCGCCGTCGCCGCCACCTCATGGAGCCTACCACCAGCGCCTCCGCCCTCGACACCACCACAACTACAGAGTCCACCCTCCCCCGCGGTTGACGCCCTGACGTCGACTTGCCGCTCACGCGCCCTACTGGAGCCCACCACCCCACCCAT
>VFSX01000875.1:0-10000 GCA_016618255.1 Chlamydomonas sp. UWO 241 | reverse complement strand
ACACTTGGCATAAATCCAAGAAAAATCCAAGCTGGCAACAGGCTGCTGCTGAGAATGGGTGCTGGGACCAGGTGCTGGGAACAGTCTTTCCCCAATTTTATCTCGGGGCCCACCACCGGCAACACTGTGCAGTGATCATCAGTGGTGCGGAGGAGAGGAGGTGATGGCGAGCGCCGATTCAACAGCGCATGTTTAAATCTGGAAAGAAGCAGGAATGAGCAAGGAATGAGGTGGGGGTAATTCCGCTTCATTGGTGGCCATCTAGGTGCGGCTTGTCTCTTCAGCTTCCAGTGGGCAGTCGCCACCCCTTCACCTCCTGCAGCACACAGCCCCAGGTCAGTGATACCCGGCAGCTTGACAGGCAGAAGCTCAGGCAGTGCTGACGCTGAGCGCTGTCAGCGCCAGTGATGCGATCAATTGAACGTCGTCGACACTGCCAGGCTCCAGCAGGTTTTACAAGTTGAACATGTGCGTGACTGGAGGACCCTGGGGCCCAGTGGAGGCCTAGACCCCACATCTAAGCTCTACTAGGAGCTCTACTAGGAGAGCCCACAAGGCCACGCACTGCGCCAGCCTACCAGCAGGCTCCAGCAACTTCATCAGTGCGGGGACAGCGCCGGCAGCAACAATGACGGGCCCGTTGTCGTCATACCAAGCAAGGTTGTGAAGCGTGGCCGCTGCACGACACTCCTGAGAGTAGTGTTACAAATCCACTGCCGGCGGTCACACTCAGCTCCTGAGCTGAAAAGCCATTCCCCAGCATCTACACCAGTTGGGGGCGGCAGCAGCGATGGCAGCCTCCATCTTTATCCGCGACCTCCATGCCGCAATCCCCACACCTCACTCCACTGTGACGCGCAGCTGCCTAAACAGTCACACACCAATGATATCTGCAAACGGCGCAAACCTGGGCACCACGGGGGGCCCCGAACTTGACATAATCGCCCCCGGCTGCAACAACCTCCCACCGGCGGCGCACCGCGCAGCTCGCCTGTAAGCACTTGTCCGCAAACTGACGCAAGCATGATGAAGGCCTGACGGATGCAGACCGGTGTGCTGTACCTCGGCCATGCTGCATGTGTGGCCACACCCAAGCACATGCACACGCGCTCATGGGCAGCCTCGCTGCCCGGGCCCGCACCAACCTCCACCTACTGCCTGTTGCCTGGGCAAGCACACGCACGCATCAGTGGGATAAGCTGATGCTGTGCCGGGGGCTGCGCCCCTGAACCCCCGCCACGCACGCGTAGGGGGAAGGGGGGGCTCAGTGAGCGTCGCAAGCTTTCGCACACGCATGCCGGAGGCTCTGCTGCCCCCACACAAACGCACACACACACACACACACACACAGACACACAAACACACACGGACACACACAGACACACACATACAAGCACACGCACACACGCACACACACACGCGCATGCACAGGCTGCATGCGCGCGCGGAGGAGATGCACACACACACATGCACACACACACACATGCACACACACACGCACCCACACACACACACACAGGCTGCACGCACACAGGAGGCTCTGCTGCCCCCCCCCCCACACACACACACGCACAGGCTGCACGCGCACGGGGGGGGGGGGGGGGGGGGGGGTCTCAGTGAGCATCGCGAGCTTTTGCACGTGCACGCCGGAGGCCCCCCCCTCCCCCCCACACACACGCACACTCACACGCGCACACACACACACACACACACACACACACACACACACACACACACACACACGCACACGCACAGGCTGCACACGCGCGCGCGGGGGAGATCTTCAACGAGCGCCGCAAGCTGTGAGCGGGCAAGGGCACGCTGGAGGCTCTTCTGCACACACACACACGCACACACACAGACACACACGCACGCACAGGCTGCACGCGCGCGTGGAGGACATCTTCAACGAGCGTCGCGAGCTGTGGGCGGGCAAGGGCACGCTGGAGGCTCTTCCACCAAAGACGACGGTGCTAGTCTAAGCCGCGACAAAGAAGCGACCGCTGCTGACGCATGGGGTGCCGTTTCCAGACGGAGGGAAAGCCCCGCTGATGCACGAGAAGGTCACGTAGAGCGGTTCCCAAGGAGGCGGTGTGATGGTCTAGTCAGGCGAGAGGGAGAGGGTGTAGCTGCATCACTTCAGGTCCTGCAGCTCCCTCCTTGCGGGGTGGGGGTCCCTTCGTCTTCCGATGCCGACCAAGACGTGACCGCTGCTGACGAACAGGGTGCCATTCCCAGATGGAGGGAACGCCCCGCCGATGCGTGAGAAGGTCACGCAGAGGGGTCCCGGTGGAACAGCCACGCACGTCAAGTAAGGAGTTAGCACGAAGTGTGCTGTATGTCAGACCAGTCAGTGGACTGACATCTCGAGATCCGACCTTTTTATAGCGGGAACCCACACCCGGCTCTCTCCAAATGAAGGCCCAGTGGCCAGTCACACTTCAAGGAGGGGGCGTGATGTTCCAGGGAGACAGTGTGTAGCTGCGTTACGTCAGGTCCTGCAGCTCCCTCCTTGTGGGGTGGATGTCTCTTCGTCTTCCAATGCTGACAACGAAGCGACCGCTGCTGACAAGCGTGGGGGCCGTTCCCAGACGGAGGGAACGCCCCGCCGATGCGTGAGAAGGTCACGTAGAGGGGTCCCCGTGTAACAGCCACGCATGTCAGGTGAGGAGTCAGCACGAAGGGTGCTGTATGTCACACCAGTCAGTGGACAGACATCTCGAGATTCGACCTCTTTTAGAGCGGGAACCCACACCCGGCTCTCTCCGATTGCAGGCCCAGTGTCCAGTCACACCCCGAGGAGGCTGCGCGATGGTCTAGCTAGGCAGGAGAGAGGGTGTAGCTGCGATACTTCAGGTCCTGCACCTCCTTGCGTCGTGGGTGCCTCTTCGTCTTCCAACGCTGAAAACGAAGCGACCGCTGCTGACTAACGGGGTGCTGCTCCTGGATGGGGGGGGATGTCCCACCGATGCGGGAGAAGGCAACTTGGATGATTTGTGTATGCCTAGCTAAGTCTGCCTACCTATAGGTCTGTGCGAGAAAAGAGACGGGGTGGAGCTGTGTTACAAGTGGTACAGGTCCTGACTGGCGCCCCCCACGACTGCTCTCCCGTGCTTGAGCCGGAAATCTCCGCTGGCATCGATTTCCCGAGCCTCGCTGGGTTCACGCGCTCAGTCTACAACGGGCTCATCACGTCAGAGCTGCGCGTGCGGAACACACGGCTGTGACGGTAAAGAAGGGGGACGGAGGGGGGCACTCTCTCCCTTGCGCATCAAGTTCCTGAGGTCGCGGCGGGGGAGTGGCGGCAGCATGGGAGATGTGGCTACGTGCAGGCAGGGGGGAAAAGCGGGGGTACCGGTGCACTCTCGGGCACTCTCCGGGCACGTCCCACCACAGCCAACCCAGCACGACCCTGCACGACTCAGCCCAGCCCAGCCCAGCTTGGTGACACTGCCCAGTCCCTGGACCAGCCTGGACCCGTCTGGACCAGCCTGGACCCGTCTGGACCCGTCTGGACCTGTTTGGACCAGTCTGGGCCAGGGGTCGTACCTGTAGTGATGAGCCACAAGCAGTACATGGTGCCTGGTGCCACATGGTGCCACACGAGCAGCACATAATGCCGCAGGCAGCGCGCACCCAGGCGCAGCAGTGCATCGTGTGGGCGGGGTGCATAGCCTAGCATAGCCTCCTGGCCTGTGTCAGATCCAGATCTGTTGATGCATGTGGTTAGCATGGGTGTGCGCGGTCGCCATGCGCCATGCGATAAGTTCAAATTCCAGTGGAGCTGCAGCAGGCTGGACGATGGGCGTGGGCGTGATGCCACGTGGCATTCGCTGGGACACGTTAGTGTGGAATGTGTTGTTTGCGGGTGACGCGAGCCAAGGGCAAAAACGGGAGGACATACTTGATACTCATCACCTTCGACCAGTACTCAAGGACTGCGTGTACAGTAAATTCTGCGCCATGGGCTGCGGTAAATCGGTGCCCAAGGAGTTCGACGCAGCAGCAGGGGGGTTCC
The DNA here is from genome assembly GCA_016618255.1 of Chlamydomonas sp. UWO 241. Classification (NCBI taxonomy): domain Eukaryota; kingdom Viridiplantae; phylum Chlorophyta; class Chlorophyceae; order Chlamydomonadales; family Chlamydomonadaceae; genus Chlamydomonas; species Chlamydomonas priscui. Next base: position 5,982 of record VFSX01000875.1, on the reverse strand, counting down.
CTCCCGAGCCCATCAATGACGAACTCGATGACACAACAAAGGCCACGGCAGAAGGTAACCCTGGACAGCTCCAGAGGGGGCCTCCTGCGAAGATGTGGCCGCGGGCTATCCGACCCAGATTTTGCCCGATTCTGCCCGATTTTGCACCGTCACGCGTGGCGCACCTGGCATGCAGTCCCGAGTCTGTGCTAACATCAGCAGAATTACATAATGTTGGGGTGCAGCACATGTGCTAGCACACACACACACACAGGTGCATGCACACGCATACACACACAGCACATGCACACGCATGCGCATACACATACACAGACACATGTATACACACGTGCACACACGCACACACACACACACACACACACACACACACACACACACACACCGACCCACGCACACACACACACACACACACATGCACACACACACACACACACACACACACACACACACAGGCACCGACCTCGATGGCGTCACTGTGGCGCACGACCTCTCTACCTCCACCGACACACACATACGCACACACACGCACACACAAACATACACAAACACACACCCACACACACATACACACACACTCGCAAGCGCCTGCCCACACCCCCACCCACCCACCCCCACCCACCATCACAACCACCGCAACCCCTGCCTTGCCGCCCTCAGGCACCGATCTGGATGGCGCGCACACACACACACACACACACCACCTCCCCCCCCCCACACACACACGCACCATCACGACCACCGCAACCTCTGTCTTGCTGCCCGCAGGCCCCGATACTGACCTGGATGGTGCCAATGTGGCGCTCGACCTCTCTACCTCTACTGACACACAAACACACACACACATGCAGGCACCGATCTGGATGGCACCACTGTGGCGCTCGACCTCTCGACCTCTACCGACACACACACACACACACACACACATGCAGGCACTGATCTGGACGGCACCACTGTGGCGCTCGACCTCTCGACCTCTACAGACACACGCAGCAGGACTGTAAAGTGCCGCGTCTTCAAGGGAAATGGCGCAGAGGTGTGGGTGGGTGGGGGGTGGGGGGCGTGTGTCATTTTGAGTGAGGTGCAGGGGTGGGGAATGTGTATATTGATACCTTTGTCATGTGCTGCATCTTCAAGGGCAATGGCGCTGAGGTGTGTGTGTGTAGCAACAGGGGTCTTGATGGCGTGCGCGTGTGTGTGTGTGTGTGTGTGTGTGTGTGTGTGTGTGTGTGTGTGTGTGTGTGGTCATGATGGTGTGTGTGGGGGGGGTGCCGCGTCTTCAAGGGCAATGGCGCAGAGGTGGACGTGTGTGTGTGGGGTGGGGGGCGTGTGCTTCATTTTGAGTGAGGTGCAGGGGTGACGTGTGGGTATATCGATACCTATGTCAAGTGCCGCGTCTTCAAGGGCAATGGCGCAGAGGTGCGTGCGGGTTGGGGGGGGGGTGCGTGTGCGTGTGGGTGTGTGTGGGGGGGGGAGGGGTGCGTGTGTGTGGGGGGTGCGTGTGCGTTTGCGGTGTGTGTGTTTGTGTGTGTGCGTGTGTGTGTGCGTGCATGTGCTTGCACACACACTGTCCCCTGGTCTACTGCAGGTCAACTGCCCACTGTGGGTGGAGCTGAGTGGCAGCCGCACAAATATCCACAAAAAACACAACTGTCATCGGAAAATACCTCACCTGCCACCATATACAACTGTCACAACTGCCACCACTGCTGCTGCGCAGGACAACTGCGCGCTGTGGGTGAAACTGAGCTCAGCGGCAGCTGCCAAAACTGTCATAACTACCAAAAGTGCCACCGCAACTGCCACAACTGCCACCCCGCTGCTGCGCAGCACAACTGCCCGCTGTGGGTGAGACTGAGCTCAGTGACAGCTGCCACAACTGTCGCCGCATAACTACCCGCACAAATACCACACAACTGCCAAAACTGCCACTGCCACTGCCGCTGCTGCCACAACTGCCACTGCACAACTGTCGCAACTGCCACAGCCGCCGCTGCTGCTGCGTAGGAAAACTGCCCTCTGTGGGTCGAGCTGAGCTGAGCGGCAGCTGCCACAACTGTCACAACTGCCACTGCCGCTGCCACCGCACATAACTGCCACAACTGCCACCACTGCTGCAGGACAACTGCCCGCTGTGGGTGGAGCTGACCTCAGCGGCAGCTGCCACAACTGCCACCGGTCAATAACACAACTGCCATCGCATACACCTGCCACACCTGCCACCACTGCTGCTGCGTAGGACAACTGCCCGCTGTGGATCCAGCTGAGCGGCAGCTGCAACAACTGCCGCTCACAACTACCCACACAACTACCAAAACTGCCACGGAACAACTGCCCGTTGTGGTTTTAGCTGAGCTCAGCGGTAGCTGCCACACCTGCCACAACTGTCACAACTGCCACAACTGCCACCACTGCTGCTGCTGCGTAGGACAACTGCCCGCTGTGGCTCGAGCTGAGCTCAGCGGCAGCTGCCACAACCGTCACAACTGCCGCACCTGCCACCGCATACAGCTGACACAACTGCCACCACTGCTGCTGCGTAGGACAACTGCCCGCTGTGGTTGAATCTGGGCGGCAGCCGCCACAACTTGCACCCACAACTACACGTGCAACTGCCACAACTACTTAAACTACCACTGCCACTGCCGCTACTGCCACAACTGCCACTGCACAACTGTCACAACTGCCACAACCACCGCTGCTGCTGCGTAGGACAACTGCCCGCTTTGGGTCGACTGAGCTCAGCGTCAGCTGCCACAACTGCCACACAGCCACCCACACAACGACCAAACTGCCACAGCGGCTGCCACAACTGCCACCACTGCTGCTGCCTCAGAAAAACTGCCCGCTGTGGGTCGAGCTGAGCTCAGCAGTAACAGTAACAGTAACACGGGGTTTCCAGCAAAGCAGGCTACTCTTCTACTAGAGACACCGCCGATACTCCAGCACACTTAAGTACTAGAGTACCGCCGGCTCCCGGCCGACAGACTACCGCTCCCGCCAGCTAGACTACCCCAAACAGCGGTCTCTGAGAGACATGTCTGGCAAGGAGCATATAGGAGAGGACCTTCCTCAGGGTCACAGTAGTAGCCTTGTGGCCAGTCAAGCCGGCAGAGCCGACTGGCGCTGACTGGAACGGTCCCCGCCTGGCAGTGCATGGCTGTCCAGCTCTCGTTTGCATGGGGCTCAGCCGGCGCCCCATGCCTCATGCATGGCCAGGTCCGACCCTCCAGGGGGGCATGGACAACAGAGTTGTCATGGAGGCTGCCTGAAGACCTTCCAACGCCAGTCACCAGCAGACGAGCGACCCCGAGGATGAGCGCGGTGACGAACGCTGCGATTGGTGAAGCGGATTTACTCTGGGTTGCCTCAGCGGTCGCCACCGCTGAAGCCGTGATGGTAGCCCGCCTGCACGGGCAGCCATCTTGACCAATGTCCAGCATGCATTGACGGGCGCCAGTTCCTCCGCTCGTCGATTAACTCGTCGAGATCGGTGCCGCATGGCGTCCTGAATGGGGAGAGGATAAGGGCCGTCTCCCAGCACGGTCCGCGGCAGCGCCGCGGCTACTCGCCAAGCCATGGCAGCGCCGGGCAAGCCGCTCATGAAGTGTTCCATCGAGGGGCAGTCTAGCAGGAGCCGGGCCAGTCGTATTTTACCCCGCTCGTCAGCGGCACGGAGATCCTCGTCACCAGCAGCGCCGCTGCCGCAACTGCCACCGGGAACTACCAAAACTGTCACAACTGCCACCACTGCTGCAGGACAACTGCCCGCTGTGGTCGAGCTGAGCTCAGGTGCAGCTGCCACAACTCTCGCAACATCCACGACCGCCACTGCCACACCTGTCACAACTGCCACCACTGCTGCAGGACAACTGCCCGCTGTGGTTGGAGCTGAGCGGCAGCTGCTGCACCCGCCGCCGCACAAACATCCACACAACTACTGCAACTGCCACCGGGAACTACCAAAAACGCCATCACAACTGCCACGGCCACTGCCACTGCCGCTGCTGCCACAACTGCCACAACTGCCACCACTGCTGCTGCAAAACACAGGACAACTGCCCACTGTGGGTCGAGCTGAGGTCAGCGGCAGCTGCCACAACTGTAACAACTGCCACAAACGCCACCACTAAGCTGCCACAACTGCCACCACCACTGCTGATGCGTAGGACAACTGCCCGCCGTGGGTGGAGCTGAGCGGCAGCCAGCTGCCAGAACTTCCGCCGAAAACTACCAGAAAAATGCCACCGCAAGTGCTACAACTGCCACCACTGCTGCTGCGTAGGACAGCTGCCCGCTGTGGGTCGAGCTGAGCGACGGGGAGTTCGGTATCCAAGCGCTGCAGGACAAGCCCAGCTTTGGCGTGGCGCTGTCGTCAGGCGGCATGCGTGCGGCGGTGCAGGTAAGGCTGGGCGTATGGAACCCCTGCTTGGAGTGCCATGCCCCCTTATCTGCTCTGCATCCAGAGCACACCAGCTTTGGGGTGGTTGTGGCGGGTGGCGGCGTGCACACGGCTGTGTCGGGTAGGTTGATTTGGATTCTTGACCTCTGGCCTTTCATTGTCTCTCTGGCCTCTTGAGCAACGCAGGACAAGCTCAGCTTTGGCAAAGCGCTGTCGTCAGGCGGCATGCGCGCGGCGGTGCAGGTGAGACTGGGCATATGAAATCCCTGCTTGGAGTGCCATGCCCCCTCATCTGCTCTGCATCCAGAGCGCACCAGCTTTGGGATGGTTGTCAGGTGACGGCGTGCGCACGGCTGTGTCAGCTAGGGTGATTTGGATTTGCGACCTCTGGGCTTTTAGTGTCCCTCTGGCCTCTTGAGCAACGCAGGACAAGCTCAGCTTTGGCAAAGCGCTGTCGTCAGGCGGCATGCGCACGGCGGTGCAGGTGAGACTGGGCATATGAAATCCCTGCTTGGAGTGCCATGCCCCCTCATCTGCTCTGCATCCAGAGCGCACCAGCTTTAAGGTGGTTGTGGCGGGTGGCGGCGTGCGCACGGCTGTGCCAGCGGGGGTGTTTTGGATTATTGACCTCTGGCCTTTTAGTGTCCCTCTGGCCTCTTGAGCAACGCAGAACGTGCCCAGCTTTGACATAGCGCTGACGGCAGGCGGCATGAGTGCAGCCGTGCAGATAAGGCTGGGCGTATGGAACCCCTGCTTGGAGTGCCATGCCCCCGTATCTGCTCTGCATCCAGAGCGCACCAGCTTTGGGGTGGGTGCTGCTGACGTAGCTAACCTGGCATAGTCCACACCGGAGCAAAGTCTCATCCCGGAGCACCTCACTCCGGCCCGGGCGAAACGTCTATTACCTACACTAGGCCTAGGCGAACGCACTTTTGCTGGCGTCGGGTGGCGGGGCGGTGAGGGGGCGCCAGGCTTGGGGTGACTGACACCTTTTCGTCTTCTGCTGCAGCCAATCCCGAGTCACTTTGTTCCTCGAGAACGGAGTGGCGGGTGGCGGCGTGCGCGCGGCCGTGTCAGCTAGGGTGATTTGGATTCTTGGCCTCTGGCCTCGAGTGTCCTTCCGGCTTCTTGAGCAACGCAGAACGTGCCCAGCTTTGACATAGCGCTGACGGCAGGCGGCATGAGTGCAGCCGTGCAGGTAAGGCTGGGCGTATGGAACCCCTGCTTGGCGTGCCATGCCCCCTCATCTGCTCTGCATCAAGAGCGCACCAGCTTTGAGGTGGTTGTGGCGGGTGGCGGCGTGCGCACGGCCGTATCGGCTAGGGTGAATTGGATTCTTAACCCTGAACCCTGAACCCTGAACCCTGAACCCTGAACGTGAAACCAGAAACTTAAGACCTGAAACACGAAACCTGAAACCTGAGACCTAAACCCTGAACCCCCGAACCCTGCATCACAGATGTGTGGCGCCGTGCTTGCACTCAATGTACATGTCGGCGTGACGCGGCGGCTACACACGCCACACACCCACACACCCAAACACCCAAACACACTCACCCACACACCCACGCCCCCCCCACCCC
>VFSX01001140.1:0-11666 GCA_016618255.1 Chlamydomonas sp. UWO 241 | reverse complement strand
TCCCACGTGCCTCGAGTTTCCTGACTTCCATTCCCTCGTGTCCGTGTCCTTCGTCTTCCGTATCCTCAAGTCCCGTTCCCTCGAGTCCAAGTTCCTTTAATCCTGTCGGCTCTGGTGCTCTGGATGGATTGGCTTGCGTATCCCTGTGTTTTCAGGGGCCGCCACGGCTCCGGCCGTGCCTTCGGGAGTCTCCGTTTTAACACCCGGGTCTCTTGTTTCCTCTTTGTTGCCTGTGTTGCTTTTTTTTTTTTTTTTAGAGGCCAACGTTACACTCAAGCAACGCAGCCAGGCCGACACCTAAGCGACAGCAACACAGGAAACAAAGAGGAAACAAGAGACCCTGGGGTTGGAACGGAGACTCCCGAAGGCACGGCCGGAACCGTGGCGGCCCCTGCAAACACAGGAACACGCAAGCCAATCCATCTAGAGCACCAGAGCCGACAGGACTACAGGAACTTTGACTCGGGGAACGGGACTTGAGGAGAAGGAAGACGAAGGACACGGACACGAGGGAATGGAAGTCAGGAACCTCGAGGCACGTGGGACAATGGAACGATGAGGGAACGACTGGAAGAAAGCTGAAAAGGACTCGAGGGGAGAGGGAGACGTAGAAGCAAAGGATGACGAAAGAATACCTGTGCGGAGGGGGAGGGAGGGGGGGGCGGCGGGGGCGGGGCACGCAAGGAGGGGAGGGAGGGCAGGGAAGGGGAACAAGCAGGGAGTGGGCAGGCAGGGAGAGGGAGGGGGAGCATGGCAGACAAGAAGGGATGGTGGTGCAGGCAGGGCGGAAGGGGGCAGGCAGGGATGGCGGGGAGAGAGAAAGACAGGGAGATGCGGGGAGGGGGCCGGCAGGGATGGGAGGAGGAGAGAAAGACAGGGAGATGCGGGGGGCCAATAAGAACGGTGGGGAGTGACAAACAGGCAGGATGAGCGGGGAGCACGGGGAGAAGAGAAGAGGACAGGGAAAGCAGGGAGGCGTGGGAGGGTGGGAGGGAGCGTGGGGTGGGGTGGGAGGTGAAGACCAGGGAGCGTGGGACGAGCAAACAGAACGGAGAGAGGGGGAGACGGATCAGAGCGGGGAGAGGAGAGAGGGAGGAGGGGGGAGGGATAGTAAAAGTGGAATAACCGGGAGGCGGGCGAGGTGGCTGAGAAGAGAGCGAGAGGCAATGGAGAAGAACAGGGAGAGGGAGGAAAAAGGAAGGGGGCGGAGCCGGAAGGCAGATGGGGAGGCAGGTGCACAGGGAATGGGGAGGACTGGCGGAGGGACTCCTCCGCCAGCCCCCCCCCCCCCACACCTGCCCACCGGCTTGAGCCAGAGGGCAGGTGGGGGGGATGAAAGGAGGGGCACAGAGAAGACTAAAAAGCACGCCTAACCGGGAGAGCAGCAAACTCAAACCGGAGCCTAACCTGATGCCAAAGCGGGAGAGTCTTTTTCTTTTTTTCTTTTTAAGGGGGGACAGGGACAGGGCTGGCGGAGGAGCCCCATGCCTCCACCAGTCGTCCCCCCCCCCCCACACCCGCCTTCAGGCTCGAGCCAGAGGGCAGGTGGGGGCAGGGAACAGGAGGCAAAGCAGAAGAAACCAAAAAGGACAAAAAGGGCAGCGACGCGGCAGAACATGAGACACGGCCGAGTGGCCGGACTCTCTACCACAGAAAAAGGGGGAGAAGGGGCAGAGAGAAAAGCAGCGGGGGAGGGGAGGACAGCAGGGGGAGTGAGGGGCTGCCTGACGGAACAGTGGTGGTCTCTGGGGCACCAAAGTAAGCAGACACGTGGAGGTCAGGCAAGCAATGGCGTACGCACAGCAGGAAACCTTTCACGCCGGCAGCGGGACCTGCCCCACGACGCCCACGCGGACGTCGAGGGTGTACGTTGTGTCGCCTGTAGTGGCACCGGGCGCAGCAAGCACCGCGCAAAGGAGCGGCGGTGTCGCCCATTGGCTGCAGAACCAGTCCTTGTCACGCTCTGCGTCAAAGCCACGCCACCAGTCCACGCAGAAGAAGCCATCATCCACCATGGTGATGTCCTCCTCGGTACGCTGCCAATCCCGCCGGATGGCACCGGTGACAGAGTCGAGGGCCAGGCGGACGGCGCGAAGGGCAAGGCTGTCCCCCAACAGCCCACTCGCCTGGCGGTCACAGCGCACACGCCAGATGGCGCCGATGACCGTGACACGGAGGCGCGTCCACGCGCGCAGCTCCTTCTTCTTAGCTTTCGCCACGGGCGCGCCACTCCACCCGGACATGTCATCGGCAAGCATAACGGCGGCGGTGAGCGGCGGCGGCGCGCCACCCGTCAGCGCCGCCCACGTGTCACAAAGCCATAGCATGGCTGGTCGTGCCGCCGGGCAGTCGAGAAACGTGTGAGCGAGGGTCTCGAAAGGCGGGTCGGTGAGAGAGGCACAGAACGAGTGACCGCAACACGCAGTTGACACGTCTGGGTCACCGTCCGCATCAGCCGGCGCGGTGTCCGGGTCGAGGAGCTTGACCGCGATGAAGGCGTTGCAGCCAAGGCAGCAGTGGAGGATGCGCCAAGCGGTGATTACAAAAGGCCGGTGGATGGTCGGGTCGAGGAGGCGGGTCCAGACTTGAGAGAACCCCTCTGGTAGGTCGGGGTCGCTGATCGGCGCCCCGCTGGGAGGAGGCTGGGCCTGAGCAGCAGCCTCCCCCTCGGAGCGACGCACCTGCAGGCGGTTGGGCTGCCGAGGCGCGGAGGGGCCGGCACCTGACTGGACCCCGCGCACCCACGCCACGGGGTTGTCAACGTCCTCTGGCGGGAAACCGTTCCTGACCACCTCTAGCGTGCGGCACCAGCGCTCGTCACGCCCAACAAGCCCGTGGCGATCGAGCTGCCCAGTAGGGATCGTTGCGCGGTTGCGGAGGGCGCCCGCACTGATGCCAGCCTCGCTCGGGAGGCGCCACGCTCTCCAGCCGCCACTCTCCAGCCGCCTTTTTCAGTAGCTTCCGACTCCGTGGACGGATCTCCTCGATTTCGGTTGCGTTGGAGCCCCTTTAACGTGCGCTTCGACGCTAGAGTGACGGCGGAGGCACTGGCTCAGCCGCGCGTCGCCGCATTTTCTCTGTGGCCGACGACCGTTACCCCTGCTCGTCGCCACTGTCGTTCGGCTACCTGGCTCAGCCGGTGACACCCAGACCTGCTGGTCTGTGCGACGTGGAGTGGCCTCTGCTCTGGTATTGGCCCAGGTGAGTGCCTCCATGCATTTCGGCATGCACATGCGCATGGACCCCATGTGCGTCCCCCCAGGATCTGTCTTTCCCCCTCTGGGCTACACTCCCCCCCACCACCTGCGTCGCCGCCGCCACGTCCCATGGTCCCTTGGATATTGCCGCTTACACCCCGAGGCCCCTAAGCCCTTTTGGGATCCCTGGCCCTTTGTCCCCCTAGTGCCGCCCGCTCTCCCTCCTCGCACCGCCTCTGACCCTTAGCCCCAGCGGTCTCTAGGCCCCTGCTCCCCCAACCCCTCTCTCCGCCGCTGCATCCTTTTGGTTTTTGGTGTGCACGCACGCACGCACGCACGCACGCACGCACGCACGCACGCACGCACGCACGCACACGCACGCACGCACGCACGCACGCACGCACGCACGCACGCACGCACGCACGCACGCACGCACGCACGCACGCACGCACGCACGCACGCACGCACGCACGCACGAACACGCACAGGCACAAACGTTTGCCTGAGCACGCATCGGCACGCATGCACGCCCACTAGAATGCACGCCATCCTTTGAGTCTAGCGCTGCCGGTGCCTCCTCTAGCTGCTCCCTGTCTTTCCCGGAGCCTTCCGACTCGTAGTTTTTTCCTGCCCCTCCCAGTGGCCGCCCTAGTGACTCACAAGGGGCCCTGAGCCCCCCCCCCTCCCCCGGGGCCTCTTTTATCTCTGCCCGCTTCCCTTTTAGCCCTCTGGCAACTCCAGCCACTGGACCCGCCCCCCCAGCACCCTTAGTACCACCGCTTTCCACGCGCACTCGCACCCCTTTTCTCTGCCCTGAAGCGGCGCCAGCTCAAGCGGCTCCGTCCAGACGGGGGTCGCACTCCGCTGCCACCCCAAACCGTGCCGCTCTGACCCCCTCCTGGCCTCCTCTGGCCTGCCGACTCACCGACCCCCTGAGCCGCCGACCCCTAGGTAGGTCCCTGACCTGCCGGACTGCTGACCCCCCCACGCCCCCAATTCCCGATCCACCAGCCCAAAGCCCCTCCCGTCCGCACTTCCCCCCCGGCCTCGCCTTCCCTGTTTTCTTACTTTTCTTCTAAGTTTGTCCTGCCCGTATAGGAGCCGGCTTGCCGCCGCCCGGCCCCGACGACTCGCGGCCCGGGTTGTCGGTGCCTGTGCGGGTGGTTTGAACTTAGAAGGAGGGGACGAAGGCGGCGACTCAGAGCCCCGGCGGGATTTCCGGCCGTTGCGGTTTAGAGGCAGTTTGATCGGGAGTTTGACGGTTGTGTGGGGGACCGGTAGGTCAGCCCTAGGGTAGTCGACTCCTACGGCATGCTCGTTCGGAGCGCGCTGTGGGCGGGTGATCACTCTTTGGTCGCCCGCGTAGTCGACCATGGCCAACGCCTCGGTGGTGGGACGGTTGACAACGTCCACGCGCGCACGTCGGTCTTCTGCCTGATGGTGGGGGACGCAGCCGGCAGGCCGCACCAGGACAGCCTTCACGCGGCACTAATGACCGACCTGACCACCAGATTTGGTGTTGGGAAGGATCACCCACCTGCATGCACCATCCGCAAGAGCGGGCTCATCGTGATTGAGCTCCAGCTGAACCAGATGACCGCATCGTATGGCTCCCTCTACCGTTACCTGACCAGCGGTGGGGTGTACCCAGTAGAGTGGCGTAACGGCATCTGGCAGGTGGCTGTTAAGCGCGCTGAGCACCCGCTCCCCAACACTGCCATCCAGATCCTGGTGCAGAATGTGCCTGCTGCCCTCTCCACTCACGAGCTTGCGGCGGCCCTCCTCGCGATGGCTGGCTACGCACCAGTGACTCCACTAATGGGCACGGCGCCGGCTGACGTGGTGCGCTTCAACAGCGACCCCGATGCCGTCGTCGTGCTGCGCATGCGGCTCGGTCGGGACAAGGCTACCAACCAGCCCGACGGTGGAAAAATCGTGGTGTGGGTAACCCCGCCGGCGTCGGACCCTTGGCTGCGCCGCCTCCCGGCTGCGCTCTACGTGCCGGGCATCACAACCTCACCGGTGCTCGTGCTCCTGAAGGACGACCCGCTCGTGCGAGCTTCTGTGCTCCCCCCCGCGGTCCTCTACTCACCAGGGCACCCTCCTCCGGCGGCTATGCCTGCCGTCGCGGCTGCCGCCATCGGGGGCGGCTCGGCCACGCTGCCGGGGACCACGCTGCCAAACGGGGTCATGCTGCCCGCCCACCTCGACCTTGACATCGACGTGGTCGCACGCGCGTCCGGCGGGCCCGCCCCTGGCTCCACTTCTGCTGACGCTGGCCCTCCGGCTGCGGGAGCAGCGGCGGGGGTCGTGCCGCCTGGGCTTAACGCCCCTTCTGGCTCGGCCGAGGCTGCAGTGCCCCCGCTCGCCGCTGCCCCCGAGGATGGCGGCGCGCACGTGGGGCCCGCTTCTGCCACTGCCACTGAGGTGCCAAACCCCCCGGAGCTGGGGTCTTGCTCTATTTGCCGCGAGCCTCTCTCCGACGTCGACAACCTGGTCAGCACCAGCTGCAACCACGTATTCCATCTCTGCTGCCTTGACAAGTGGCGCGCTGGCCACAACACGTGCCCCAACTGCCGCACCACCATCCCCGCTCTTCCCGGGGCATCCGTTGACTCACCGGGGGCCGGTGGCCTCTTGCGGGAGGGGTGGGCCGGCGTCCTCGATGGGTTCTATGAGTCGCACGAGGAAGGCATCGCTGGCAACACGTCGAGGTTTGCCGACGCTGGCCGCTCTGCGGGGGCTGGTGTCACCGAGGGTGGTGCGGCCGCCGTGCTAGCTGGTGGTGCTGACTCCGCTGGTGGCAGTGGCGCTGATGCAGGTCATGCTGTCGCTACCCTCCCCGTATCTGACAGCGGCATCGGTGCACGCACTGCTGGCGGTGCTGGTGCCACGGCCAGCGGTGGCCACATCGCGCACTCTGCAGGTGTTGGCCGCATGGCTGGCGGTGCCAACGAGGTGCACACGGACACCTCCATGCGTATGCCGGAAGGGGGCAGCGATGTGCTTGCCACTGGAGGGACCGCAGGGGGCCACGAGGTGCACTCTGCAGGCACAAGCGTCATGGGTGCTGCCATGCGTTCTGGATCTGCTGCCCCGCCGACAGCCAGCGCTTCCGCCCCCATGGCTGTTGCGGGGTCACTACCCACTGACTCAACCCCTGGTGATGACGGCGGGGACAGTGGTGGCTCTCTAGGACCCCGCGTCGGGACTCCGGCTGCTTCCGGCCGTGCTGACAGGGCCGGCTCCTGGCGGGCATCACCGAGCCGTGACGATGAGGCCGTCGCCCTCGCGCGCGCTGCTGCTAGCCGTGCTCGGGGCGGGCGGAGCACACCTGTCAACCCCCTTGCAATCCGTACTACGAGTAGCAGCGGTTACATGCTCCGGAACCGCTCTGCCCTCAGCCCGCCGGGCAGCTGGCTAAACCTCCCCGGCATGAACGGCCGCGCGCACGCCGGTGCGATGGCAATGGAAGTCGACCTGCCCGTTGTCACTGCTGCCGCGCCTTTGGTGCCTCCCACCGTACCCAGGCAGTCAGCACCGGCGGATCTTGGCATTGGCCTCGGCGCGCACGCTGGCACCTCCCGGGGCCCGGTCGGCACCCAGACTCTGCCTTTGCAGGTCAACTCCATCTTCGGGCAGCCAACCCTAGGGACATCGGCCGCGCTCACCCCGCCCACGGGTGCACGTGCTGCCGGGCGTGGTGCATCGGCAGCCGCCATGTTGCTGCCACCGCGGCCCACCATCTTCGGGCAGCCGATCCCGGATCAACCGGCCTCGCGCTCCCCAGCGGTCGACCCGCGCACACGGTACCAGCTTGGGTCAGGGGTGTCTAGCCATGCCACTCCCGACAGGTGGTTCGACTCAAACCCCGTCTTCTACCACGATCAGGTTCACGGCGACTACTGCGAGCACGACCGTGGCCCCGCCTTCCGCCACCACCCGGAGCGAGGCCGCAGGTCCTATGACGATGACGAAGACGACTCTCTCCCAGCGCGCTGCGGCCCCCACGGCATGTGGGCTGGTCCCCAGCGCAGGGCGCCATGAGTACGCCCGGTGCGCCCACCGGCCGCCGCCTCTCAGTCATCATGCTCAACGTACGGGGCCTCACTGGTGCTAAGCTGGTGCAGGTCACGGCCTGGCTGCGCGAGCAGCAGGCGGACGTGGGCATCTTGACTGAGACGCAAACCGCCGCAGATCCACAAGATTTGTTGCGGCGGCAGCCCGGTGCGAGCGCCTTTTGGCCTGGCGCGCGGTTCTTCCACACGCCGGGTGCCGGTTCCACCGGCGGGGTGGTGATGGTCCTCAGTCCGGACTGCCCCCTCACTCAGCCCACTAGGCATGATGCCCCCCTCGACACGTCGGGGCGCATCCTCCGCGTCGACGCGTTCCTCGATGGATCGCCTTTCCGCCTCATTGGAGTCTACGCCCCAGCACAGCCTGTCCACCGGGGAGTTTTCTTCTCTTCCACCCTGGCTGGATACTTCCCGGTCAATGAACCTATCCCGACTGTTGTGGCTGGCGATTTCAACGTCACCCTGCACCAGGATGACCGCGTCGCCTGCCCGGTGCCAGGGGTGCACATCGGTGCATCAGAGCTGCTGTCCGTCATGGGCTCGGCACAGCTGTGCGACATTTGGCGCGACCTCAACCCTGCCGCCATGGCCCTCACTCACTGGTCGGCGTCGACATCATCGGGAAAACGCCTGGACCGCTTCCTTGTCTCTGAGTGCTTCTCACCAACTCTGACCACAGCTGCGCTTCCTGCCGCCACTGCGCTCAGTGCGACCTCAGACATTCTGCCCTCAGCGCCCGTCTCCACCGACCACCTGCCTGTGTCCCTCATGGTGACTTGCATGACGTCAGGCGTGCCGCGTGGCCGGGGCATCCTGTCGTTCCCCCTGCGTTTGCTGAACTCCAAGGAGCTCTCTGCAGCCATGAGCACCTTTATCGTTAAGACGGTCCCCCCACTCATGGTGTGCCCGGCGTCTGAGCTCATCGGCGCCTTCGATGCCTGGAAGTCGGCATTCATAGACATGGCTGTTGGTGTTGACAAGCGCCACCGCCGCGACCGCCAGGCGCCCGCGCGTGCCGCCAACCACTGCGCGCGCAGCGCCCGAGAGGGCATGCTTGCTGCAGCAGCATCCGGGGGGGACGTCGGTGCGGCTGCCACCATTTGGCTCGCGCAGAAAGACAACGCTGCGGCGGCATGGCGTGCGCTCTCCGCATTGGCATGGGACGTGGCTGCCACCCTCGACCAGAACAAGGGTGAAACCAGCTCGTACTACTTCCACCACCAGGCACGCGAGATGCACACAGTCACCACCATGCCCTCCCTCAACCGACCCGGCCGTGCCCCTACTGACAGCCCCGATGCCGCCTCGTTTGTGTCGGACGCTCCGAAAGAGACCAAGTACGTTGTCGACTTCTTCTCTTCTGAGTCTTCCATCGGTCTGTTCCGCCCGCAGCTGGGCATTGACCCCGCAGCCCAGCACACCCTCCTTACCACCCTGCCAAGGAGGCTGGATGGGCCCTTCGCTGCCTTGGCCGAGGGCGTCGACTGTGCCAACGACGCGCTTGCTGGCATGCTTACGGCAGAAGAGCTGCAGGTTGCGCTCTCCCACGCGGCTAGGGGCAAGGTTCCCGGCGGCGACGGCATTCCGTACGAGGTCTACCGCCACTGGCGCGGTTCCCTCTCCCCCCTCCTCCTCCGTGTGTTCAACACCGGCTTTGGAGACGCTGGCCGCACGTCACCTACCCCGTTTTCTCTGCTCCTCCGTGGGGTTGTTTGCCTGCTCTCCAAGCCAGGCAAGCCGGGCGATGAGCTCGATGGCTACCGGCCCATCACGCTCCTCAATTCAGACGTGAAGCTTGTGATGAGCATCATAGCCAACCGCCTACAAGTCCCGCTTGACTACCTCATCGACATCGGGCAGGGCGCGTTTATCCATGGCCGTGACATCTCTCACAACGTGCGCTACCATCTCGCGCTGGCTGCCCGCTTCCGCGACCTCGGCCTGCCGGGCTGGCTGGTGCACAGCGACCTGACTCAGGCGTACGACACGGTGAACAGGGGCTGGCTCGACCAAGCCATGATCCGCATGGGTTTCCGACCCGACGGGGTGGTTAGGCGGTGTCGAATCCTCCTCGGAGGGGCCAAGGTCAGGGTGCGCGTCAACGGCTTCTTCACGCCAGATTTCCCGATGGACTCTGCTCTCTTTCAGGGCTCGGCGCTCTCATGCATGGAGTGGGTCATCGTTCTGCAGCCCGTGATGTCCTACCTGTCGTCGCTGCAGGCTGGCGGTACACTCACCACGTTCAGGCTGCCCGGACCAAACGGGGTCGGTGAGGGGTCGGAGGCCCTTCCGGCGCAGGCGTTCGCGGATGACGTCACGCTCGCCACGCGCTGCCCCGAGAGCGACATCGCGAGGTTCCAGACGGCGCTCGCCCTCTCCCGCAGCCCTGGCAACCCGGGCGAGTCGGTCAACAAGTTCTTCTTCACACGGCTCGCCGGTCCGACCCCGATGATCTCGTGTTTCAGGCAGGTGTCCGCGAGCGCCACGTTGCGACTGGCTACCCCCTCCGTGACATTGCAGCTGCGGTCTCTCGCCACCTCGGCGTGCCTATCGCCCCTGATAACCTGGACGCCGTCGTTGCCGCCGCGTTCGGCACCATGGCGGGTTCCATGCTTGCTGCCACTAGGCGGTGGGCAGGCGTCGCGCCCACGCTCATCGGCCGTGCTCACGTCGCCACGCAGTGCATCGCGGCCAAGCTCGTCTACCAGGCGGGTTTCACCATGACCGTACGGGCCCTGCTTCAGGCCATGCAACAGGTCGCAGCCTCTGCGCGTGCGGAGGAGGTCACTCCAAACGCGGGGTGCCTCCACCCGTGCGCTGCTGTGTCCCACCTGCCCCGGGGCATGGGGGGCATTGGCCTGCCCGACCTCGATTCGCACACGATTGCCATGCGGGCGAAGGCCATCTGGCAGCTCTTCGGCTTCAACTCACACCCGTGGGCAGCACTGTACGCGTCGGAAGTCGCCAAGCCTGCTGCTGCCGTCCCCCATCTCCCGCCTGGGCCACTCTGGGTCGCTACGCAGCCGGGGGCGGTTTACGGCCTCAGCATGGATGCGACGTCTATTGTGCGGGAAGGCGTCAAGGCGTTCATGCAGCTGCGCATCACGCGCATCATGCCTCCGGACTCGCTGTCTTTTGGGTCTGTCATGCGCGAGGCCACTTTTGGCAACGACGCCGTGCCGGGCATCGATTTCCAGGGCCTCCGCACCGATGCGGCGCGGCGGTGGAGGCGCCTCTGCGACGTGCGTGATGCATGGTGCCAGCGCGCCCCCCTGTCAGCGGCCGCTCTCTCTGACCTTGATCTCATCATCGCGGCATTGCCTGCCGCGTGGCGCATCAATGTGCAATGCAGCGCTGCGCCGACTGCCCCCTGGTCGCGTGTTTGCATTGACGCAGCAACAGGGTGGGCAATCATCCGCGGTGCTGACCCGATGGCGCCAGAGGATGCAGGCTCGGCAGCAGTGCGCCGGTGGTTGGTTTGGCCGTCTGGTAGGCTGCACCCGCTGCCGGGAGGCGCGGGGCGGCCTGGTCAGGCGGCGATGGTCGTCATCCCCCCAAAGCCGCGTCAGCGCTGGCTCCGCGCTGACTACAACTTCTACGCGGCCGAAATGGTCAAGGTTGACCCCGACGATCGCCGCGCTGTCGCTGAGCCATGGCTGGTGGGTGTGTGGGACACAATGCAGCTTGACCCGTGTGCCTGGGGCATCCCGGCCGTCGCAGGGATCGCCAAGATACCGTCTCTCTCCTCGAAATGACCGTTCGTGCTGCGCGGCTGCGCCTGCGCTACACCACGGCAGCCAGCGAGGACATGGGCTTCGGCTCCAACGTTTTTGGGGTCCGAACAGACGGTGCTGTCTTCCCCCCAGCGTGGCGCCTCCCGAGCGAGGCTGGCATCAGTGCGGGCGCCCTCCGAAACCGCGCAACGATCCCTACTGGGCAGCTCGATCGCCACGGGCTTGTTGGGCGTGACGAGCGCTGGTGCCGCACGCTAGAGGTGGTCAAGAACGGTTTCCCGCCAGAGGACGTTGACAACCCCGTGGCGTGGGTGCGCGGGGTCCAGTCAGGTGCGGGCCCCTCCGCGCCTCGGCAGCCCAACCGCCTGCAGGTGCGTCGCTCCGAGGGGGAGGCTGCTGCTCAAGCCCAGCCTCCTCCCAGCGGGGCGCCGATCAGCGACCCCGACCTACCAGAGGGGTTTGCTCAAGTCTGGACCCGCCTCCTCGACCCGACCATCCACCGGCCTTTTGTAATCACCGCTTGGCGCATCCTCCACTGCTGCCTTGGCTGCAACGCCTTCATCGCGGTCAATCTCCTCGACCCGGACACCGCGCCGGCTGATGCGGACGGTAACCCGGACGTGTCAACTGCGTGTTGCGGTCACCCGTTCTGTGCCTCT
>VFSX01000563.1:85000-102846 GCA_016618255.1 Chlamydomonas sp. UWO 241 | reverse complement strand
ACCAATGGAGACTGGGTCGGGTGGGGCTTCCTTGGAGGCCCGGAGCACGACGCCGGACTGCTTGGCGTGCAGATGGAGAAGCTGAACACAAAGGGCAAAATCTAAAGATACGCTCATCGCAATTTTTGCATGACACATTCTGTGTATTAAATGAGGACCGGAGCCACGGCGGCAGGTCCGTGGGCGTGATTTTCGTGGGTGCCGCATGGGCGCGCGTCTGCACGCTGCATGGAGCGTAGCACGCCCATGCAGCGGTCCCCGGCGCCCCCCGACAGTCTGGGCGTCATCGGGAATATACTGGGGATGCGCACAGCGCGTTTGACTGCACGGGGAGCTCGGGAGGGGGTGTTAACCCCCCCCAAAACACTGTTTTGGGTGTCCACACTTGTGTGGCGATTTAAACAAAATAGGAAAATACACTCATCGAGATTTTTTGCTACGCCTTCATTGGGATCTGAACTACACCCCTGCCAAGTTTCAGGGTTGCCAGAGTGTTTTAACTACCTGAACCCACATCTGCCGTCCGAACGAGCACATTTGGTGGGGGTGTGGGGACTGTGATTATTCATTTTATTTTTATCAATTTTAACACAAAGTTTGAAAACAAGGGTTGGGGGGGGGGGTCTCCGTACCACTCGACGCTGTTGAGGAGCACCTCAGGCGACACAGACACACAGCACACAGCGCACACTCACATGCACACGTACCAGCGTGCCTGCCCAAAGGTCGCGGCACAGTTTCCTTTCACCCTGAGAAGCCTGCGCGCTTCACGAATAGCAGACGCGCACACGCGCACACAGACAAAAATACAAAGATACACGAACACACACAGACACAAAGACACATACAGCACACACCCTCCCACATGCACACGCACCAGCGCGCCCGGCCCTGGGTCGCCGTACAGGTCCTTGCACACTGAAAAGTCTGTGAGCTTCACGTATCGCAGACGCGCACACGTGCACACAGACAACAATACACAGATACACGAAAACACACAGACACACACAGCACACACACACACCTGCGGGCTGCCGAGCACGACGAGCGCGTGCACGATGAGAGCGTTGTACGTGTTGATGAACAGCACACACAGACACGCAAAGCACACACACACCCCCGCATGCACACATACCAGCGCGCCCGGCACCGGGTCCCGGTACAGGTCCTTTCACACTGAGAAGTCTGCGAGCTTCAAGATTGGCACAACACACACATACACACCATGCATACACACACACGTACAAAAAAAGAGGAGAAGCACACACCAACGCACACTCCCACATGCACACGCACCAGCGCGCCCGGCCCCGGGTCGCGGTACAGGTCCTTGCACACTGAGAAGTCTGCGAGCTTCAGGATTGGCAGCACACAGACACATACACACCATGCATACACACACGTACAAAAATAGAGGAGAAGCACACACCAACACACCAGGGGTGTATTTGGGGGCATGCCACTCATCGGTTTTCCAGGAGAGGGCCTCCCTGACTCATCGGCTTTCCAGGAGAGGGCCTCATAGACTCATCGGCTTGCCATTTTTTTCCGGGGGCTCCCCGGACCCCCGCTGTCCGTAGTCTTCTGTTGCCGTGATACGGTCTCACACAACTTCCTCAGAGTCAGAGACAGCTTCGTGGCTTTACAGTTCATGCCGTTCTCTCTTAGAGATTACCTACGTCAGACACGATAGTGCCCCTTCCACTCTCTCACTCTCATCCCCACTAGCTGCATGTGCGTCAACGCGAAAATCACCACCATGATCAATCAAATTTAGAATTATTCCGAATCAAAATAAATAAATAAATCAGGCCCTGAGGGTGCCCTGTGGGGCCAGGTGGCGACAACAGGGAAAACAGTAGAACAGCGCAAAGGCTTTAGCGCTTCTTAAGGTCAATGAGGGGGAAGTCGTCTTCGTTGGACTCGAGCTCATCAGGCTCACCAGCGTCCTCCTCCTCAACAATGTTCCCCTCAACATCAAACGCGATGTCTCAGCAGAAAAAAATGTTAGGTTCTTAAAAACGTTAAGCTGGGCAATGGTGGCGGTCAAACGTTTTTCAGGTCGAGGGGCTTAATGCTGTTGCTCTGCAACGCCTTGGAAAGCTTATCGACAGGGCTCAGCAAATCGATCTGTAGATACAAAAAGACTGCCTGCTGCGGTGGCGGTGGCGGTGGCGATGAAGATGAAGGGGAACGTCTTGATCCACGACTTCTGCGCCTCGGAAGATGGCGGCTTCTTCTTGACGCTGGTGGTGATGGGGGTGGCGTCGATCGTAAGGCCATCAGCCGCGGGGGTGGCCGTGGGGGTTGCCGGAGGGACGTCCTCGTGAGGCGGGTGCTCGGGGGCCTGGGCGGGCGCGGCCGGGGCAGCGGCGGCGTGCTTGGCCTTCTTGAGCTGCTTCGCCTCTGCAGTGGTAGTGAGGGGGATGGGGCGGGCTTTAGAATGAGGCGGGGCAGGGGGGGCTTTGGAAAGAGGCGCAGTAGGGCAGGGCAGGGCAGGGCTGGGCCCAGGCTTGAGGCGGGCTGGGTGGAGGCTGGCTTGAGGTAGTCTGGGTGGGGGCTAGAGGCTGGGTGAGGGAGGCTGCAGGAGGAGGGAGGGCGTGGAGGGGGGGAGGGGCATTTCGATTTTGAATCCCCCATGCACCATGCGCGCACCCCCCATGCCCATGTGACACTCACGTGACGCAGCCTTCAGGTTGCTGGCCTTCATGAGGTCAAACGCGTTGCGCTTCTTGGGCTCCTCGGCCGGCGGGGGCACGAGCTCGACGTCGTCGTCGACCAGCATGGGGGACGCGGGGTTGTCGTCGGGCGCACGCACGGGCGGTGGCCCGTCGGGCGGAACAGGAGAGGCCATGAGCCGATCGGGTAGCTCAAATACCCCAAGCCGATGAGTCCGATCGGTTTGAAGTGGTCATCGGCTTCGCCGATGACAGGCCCTCCGGGCCCTCACACTCATCGGTTTTCCCGATCCCACCCCAAAACACTCATCGGGTTTGCGCCCTTCGGGCGCCCTGTTCATCGGAATCCGATCGGCGGGGTCACCCCTGCAACACACACTCCCACATGCACACGCACCAGCGCGCCCGACCCCGGGTCGCGGTTCAGGTCCTTGCACACTGAGAAGTCTGCGAGCTTCAGGATTGGCAGCACACAAACTCATACACACGCTCGTTGACAAAAATAAAAAACGCACCAGCGCGCCCGGCCCCGGGTCGCGGTACAGGTCCTTGCACACGGAGAAGTCTGCGAGCTTCAGAATTGGCAGCGAGCCGTTGTTGATCTGGAGCAGGACGTTGGAGAGCTTGATGTCACGCACGACCTTGCCCTGCCTGCGGTGGTGAAGAATGAGAGAGATTGAGAGAGAGTGTGTGTGAGAGAGAGAGAGAGCATGAAAGGGAGAGAGAGGGAGGGAGCAGAACAAAGGCAAAATAGTCACGGGGCTGGTTTGTGTTCGTGAGCAGGACGCTGGCCAGCTTTTGATGACGCGGACGACCTTGCCCTGCCTGTGGTAGTGAAGAGTGAGAGAGTGTGGGAGAGAGTAAGAGAGAGAGGGAGCGAGCAGAACAAAGGCAAAATAGTCACGGGGCTGGTTTGTGTTCGTGAGCAGGACGCTGGCCAGCTTTTGATGACGCGGACGACCTTGCCCTGCCTGTGGTAGTGAAGAGTGAGAGAGTGTGGGAGAGAGTAAGAGAGAGAGGGAGCGAGCAGAACAAAGGCAAAATAGTCACGGGGCTGGTTTGTGTTCGTGAGCAGGACATTGGCCAGCTTTTGATGTCGCGGACGACCTTGCCCTGCCTGCAGTAGCGAAGAGTGAGACAGAGTGAGAGAGAGTGAGAGAGAGAGACCAATAGAGAGCGAGAAAGAGGGAGCGAGGAGAACAAGAACAAAATAGTCACAGGGCTGGTTTGTGTTCGTGAGATGAATGATGATGTCGACCTTGCCCTGCCTGCTGTGGTGAGGAGTGAGTCAACGTGAGAATACAGTGACGAAGTGAGACACCAGCTTCATTCACCACAGCCTGATTCCATGTTGTTCGAAATCAGAGCTTCACACACCTGTGGCACAAGTCGAGCGCGAGCAGCTGCTGCTGGAAGATGATGGCAACACACACACACACACACACACACATGCCCCCCCCCACACACACACAAGCAGGCACACACACACATAAGTTTGTCTGTCTACACACAAGCAGGCACACACACACATAAGTTTGTCTGTCTACCATGTTAAGTTCATAAGCTCTTCGCCAGGGGCTCCCGCCCTGGCGCCGCTCGATGGCGGACAACCGGGACAACTGCGCTTGGTACTGGGCGGCTGAAAATCTGGAAATTTACCCTGAGCGGCTGTGACGCACAGCGCTACTGATGAACTGGTCCTGATGGGGCGAGGCTATGTGGCAGATGGGGCAGCGGTACGATGGAGAGCACGATGCACGATGGCGAGAATTGCGGCGAGCATGCACCCCCTCTCACAACGATCGGAACTCAAGCAGATTGCGGCTCCTAATGGTTTACTGTGCCTGGATGGAAGAGAGAGACGGATGGCGAGAAATTGAGAAACATGGGAAGCGAGGCACATGCGGCTAGGCTTTGTGAGGAGGTTGCGGCGCAGGGGTTCCCTGCCCCAAGGCGCAGATTATTAGATGGCGACGCGATCGATGCACCAGCCGTGCGGCATGGGGCGAGGCGAGGCCCCACCAGCGGGCGGGCACCATAATGGAGATGGCGGCTAAGAACGAGGAATGCGGCTACCGGGGATGAGGCTACGGGTTATGCATGCCAGGGGACGGCGGACAAGGCTAATGCGTCATGGCGCATGGGTAAAGAACGGGGAATGAGGCTACGGGAGCTGGCGGGCGCGGCGCACGCATGGCTCGCGCGGCGCATGGGGGTTGCATGGCGGCGCTCTGCGCGTGCATGCATGGAGGAGATTGCTGGCGGGCATGGAGGAGATTGCTCGCGGGCGTGGAGGAGATTGCAGGCGGCAGCATGGAAGCGGATGGCGAGAAATTGAGAAACATGGGAAGCGAGGCACATGCGGCTAGGCTTTGTGAGGAGGTTGTGGCGCAGGGGTTCCCTGCCCCAAGGCGCAGATTATAGATGGCGCAGCAATCAATACACTAGCCGTGCGGCATGGGGCGAGGCGAGGCCCCACCAGCGGGCGGGCACCATAATGGAGATGGCGGTTAAGAACGGGGAATGAGGCTACAGGGAGAGGATACGGGTTACAGATGCCAAAGGGGACGGCGGAACAAGGATCAGCCATAGGTGTCACGGGAATGGCTAAAGAACGGGAATGAGGCGGGTGGTACGGGTGCTGGCGCGCATGGAGCGCGGCGCGGCGCATGGAGATCGCATGGCGGCGCCCATGCATGGACGAGATTGCTGGCGGGCATTCAGGAGATTGCTGGCGGGCATGGAGGAGATTGCTGGCGGGCATACAGGAGATTGCTGGCGGGCGTGGAGGAGATTGCTGGCGGGCATGGAGGAGATTGCTGGAGCCAATGGCGGCGGCGGGACTAGTAGTAGAACACAGGCGCACACCAACAATGCGTTGCTGTCACTACCTGGGTGGTATAGGGTGGATCTGGGGGCCCAGTGTCCTGTCTAGGTCCAGTGCGTGCGCGCGTGTGGGGGTTTACCCTCACCCCTACCAGGTAGCCAGCCAGTTTCCCACTGAAACTGAGTTTAAGGTGTCGGGCGCTAGCGCCGACACCGGTCTTATACATCATTACTGGTGTCACACAGACTGTAAGATCCATCATCATCATCACACACGCCTGTGGCAGAAGTCCAGTGCCAGGAGCAGCTGCTGGAAGATGTTGCGACACACACACACACACACACACAAACACACTCACACTCACACACACAAACATGCACACGCACACGCACACTCTCACAGCGCACCTGTGGCACAAGTCTAGCGTGAGCAGCTGCTGCTGGAAGATGATGGCAACATACACACACACACACACACAAGCACGCACACGCACACACACAGCTTTGGCAGAAGTCCAGTGCCAGGAGCAGCTGCTGGAAGATGCTGCAACACACACACACACACACGCATGCACACACGCACACACACACTCACACACACAGCCAGTCACAGTCGCGCAGCCAGTGCCGGCAGCACAGCAGCAGTTGCCTGGGCCGCCGCAGCCGCCGGGCCCGCCACCGCTGCCGGCGGCTGTGAGCGGCGGGGGCCTCACGTTTGCCCTGGTGGTGCGGGAGCGTGTCAGCGACGCTCGCCACGCGCTCGCACGCGGCACGGAGCGAGCTCTCACCACGCTGCTGGGGCCGCACCACGTGACCGTGGTGCAGGCACGCGTCATGTTTGCTAACGACCACAAGAGCAAGGTGGTCTTCACGGTCGCGAACGAGGGGCATGCGGCGTTCATCCGCGCGCGCATGCTCCTGCCGCGGTGCACGGCGAACATGAGGCGGCCGGGCTGTGCCATCTTCCCACACCTGCCGTATGCCGAGCACCAGAGCCAGAGGCGCATGGCAATGCGGGGAGGTGGGGCGGGGGCAGGAATGACGGCGGGGGCGGTCGCGGCTGCGGTCGCAGCAACGGCGGCGGCGGCGGCGGCGGGCGGCCGCGGCGACGACAGGGGCGGGGACAAGGGCGGGAACGGCACGGGTGACGGGGGCAAGGGAGGGGGCATGGGCCCGGGGGGCTGCGGCGTGACCACGCTCCCCCCCAGCTGAGCGGCCTGCGGATCATGAACTGGAACATTATGAGGGGACATGACCTCTTACACAATCACCCCACCCTCACCAAGTGGCTGCAGGCAAACGCGGACGTCGTGGCGTTCACCGAAACCGGGCATTCCGGTAAGCCCCACCTGCCATCCCAGGATTCAAATGCCTCGCATGCAGCCAGCGCCCCCACAAATCAGACAGTGGGGGGGTTGCGCTGTATGTTAGCCATGCTGTTACGGGGAAGGTCAGCGTAATTCGGGATGTGCCCGAGCTTGGGATGCTCTGGTTTAGGATCACGGGCGCTAGGGACGTGTACGCGTGCGTCGCGTACATCCCCCACGCAGAATCCAAGTATCTGCTGCTCGAGGGGGGGAACCTGTCAGTAGAGGCACACATAACAGCCCTGGTAGAGGGCATCTCTAAGTACCGGGCAAAGGGGGAGGTCCTCGTGCTGGGCGACCTCAACGCACGCACAGGGCAGGAGGATGATAGGGATAGGGACAGGGGGGATGGGGGGCCCGCCCCTGCGGTGCGTGAGGGCGACATCGCGCAGGCAGGGCAGGTGGGGCCGAGAGAGGCGGCTGACCGCGTGCACAACGCGCATGGGCAGCGCCTGCTGCAGTTATGCCGGGACATGGGAATGGTTATCCTTAATGGTCGCCTTCCGGGGGATGAGCATGGGGCCCTCACCTACCACGCACTGGGGCAGGAAAAACGTAGTCTGGTCGACTACTTTGTGGCGTCCCCTGACCTCGCCTTTAGTGGCGCGGGGGCACCACGGCCGGGCACTACCCTACATGTGCACGACCAACACCCACCAAGGCTAGGCGGGGGCAGGTTTGACCACAGACCAGTAGTACTGACCCTTACTTATGAGCCCGCTACTGCGGTACCTGCGGCTCAGGCCGGCGCCCCGAGCGAAACGCCGGCCAGGTTTAGGTGGCCACAGGGGGGCGAGGGGGCGTACGCACAGCTCCTGGGGGGGATGATGACGGACATTTTGGGAGCTCGGGGGGCACCGACGGTGGATGAGGAGCTCAGCCGCCTCGAGGGCGCGGTCGAGCGGGCAGCCCGGGCGTTGCACGCGTCGGGTGAGGTGGGTGCGGTCTTGGTGCGGCCCATGACCGGGGACGGGGGGGTGCGACCACACAACATATGGTACACTCAGGAGTGCAAGGACGCACGCCGCGCGTGCCGGGAAGCGGAACGAGCGCACGGGGCGCAGTCACCGGCCGCCAAAGAGGCAGGGAAGGCCTATAGGCGGACCGCGCGGCGCTCCCGCCGCGCGAGCGAGGCCCGGGAACACACCGAGCTGATTGAGGACAGGAAGGGGAACCCTCGGCGGTTTTGGCAGCGGGTGAAACTGCCTGGCCAGGCGGTCGGTCTGAGGGACGTGGAGGGGTGGACAGATTATTTTAGGGATTTGCTGGGGGACAACCATGCTAACGCCACTGATACGACTCATACGACTAATACGACTAACACGGATGATGCCACTGACCATGGGCACGGGGCCCCGTTTGCCCTCCCCACGACGACGGCCACGGAGCGGGCGGCAGCGCTAAATAATTCATTTACTGAGGCTGAGGTGTATGCGGCACTGATGGGCATGGACGCGGGCAAAGCCCCAGGCGTAAACGGCATGCCGATAGAGTTCTATCAGAGGGCATGGGGTAGGGCAGCGGAGGGGGGCGATGCAACGGGTGCTGTGGATGAGGAGCACCTGCTCGCTGGCCCCATCACACACCTGCTCAATCGGGTCTTCCGTGAGGGGTACCCGACTGCATGGCACTTGGGGGCAACCACGCCGGTGCCAAAGCCGAAAGGCAGCCTAGACGTGCGGGACGATTACCGAGGGATCACGGTGGGGAATGCCCTCGCCAAGCTATACAGCTTGGTGCTTATGAACAGGCTGGACGCCTTAGCAGAACGGGAGGGGTACGGGCGCGGGGCCAGGCAGGCTTCCGGAAGAAGAGGGGGACCCCAGATAATGCCTTCATCCTGCAACACCTTATTGAGAAGAGCGGCCTCCAGCGCAAAACCGCTGTACGCCGCCTTTATTGACTTCAGGAAGGCTTACGATTGCGTGCACCGCCCATTGCTTTGGGAGTGCCTTAGGAGCCTGGGGGTACATGGGGAGTTCATGGCGGCGCTGATTGCCATGTACGATGGGTCCGCAATGTGTGTGCGCATCGATGGGAAAGTGGGACCCGCGTTTCCTTCACACAAGGGGGTCATGCAAGGCGACCCACTGTCACCGCTGCTGTTTGGGCTTTTTATTGACGCATTGGAGGGAGTACTAGACGCAGAGCTCCCGGGTGATGGGGTGGAGATGGCGGGGCGGTTACTACGGCTGCTGCTGTACGCTGATGACTTGACGCTGCTGGCAGAGACGCCCGAAGCGCTTCAACGCATGCTAGATACTCTGCACGCCTTTTGCGGCACGCGCGCACTAACAGTAAACGTTAAGAAGTCAGAAGGGGTGGTGTTCAATGACCAGTTCTGCCCAGTCGGGGCGGCAGGGGGGAGGGTAACGCTGAAGTTTGCAGGAGCAGATCTACCCATGACACACGAGTTCCCATATCTGGGCATGCTCTTTCACCACCGGCGGGCAGTGGGGGGGGACGTGGGCACCCGACGCTCTAGGGGCCAGCGCACCAGATACGCGCTAACTCGCAGATGCTATATAATACGCCTTAACAATATTGGCATTAAGGCCCACCTGTTCGACACGCAAGTACGGCCTGTGCTAAATTACGGGTGTGAGGTGTGGGGCCCTGCGATGATGGCGGATGCTGGGGGGGGCGTGTTTGCCGGGGCGGGCGGACGGTGGGAGAGAGGCAGGAGTGGGAGGGGCGCTAAGGCCGCACGCGACGGATGGCGCACCCTGGAGGAAGTGCTTCTGCAATTTACCCGTGCGTCCCTAGGAGTCCGCAGCAACGGGCAGCAACTGGGGATTTTGGCGCGGGAGGCGGGGTGGCGGCCGCTGGCGGCAGATTGGCTGCGCCAGGCGACGCGCTTTTGGGATAAGGCGCGGGGGCGGCCTGACGGTGACCTGCTTAAAGATGCAATGCGGGAGAGCTGGGGGCTGGCCGAAGCGGGGGGGACGTGCTGGGCGGCACGCTTGCAGGTGTGCCTCGGAACTGTGGGGCACTCCCTGGCGTGGGACCAGGAGGGACCAGTACGCATCACCAACCTGCTGGACGTGGCGACCGCGGCGTGGCTGGCCGCCGCGACAAGCACACCGGCGCTGCCGAGCGGCACTACCGTGCGAGATGTACCTGAGGAGTGGTCGCGCGGCTTTAAGATGCTGACCTACATGCGGTGGATGGCGGGTAGCGAAAGCGAGCCACCGGCCCTGTTGAGCTCAGGGCTGAACAGTGCTGCCCGGATCACGGCTCTAGCTAGGTTCAGGCTGGGGCTCCATGAGCTGCAGATAGAGCGGGGGCGCTACGCCGTGGCGGGACAGAGGCAGCGACGCAGCCAGCGGGCGTGCTGCCTATGCGGTGGGCTAGAGGATGAGGCACACATGGTATTCGAGTGCCCTGCCTATGAAGACGCACGAGTGCAGGCCCACAGCCTGTTTCGGTCCATCCCTCGCCCCGAGGAGGCCGATTTAGATGAGCGGATGCGGGAGTTTATGAATCCTCGGCCAGGCCAGGAGAACCCCAGGTTTTGGCACAAGCTGGCTGACTTCCTTGTCGCCTGTTTTGAGACACGCACCGCGTGCACAGCAATCATGATGGCAGATGGCATGCTAGGGGTCTAATTTTGACAGCTGCCGGCCTCTTTCCTAGGGTCTAATGCGCCATCAAAGGCGTCCGACGGACTGTAAAATCGACCACACACACAAACATGCACACGCACACACACACACACACACACACAACACATCTGTGGCAGAAGTCAAGCGCGAGTAGCAGCTGCTGCAAGATGATGGCAACACACACACACACACACACACATGTGGCAGAAGTCAAGTAGTAGCTGCTGGAGGATGATGCCCACACATTTGCACACACGCACACACACACGCATGCGCGCACACACACACACACATGTATCAGAAGTCGAGTGCAATAAAGAGCTGCTGGAAGATGATAACAACACACACACACTCACACACACACACGCACGCACACACACACACACCTGTGGCAGAAGTCGAGCGCGAGCAGCAGCTGCTGGAAGATGATGGCAACACACGCACACACTCACA
This sequence comes from Chlamydomonas sp. UWO 241, assembly GCA_016618255.1. Classification (NCBI taxonomy): domain Eukaryota; kingdom Viridiplantae; phylum Chlorophyta; class Chlorophyceae; order Chlamydomonadales; family Chlamydomonadaceae; genus Chlamydomonas; species Chlamydomonas priscui. The sequence continues at coordinate 91,917 of VFSX01000563.1, read as the reverse complement.
CACCCACGCACACACACGCGCACGCACGCACACACACACACACACACACACACACACCTGTGGCAGAAATCCAGGGCAAGCAGCAGCTGCTGGAAGATGATGCGCCCGCCGTTCTCAACGAGTCGCCCGCCGTTCATCTCGACAAAGCCCTGTGTGTGCGTATGTGTGTGTGAGTGCATGTGTGTGTGTGTATGTGTGCGTGTGTGTGTGCGTGTGTCCACCGTTCTCAACGAGTCGCCCGCCGTTCATCTCAACAAAGCCCTGTGTGTGTGTATGTGTATGTGTGCGCGTGTGCGCATGTGTGTGTATGTAAGTGTGTCCGCCATTACCAACGAGCGTAGTGTGGGGGGGGAAGCCCCACCCCCACCCCCCACCCAACCCACACACACAACACAGGTAAAACACGCACGTCAAGCATGATTCCTGCGACGAGGCTGCAGAGGCCACCGATACACACACACACACACACACACACACACGCAAACACACGCAAACACACGCACACACACACACACACACACACACACACACTCGACAAGGACCTCGCCCACATCGGTTGCGTACTCGCCGTCGTGTAGGTCCGCCAACGGCTGGACCCTCTGGGTCAAACACACACGCCACACGCACACACACACGCGCACACGCACACACGCACGCACACGCATGCTCACACCACACAGTCGCAACAATGTGCGACAAAAGGCAAAACAGGCAAGACATCATTGAGCACAAAATATGCACCTCAATCGTGATTCCTGCCACAAGGCTGCACACCACCGCGAGGTAGTGTGGGGTGAGGAAGACCCACCCCCCCAAAAAAAAAAAAAAAAAAAAACAGTTGTGTGCGGTGGAGAAGACCCCGCACCCCCACCCCCCCCCACACACACACACACAAACACAGCACACCCACACACCCAAACACCCACACCACAAAATCAGGACAAACAGCAGCAAAAAGCCTAAAAAGGCACAAACAAGGCAAACAAATCTCAATCGTGATTCCCGCAATGAGGCTGCACACCACCGCGAGGTAGTGTGGGGTAAGGAACACCTCCAAAACACACACACACACACACCTCCCACACACGCACACACACGCATGCAAACGCGCGCACACACGCACACACGCACACGCACACGCACACGCACACGCACACGCACACGCACACGCACACGCACACGCACACGCACACGCACACGCACACGCACACGCACACGCACACGCACACGCACACACACGCACACACCACACAGTCGCAACAATGTGCGACAAAAGGCAAAACAGGCAAGACATCATTGAGCACAAAATACGCACCTCAATCGTGATTCCTGCCACAAGGCTGCACACCACCGCGAGGTAGTGTGGGGTCAGGAAGACCTCCCGGTACTCCACCAGGTGGGGATGGCGCGCAGTTGAGAGCTGCGTTTGTGTGTGTGGGGTGGGGGGTGAGGAAGACCTTCCGGTACTCCACGAGGTGAGGGTGGCGCGCGGTCGAAAGCTGCGTGTGAGGGAGGTGGGGGGGGGGGGCGAGTCTGTGTGTGTGTGTGTGTGTGTGTGTGTGTGTGTGTGTGTGTGTGCACGCGTGTGTGTGCACCTACCCACCTACCTCAAGCCAGCCATCCCAGTTAGGTGCTCGGGGCTGGGGTGCGCTCGGGCAGTACGCGCCGCGTCGTGTAATCCTTTCAAGGTATCCCTCACTGTGGCATCCACCATCACTAGTTCAGTGCCCAAGGGGTTCCGGCCCTTGTTAAAACCCTGCGCAAGTAATGGCCGAGACGCAGACCCAGACCCAGACCCAGACCCAGACCCAGACCCAGACCCAGACCCAGACCCAGACCCAGACCCAGACCCAGACCCCAGACCCCAGACCCCAGACCCCAGGACCCCAGACCCCAGACCCCAGACCCCAGACCCCAGACCCCAGACCCCAGACCCAAGACTCAAGACCCAAGACTCAAGACCCAAGACCCAAGACCCAAGACCCAAGACCCAAGACCCAGACCCAGACCTCGCCCCAGACCCCAGACCCAGAACCCAGAACCCGCTTCACGTCGCGCTCTCGTTCGATTTTTTGCACACACACGGACAGAGACCTTCAAGTTTTCCTTAATTGTGTGGATCACCTACCACCCACCTAACCCCAGTACCCCCACCTACCACCCAACTCCATCTGGTTGATCGTCACACGCAAGTGGTGCTCCGTGGCCTACCCCCCTTCCATCCACCCACCGCCCACCCACCTACCACCCTACCGTACCCACGCTGTGCCTTTGCGTGGCTCCGTTAAATGCCTATTTATGTATACTTGTTACGCCTTTTGCGGGAGAAATTTTGACTTAATTTTGCCTTTGCGCTGCCTTTGCACGGCCCTTGTGAGGCCCGAAGAGCGTCCTGACCCGGGTTCGGAGCCCGAAGGGTGCGTCTTTACCTCAGCGGTGCGTTTTCCGACTTAATTTCGTCTTTGCGCTGCCTTTGCGGGGGGTTTCGGACTTAATTAGGCGCCAAGGCACAGCGTGGGTACAGTATCCACAACCCACCTACCACCCATCTACCACCCACCTACCACCCACCTACCATCCACCTACCACCCGCCTACCACCCACCTCCATCTGGTTGATTGTCGCGCGCAGGCGGTGCTCCGTGACCTCCGGGCCATATCCGCGCGGGTGGAACTGCAGGTTAAGGGTTGGCGGTTCAGGCTTCAGGGTCCAGGGTTCAGGGTTCAGGGTTCAGGGTTCAGGGTTTAGGGTGTAGGGAATAGGGCTATATCCGCGCACAGCAACAGCAGAGGGTGAGACACGGCTTAGACTAGACGTTTGTTGCGGGCTCTGCTAAGAGAGCCCGCACGGCCGGGCAGGCGCCGGCCTGATGGTGGACTCTACAGTCGTGGGTGACGCTCGAATAGAGTGCCACCCTTGTCAGTATTTTTAATTGATCCTTCCACAGCCGGATTTTGCTTTGACCTCGTTGACCGTTGACCCCCTTTGACCGTTTGCCCTCATCTGCAGTTCATTCGAAAGCTCTTGGCGAGCTCTGTCTGGCGGGCTTGTCAGACTGCCAATCAACTAAATGGGCTGAGCTGCGTGCATGGTCAAAGTACAGCCGGGATACAGCCACATGGCTGTTTATTGCCGAACGTGAAATCACTGGCTCGAATAGAGTGCCACCCTTGTCAGATCCACTCGCGCGTGCGTAGCCCCCGCTCAGCAGTGATTTCCTTCTAAGGAGTTTTGATTCATTACTCCACAGTCGGACTTTGCTTTGACCGCGTTGACCGCTGACCTCCCGTTGACTGTTCGTCCCCATACATAAGTCATTTGAAAGCTGTTCACGTGCTCTGTCTGGCAGGCTTGTCAGACTAACAATCCACTGCATGGGTTGAGCTGCGTGCAAGGTCAAAGTACAGCCTGAGTACAGCCAAATGGCTGTGCAGAGCCGAAAAGGAAATCACTGGTGATCGACCAACTCGAAGAGAGTGCCACCATGGTAAGATCCACTCGCGCGTGCGTAGCCCACGCTGTAGTGATTTCTTTTTCGGCTCTTCACAGCCATTTGGCTGTGTTCCGGCTGTACTTTGACCTGACACACGGCTCAACCCGTGGACCCAGGGGGGTGTTATTCTGACGAGCCCACCAGACAGAACTCGTCAGCAGCATTCAAATCACCTACACCCGAGGACAAACGGTCAACGCGTTCGAAGAAAAAATCCAGCTGTGGAATAATTAATTGAAATCCTGAAAAGAAAATCACTGCCCCGCTGCCATGTCGTCTGGGCTGGCAGTCCCGCTCCAGCTGGGCTGACCACTGCTGCTGCTATCCGTGCAAGCAGGGTGAAAATGCGGTTCCACACTTCTCACTACCAGCCCCCCTGATCAAGGGGGGAGGCACCACGCAGCCCTTCATACACCTTCAGGCAGAGTATTCAACCTAGCTTGGCGCATCATGCCCGTGCGCTACAGACGGGTGGCTGGCTACTGGTGGTGAGGGGCTTGTGGGTCGGAGCTGGGCCTACATACAGGGCACTCGGCCACCACATCTAACTTCCTCCCCGTGAGGGCACGGCTGGGGCTCACAGGTCCGCCGGCCTACCAAACGGCTTGAGCCGATCTATAGGCAGTTTTCAGCCCTACCACAATCCCAACTCCTGAGCCGCACCAAGTCACAATGCCTGAGGTGGTCGGGGGTGCGCCTGAGGCGGTGGTGGGCACCTAAGGCGATCGGGGTGGCGCCTGAGGCGGCCGGAGTGGCGCCGAAGGCGTCGCCTGAGGCAGTCGGGGGTGCCCCTCGGGCGGCGCCACAGGCGGTCTGAGCGCCCGAGGCGCCGCCTGATCCGCGTTAGTGAACGCGCCGCCTGAGGCGCCGCCTCGGGCGTTGGGAAAGTGGTAGGGCAGTAGGCAGGCTGCACCAAGCTGCCCGTGTCCTGTGAGGCCGCCAGCTGATTATTCTGAAAGAATCTGGATTCTTTCCGAATCAACAAGCACAGCTCCACAAGAAGCTGTTTCTTTTGAGCAACTGCTTCTTCAGCTTGGGAGCTTGAGCAAGCTGCTTCTCCAGCTTGGGAGCTTGGGAGCTCAGCTTTGGGAGTATAGAGAGAACATGCTGAGCATATTCTCTCCCGGGAAAGGCTTAAAGCTCCAGTCTGACCGACTCAAACACCAGTATTGGTAGTGCTGACCCAGAAGGATGTGCACCAAGACGGCACAGCCGCACGCGCGTACACACATGCGGGGCTGCACATTTTCACACGCATGCACACACACAAAGGGGGGGGGGCGCATGCGCGTGCGAGGCTGTACACGCGCGCGCACACACACGCAAACTGGTGCCCTACCACGTGTCCCGCGCGGGACACAGGGGTGGTGCTGCGTACTGCGGCGACGCCCTTGCGCGCGCGCACACACACGCACACAAACACGCACACACACACACACACACACACACACGCACACGCACAGATCTCTCTCTCTCTCATGCAAGAACCTGTACTATCTGCCATGGCCGTTCCGCGCATGTGCTGTGGTGCTGTGTGACGGCCCTGCCAATGCGAGGGCGCCTGCGTGCACACCACACACACACACACACACACACACACACAATCACACACACTCACACGCACACGCACACACACTCACATGCACGCACGCACACATGCACGCGCACCACACACGTGCATGGGTGCGCCATGCACATGGACCCCTCAGCTCGCTCCTCAGAGGTCCATCTATCAACATGCTTAAGCCCCTCCCCCCTCACCTTGATGGCGACCTGCTCCCCCGTGCGCCGGTCTGATGCAGCTAGAATGAGCAGGTCGGCGTTCACAGAGTGCTTGGGCAGCAATCTAGACACGCAGGTGAAGTACGGGTTGTTCAGCAGTGGCTCGCGCCGGAGCAGCTCCAGCTGCGCGATCTCCTCAGCTGTCAGGGGCCGTGTGGGCCGTGTGGCCATGCTGGCGATTTTCGATTAGTCCGCATGTAGCTGACACGTGGTGTGCATATGGCCGCAGATGTTTACACACGCACTCTGGGTAAACTTAGCGTGTAGGGTAAGAGTGGGTAGTGAGGATCATGCACATACATCCCACGTGTGGGTTTTGGGCAGATTTTGGGGGTTCAACAAACAATAGCGTTTTTTGTTTTTTCGCTCAACCAGCGGAAACGGTTCCTAGGAACGAAGCTTACATCGCACTCAGGGGGGGGGAGGGTCCCAAGAGGGTTCCACCATGCTCGCCGTGCACACGCGTCTGCTTGAGCAGCGCCCTCAAGCAGCTCCCAGCGTGACGCATGCGCACGGCAGAGGCAGGGCACCACGCATGCCAGTCAATCGGGGGCAGTGCGCAGCGGGGAACAACCATGCAGTGGCGCACGCGCCATGCAGCGAGCCATGCATGCAGGGGCCCAGCACGAGCGGCGACAGCAGCAGCGGCAGCAGCAGCAGCATGCAGCCGCAGCCCAGCACCAGTGGCTCCCGCATCAGCAGCGTGGGCGCCCTGGCGGCAGCGGTGGCGCAGCGGCTGGGCGGCCTGGAAGCGCACACGCTCGAAGCCGCATGGCGTGCGCTGCCCGCACCACCAGCCGCAGCCTCCACCGGTGGGTCGAAACCAAGCGCCGCCGCCGCCCCCTCTCTAGATTCCAGGCCCCGGGCTGTTCGCACGCCCCCGAAGCGAGCCGCTGCTCTGGAGGAGGGAGTCGACTGGGACGCCCTCTCACAGTACCTGCAACCAAACCTCTCGCTGCTGGCCCAGGTATGTTTGGTCGAGGAAGTGTATTGTGTGTTATGTGCTTGTGTGTGTGTGTGTGTGTGTGTGTGTGTGTGTGTGTGTGTGTGTGCTTGGGTGTGCTTGTGTGCGTGTGTGTGTGAGGGCCCTTCACAGCCTGCAGATGGAGGGATACAGCCTGACGACATCCACATGCGCTCACCTACTTCAACAAGCGTTTGCTGCCGCTGCGGTAGGGGGAACCTGGGGGCGCGCCCACGCTCGTCACAGAGTGGGGGTTCCCTACCACCAACAGCCAGCCATCTCATTCAGGTGCTCGGGCCACACGCGCCGAGCACGTAGCATCTAGAGGTGTCCTTGACTGCAACAAGCATCATCATGGGGAGCCGCCTTCTACCTGTTGCTGCCCACCCCCCCATCCCCTACCCACACCTCCCACCCTACACACGCTGGCTGTCCCCAAGGCTGCCTGAGGCTGCCCGAGGCTTGGGGCTTCCTCCAACTCCCCACTCCCCACCCCTCCCCCCCTGCCATCACCTGACGCCCAACACCCATCCAGACACGATGGCCAACACCTCCACACACACACACACACACACACACACCTGCCCCCTGCCCAGCACCTCACACCCATTGAGACACGCTGGCTCGCCCCGCGGCTGCTCCCCGGCGTGCTCTCTGCTGACCTGCCTGCATGCCCCC
>VFSX01000563.1:52500-82500 GCA_016618255.1 Chlamydomonas sp. UWO 241 | reverse complement strand
ACATTATTGATGGCTGGGGTTTTGTAGCTCTGGCGGTCCCTTCTGGCGTCGGTCTGCGGTCGGGTGCTCCAGTGTGGACTCAAGTGTGAACCCCTTGGTGTGAATCCAGCCTGTAAGGTGCAGCCACCATATAAGCCTTTGGTGACGGCCCCGGCGTGCTTTTGAAAATTCAGAGCGGACCAAACAAGGGTGGCGCGGCCCTAATCAGGCTAGCCGTAATCCCTTAACGCAACGGGGGCCGAATCACCTAGCGCTCAAGCCGCGCGAACAACAGAGGAGAGGCTTTCGTAGTACTGTGCGTGTGTGCGCCAAAGCTGCAGTGGCGAAGGTGGGCGTGATTTGTTTGTAGCATGCGAACCCTGAAAGCGATTTCTGGCATGCGATCCAGAATGCGGTCAGTACCTATCGGCGTTACCCGCAGAAAAAGGACCTCTAGCCACGCTCAGCCACGCTCTGGTCCATGCCTCTAGACTCAAGATGCGATGCGCTGCAGCGCGTCAGCTGACATGTGTGACACCTCCCTGTATCCTCCTGCAGTTTGTCAGAGCTTACATAACAGTGGACCCGTTGCAACGACACGGGATTCAATGCTCTACACCGTCACATACTATGGGAGGAAACTCGCTTACGTCGGATGTATCTCTTTCCCCACCAACTTTGGCCTTCCCGCCGACGTGTGTGCGGACTCGTCCAAAACTAGTGTCGTCCCAGGCTCCGGCAGACGCTACTTGTATCGCGTGTGCACAGCCGATCAGGACCCGCGGGGAGAGCTATCGCCAACCGGAGACTTCGGGGTGATGTTGTGCAGCGGGCCTGTCCTCGGGCCTGTCCTGGTCACTATAGACGGTAACTCGATCACGCCAGTTGAAGCCGCTGCCGTCGCCAACGGTAGCAGCAGCAGCAGCCCGTTCATCCACGCTGGTGTGGATGCGCGCCACATCTGGAACAAGTATGGCGAGCCGTCGCGCCACAAGGGGGCCTGGCTTTGCCGCATCGACATGGCTGAGGTCGCCGCAGACTACGGCACCACGCTGCCTGCACTTCATCGATCTGTGCACACGTAAGTGGCCACTCATGGGGCTGGGGATTTTTGGTGGGCTGTATCTGGGGTGCCCAGGGCCCGGGACTGGCATGTTGACCCATTCATGAAACCCACAAAATGTGTCTCACGGCCCTGAACCCAGGTGCCAAGTGCATGCAGTGGTTTGATCCCTGCGCTGCCTGCTCCAACGACGACCTGAAGCACCTCTTTCGCTACGCACCGAAGGACGGGGAGGTGCTCTTGGCGGTCGACGTGCCGGTCAGCGCGACGAAGGTGGTCAAGTTCGCCCAGTACGTGGACCGCAGCATTCCCGAGACCCACATCGTGTACCTCGACTGCCCGTTCGAAGAGAAGAATTACGCCAAGGGACACGGGGCCAAGTGGAACCCTGCGAAGAAGAAGTGGTTTGTCCCCTACACAAACCATGAGCAGCTGCTGCCGTTAAGCCGCTGGCTCTGACTCTTGACTCTCCTCCTCTGCTTTTGCTACAGTAGGGGGCCTGGGTGTGCGCCCACAGCTCTGTTGGGTTGGCACTTTGGTGTGCGGGGGCGATATGCATGCCCACACTGAGTGGGGGTCCCCTACCCCTAGCCATCCCAGTTTGGTGCTCGGGTAATACGCGCCGAGCGTGGTCTTAGTCACCTATAGATGTGTCCCTGACTGCAACATACATCACCGCTCTCTCTCTCTAGTTCGGTTGTCTTTGGCGGCTCCCCCCTCAACTGTGTTAACTTTCGTGTCTGTTTCTGTCTCTCACCTGTCCTTGAGGTTTGATGGTGCACACAGTGCGGAGACCACACTGTGGACCACTCTTCTCAAGATGCTTGGAGGGACCTGAATCCATTCCGGTGTGCAGCGTCAGCATGCTGCACAGCACGCGCCCTCATCTCTGCCAGCGCCCTACCTGCACATAGCTCATGCGGGCCCCGTGATCGACACCCGCCGAGCCCCGTGAGCGATTCCTAGCGAGTGACGCTGGGGGCCATGTGGGAGCGTGAGATGAGGAAGTGGTTTGTCTGCATCACGAGCGACGAGCAGCTGAGGCCAGCAGCCGTTGTACTGGCGAGCTGGCCGTCGCCAGAGAGTCGCGCACGGGCAGACGCACGCGGGCATGTGCGCACCTGTGTGGTGGACCCACACACGCGGTGCGGCCGCGGGGAGGAGGGGGGTGGAGGGTGTGGTTGCGGCGGTGGGTGGGGTTAGGCGGGGAGAAGGGGTGGGCGACGGGGGAAACACGTCCAGCCCCGACCCTCTAGCCCCCCACCACTAGTAGCCAGCAACCCGTTTTTAGTGCTCTGGCGCTATACGCCGAGCAAGGCCAAATACGCTGCCGGTAGGTGTGTCACACAAGACTGTAAAAAACACCACCATCAGAAGAACTGTGGCTTTGTCTGACGCTGCAGACACACTTGTGAAAATAAGGGAGTAAGGTTAGGTAAACCTTGACCATCTTGTGAGTCCGAGTCTGAGATGCCCAACGACGAGCGCTGCACTGCCTCAACTACATGGCCCTTGGCAGGCTAGCAAAACAGTTCCCAGGCGCAGCACAACTTGGGGGGAAAAAATCACCACCGCTTGGTGCCACGCATTCTGATCGACCATGCATGGTCGCATATGCGAGAGGAGAGGCTCGTTTTGTGCTGGCATGCCGTGTGCGCCTAAGCTGCTGAGCTGGCCAAGGTGAGGCAGTGCAGGCAGGCTTCACTGCCGTGGCCCCATTCACTGCTTTGACCTCCTACCCTGTGGCAATCGGTGTCACCCACCCCGCGTCAGGAAACCTCTAGTCAGTCAACCGCGCTCTGCCCCGCTGTGTGGCACCCCTGCGTGGATACGCGCCTGCCCGTACGAGAAGGATGCCACCAAGCAACTCGGGGCCAAGTGGGACCGTAGCTTTAACTAATGGTTTGTCACAAGGGGGGGGGCAGAAAACACAAGAAATGGAACACAAGCTGGAATCTTGTCTCCTTGCTGTAAATGTTCCCCAACCATCGAGATTTTTGAATTTGGACGCCTGGGGGCCGAGATATGCGGGCTCAAAGTTGGGGTTGGGGGTAGGGGGGGGTCCAGAGCTTTCTTCGGGGGGTTCAGCACTTTCTTTCTAGTGGGCCGTTTTGGACGGGAAAACCACCATTGGAACCGCCTTGATGAGAGGAGCACAAATCCACTCCAAGAAGTGACCCTGAGTTATAGGGTGGGGGGTAACACCCCCTCAACGCCCCAACTCCCCCGCGTGCTTCCTTCGGTGCACGAAGTGCCCACAAGCAATTTTAACAACCTTCATGGATTGAGATGGGACCGACGTCATCTGAATCTCCCTGGAGAGCACATCAAAACACCTCAGGAGAGTCAATCCTGAATCTGCCTGGAAAGTGTGAACTGGAGGGTCCACACTCCTTGGTGCCCGCCGACTAAGCCATGGAATGGCTAGATTTTGGGGGTGATTTTGGCCATCTGCCGGCGACTTCGACATTGCGATGGACAGCCCTCACTGTAAGGAAGCCATGCGCATTGGTCCCGGCTCCATGCATGGCGTATTTTGTGAGATGGCGGGGGAGGGGGGGGGTAGGGGGGTCATATTTTTTTTGTACCATGTGCTCCAGTATTTTCCTTTCTGCCCCCCCCCCCCCCCCGTGGTTTGTCTGGTTCACAACCCGCGAGCATCTGCAGCCGTGCTCTCTGCTGGATCTATAGACCTAGCTAGGTCTTGCTCACCGAAGATGAAGAGGGTCTATGCAGGTGATTGTGCGTTGTGGCCCGTGCGTGCCTCGTCTTACCCACCCCCCCCTGTGTTCACTATCTTGCATTTTGTATGTCTGTCGTCGTCGTTTGCATAACACAACGGGAGCGCCTAGACCCTGAATAAAAACACAAGACCCCCAAAAGCTACATGACTGTGTGTCACCCATAACTCGTGTCACCTGCATGAGGTGTTGAACGGCGAGTGTGGGCCACTCTTAGCCACTCTTCCCTTGGAAGATGCTGGATGGATGCGTTTGACGACCTTGCACGGTCGTCTGCGTCAGCAGAGAGGTAATCTCATTACGCAGCGCCCTAACTACACAGCTGCTCGTCGGTGCCAGTGAGCGCACACCTGCCGAGTTCTAGTTCTACTGATCAATGCACGCGCTCGGAGCCCTGATCCACGCGGCCGACCCGCCTGGGTCATCGCCATCTTGTCTCGGTGACGCGCATGGCGCCATCGAGCTGTCGTGGCCCTCGGTGGCGCTGTCGGTGCGTGCACTTCCATGGCCATGGCATGCGTGCCGCATGCATGCAGGGTTGTCGGGTTGAGCGCTCCTGACCCCCCTGCTATGCAATCTGACGTGCCCGAGCCACCGCACGCGCCTGCTACGCCTGGTGCACGCTGTGCCGGGCCGCGCGCCTGCATTGCACGAACACACTCAACACTAACATGCACAACACGCACTCACGCCACTGCACACACACGCACAACGTGCATGCACAACACCACTGCTGCACGCACACACCGACCCACTGTATGCCACCCGCGCCTGCATGCCATCACTCCCCAAGGCTGCATGCCTCATCATCAACGGCCTCATCGGGCTCTTCCTTGACCTCGGCATCAACTGGCAGCTGGCCGTGGCGTCGGTACGGTGAGGCAGTTGTGGATGGGTGCTATCTGTGTTCCCGTTGCTCTGTTGCGACTCCATTCGAAGGCTCTGATGTTTGTCGTACGAGCAGGTGGGAGTTGTGGAGGCGGTTGTGGACGGCTGCACGGTACGCACGTCCTGTGGGGGGGTCGGCGTACCGACCGTAAGTACGTCAGGACGTCATCACGTACCTTGCAGCCCTGGTTGTGGAGGCAGCAAAGGGAGAGAGCGCAATGCTGCATCAGTGGCGCAGCCAGTGATTTTCTTTTCGGCTTTACACAGCCATGTGGCTGTACTTTGACCTTGCACACAGCTCAACCTATCCAGTGGATTGTAAGTTGGACCAGCCCGCCAGGCAGAGCATGTCCAATGTAAGTTGCTGGATCCGCCCAGATCCGGGCGGAATGCCCGGATCCGGGCGGATTTTTCCCGATTACATGACGCGCTCTAGGATTCGATTCACGTCCCACCCTTCCGAACTTAGGTTCTTTGTACCCCAATCTCGAGGCTCTGTAATCAGGGGACCCAGTCATCGGGCCTGTGGTGCGGTGCTGCTGCTCGAAGTTGCTAAATTTGGGCCGCGGGCGGTGGCAGGCCAAACCCCGACGGCGGGCTTCGTCACCGATGCCCCACGAGCGCGATGTTGCCCCCCCGCCCCTCCGGCGGGTACAAGGTCACGAAGCGTACATAATAGAAGGCTGTGACCCTTTCTGGCACCATCAGAGCCTGGGAGGGGCGCATGGGGTGGGAAAGTGTGGGAAGACAAATTTTGCCCATTTTGCCTAGGAAAAGGGCAGAATCTGTGTTTACCCCCACTGAAAACAGTGTTAATGATGTCGGATGGAGTTGCCGTTTGCAGCAGAGCTGCATGTATGTATTGTGTTTGTACCCAAGAAGTGGGAGGGGCTTATCTCCTGGGGAGCGTTGACTTTTATGACTTTGAAATCACTTGGCGCCAGTTTTGAGTTTCGACCAAGTTTGAGCGCACCCAGTAACCGCCAGGATTCGAATTTGAAAAATCTAATACCATCAGCAGGAAGATTGACTTGTAACCTACCGACGTGCCAAGTCTCGTCTCATGGAACTCAGTGTGGCAGCCGTGGCATGCATGCAAAAAACGTCAAAAAGCGCCCTGATCCGGGCAAATGACCCGTTTTACTTGCACTAGACAGTAACAGTAACAGTAACAGTAACACGGGGTTTCCATCTAAGCAGGCTACTCTTCTACAAGAGACACCCGCCGATACTGCAGCACACTTATGTACTAGAGTACCGCCGGCTCCCGGCCGATAGACAACCGCTCCCGCCGGCTAGACTACCAAAAACAGCGGTCTCTGAGAGACATGTCTGGCAAGGAGCATATAGGAGAGGACCTTCCTCAAGGTCACAGTAATGGCCTTGTGGCCAGTCAAGCCGGCAGAGCCGACTGGCGCTGACTGGAACGGTCCCCGCATGGCAGTGCATGGCTGTCCAGCTCTCGTTTGCATGGGGCTCAGCCGGCGCCCCATGCCTCATGCATGGCCAGGTCCCACCCTCCAGGGGTGCATGGACGACAGAGTTGTCATGGAGGCTGCCTGAAGACCTTCCAACGCCAGTCACCGGCAGACGAGCGACCCCGAGGATGAGCGCGGTGACGAACGCTGCGATTGGTGAAGCGGATTTTCTCTGTGTTGCCTCGGCGGTCGCCACCGCTGAAGCCGTGATGGTAGCCCGCCTCCACGGGCAGCCATCTTGACCAATGTCCAGCATGCATTGACGGGCGCCAGCTCCTCCGACTTCGATCAACTCGTCGACATCGGTGCCGCATGGCGTCCTGCATGGGGGGAGGATAAGGGCCGTCTCCCAGCACGGGCCGCGGCAGCGCCGCGGCTACTCGCCAAGCCATGGCAGCGCCGGGAAGCCGCTCCTCAAGTGTTCCACCGAGGGGCAGTCTAGCAGGAGCCGGGCCAGTCGTATTTTACCCCGCTCGTCAGCGACACGGAGATCCTCGTCACCAGCAGCGCCGCATTGCTGGGTCCAGGGCTCGGCGACTTACACTAGAGCTTTCAAATTACCAAGTATGAGGACAAACGGACAACGGGAGGTCAACGGTCAACGCGGTCAAAGCAAAATCCGGCTTGGGAATAATTGATTAAAAATCCTGAAAAGGAAATCACTGGGCGCAGCGGTGACAGTAGCAGAGACATTTTCTAGTGTTCCGAGTATCACCGCCTTGACACGATTCCAGGCCACAGCAAAATCACTTGTGAGGGGGCTGCAGCCACCACAATCCCCAATCCTGAGACGCGCAAGTCAAGGCGGTCATAACGCCCGAGGCGGTCGGGGGTGCGCCTCAGGCGGTCTCGGAGCGCCTGAGGCGGTGACTGGTCCACGCACGTGAAGGCGTCGCCTCCGGCGTTGTAATTGTGGTAGGGCAGTTGGCAAGAGGCGCCACGCGCGTCGGTCGGGCGATGCACCCGCGCGCGCGCACACAGCTGCACACTCCTGCACACCCCAATCATGATGGCAGATGGCATGCCAGGCAGTGGTTTTCCTAAGGATCTTGGAGAAATAATGGCTCAACCCGGGCCTCACGGCTCAATCCCCCATCTCAATCCGACGGAGGCGATTTCTTGCAAAAAATGTGTGAAAATGTGTGAAAATGTTGCTTTCACACTTTTGGGGTCAAATTCGCGCAATCTCAACCCGACGCGCCTACCCAAATCGGCCAATCTCAACCCGAAAGTGCACTTTGTCGGGTTGCGGGTTGGCCAACGGAAACACTGATGCCAGGGGTATAATTTTGGCAGCTGCCGGCCTCCTTCCCAAGGTCTAATGCGCCATCAAAGGCGTTGGACGGACTGTACAATCGACCACTCCTGCCTCACCCCCCTGCCCCCTCCCCTCCCCCTTCAATGGCATTCGGCCACACCCTGCTGTCCCCTCCCACCCTCCTCTGTCCTCCCCAGGCCACCTCTGCCCAAATCTGCCGGCTCCTGCCCCCCTCACCCTCATCTACCCCCTCCTGTTCCCTGTTGCCTCACCCCCCTGCCCCTTCCCATCCCCTCCCCATCTCTGACATTCGGCCCGTGCCACACATACACAGGATGATTGTGCAGCTGACGCTGCTGTCGTTCATTCTGAAGGTGTGTGTGTGTGCTCGTGTGTGTGTGTGTGTGTGTGCGAGTATGGCAACAGGTTGGCTGCCCAGCTGGCGCTGCTGTCGTGCATTATGAAGGTGTGTCTCGCGAGGACAAAGGTGTGGTACTCACACACCCACACACACACGTATCGGTCGAATGTGCCATTAAAGGCATTCGGCGGACAGTGAAATCAACCACACACACACACACACACACACACACACCAACTACCGTTCGCAGCCCATCTTTTAGTACAACGAGATGTGCCTCGGGGTCGCTTGCGGAGTCCCACTCCCCCTCGCTACCCCCCCCTCCTACACACACACGTTAACCTCCTTCCAAGATCCCACTGTGTGCAGCCCATCTTCGTGTACAACTAGATGTGGCTCGTCGTGACTTAACTCCTCGTCGTCACTTTCTCCACTCCGCTAAGCCCCCTCAACGAAACGCACACACACACACACACACACACACACACACACACACGCACGCACCACCGTCCGCAGCCGATCTTTGAGTACAACAAGATGTGGCTCGTCGTCACGAACGGAACGTCACTCCACTCTGCTGAAACCCTTCAACAAAACACACACACAAACACACACACACACACACATACACACACACACACACACACACACAAATGCACACACACACACACACACAAATGCACACACGCACGCACACACACACGCTCCCCTCCCCACTCGCCTCCCATCCCAAACAATCAACCACCAACCACCGTTTGCAGCCCATCTTCGAATACAACAAGATGTGGCTCGTCGGCACGTACGGAACCATACTCGACTCCGCAGAACCCCCTCAAAAATGCCCACACATGCACACACACACACACACATGCGCGCACCACCATCCGCAGCCGATCTTCGAATACAACGAGATGTGGCTCGTGGTCACTTACGGAAGCTTCATGATGATCGTTGCGACGATCGAGGCGATGGGGCGACCACAGTACACGTACAAGGTGAAAACCTTTCCAGTATTTCAAGGGTTCATAACATCAGTCACACTCCACGGGTTGAGATTTTAGGGCTTGCAAGGGTTAATAATTTGTGGTTTGGGATGTGCGGAAGCTTCATGATGATCGCGGCGACAATTGAGGTGATGGGGAGGCTGCTGTTCACATACACATACAAGGTAAGCCCTTGACTTTTTTTTTATCAACCACGCACCAAGGGTTTGGTGCTTGTGCGCAAGGGTTAAGGTTTAGGTATGGAAGTTCCATGCTGATCATGGCAACGCTCGAGGCGATGGGGCGACCACAGTACACGTACAATGTTAACACCATTCAAGTACTAAAGGGGGTCAAGACCCCCAACGTCAACCACACTCCAACTAACTAATAGGGTTAGGGGTTGCAAGGGTGTAGGGGTTGCGTTTTGGGATGTACAGAGCGTCATGATGATTGTGGCGACAATTGGGGTGATGGGGCGACCACAGTACACGTACAAGGTAAGCCCCTTACTTGTTTTTGTCAACCATACACCAAGGGTTTGGTGCTTGCATCGTGTGTGGTGCGCAAGGGTTAAGGTTTAGGTATATGGAAGTTCCATGCTGATCGTGGCAACGATCGAGGCGATGGGGCGACCACAGTACGCATACAAGGTAAACACAGGGTTTGAGGTTTAGAGTTGGGGTTTAGGGCTTTGGGTGGAAGGTAAATCTGGACCCCTAAACCCTGAACCTTACATGGTTGTTGTTGCGAGGTTTCAATAATAAGGTGCGCTAGGGTTTAAGGGCTTTGGGTCTAGGTATTTTAGGACATGAGGGTGGTGGGACGATTGTAGCGACTATTGGAGCGAAGGGAAAAACAGGGTTCAGGGTTTACAGTTGGGGCTGAGGCCTTAGGGTGGAAGGTGAATCTGGCCCTTAAAACCCTAAACCCGTCATGATGGTCGTGGCGACGATCGAGGTGATGGGGAGGCTGCAGTACACATACGAGGTAAGCCCTTGGCCCTAGTGTTGCTAAAAAGTCAACCACACACCATGTTATGGTTGATGGTCTGTGCAAACCATAAACCCGTCACCCCTCGTGACGATGGTGGCAACACTTGATGCGATGGGGCGACCGCAATACCTTTACAACCTCCCTACAACCTCCTCACGACCGCCCGACCAACCTCAAGGTATGTTTCTTAACACGTTTCTGTCCATGTCGCTCAGTTGCTGACTCAGCCTCACCACAACCTCCTCACAACCTCCCCACAACCTCCCCGCAACCTCCCCACAACCTCCCCAAAACCTCCTCACAACCTCCACGTCACCCGCACGGCAAGTTTGCCGACACGTTTGTGTCCATGGTACTCAGCAGCGGACTCATCCTTACAACCTCCTCACAACCTCCTCACAACCTCCCCACAACCTCCCCACAACCTCCCCACAACCTCCTCACACCCTCCCCACAACCTCATCACAACCTCCCCACAACGTCCTCACAACCTCCCCTCAACCTCCCCTCAACCTCCCCACAACCTCCACGACACCCGCAGGGCATGTTTCCCAACACCCTTCTATCAATGGCACTCAGCTGCCGACTTAGCCTCCCTACAACCTCCTCACAACCTCCCGACAACCTCCCACAACCTCCATACGACCTCCCCAACACCCACAGGGCATGTTTCTCACACGTTTCTGTCGCATGACGCTCAGCAGCGCGCTCATCCTCATGTACGCTGTCATGGGCATGATGAGCCCGTGTGCGTCTGTACAACCTTATCACAACATCACCACAACCTCACCACAACATCACCACAACCTCACCACAACCTCCATATTAACACCCGCAGGGCATGTTTCTCAACACGCTTCTGTCCATGGCGCTCAGCAGCGGACTTATCCTCATATACGTGGTCATGGTCGTGATGAGCCCGTGCCCGTGTGTGTGTACAACCTCCTCACAACCTCCTCACAACCTCCCCACAACCTCCCTACCACCAACAGGGTATGTTTCTCAACACGTTTCTGTCCATGGCTCTCAGCAGCGGGCTCATCCTCATATACGTGGTCATGGTCGTGATGAGCCTGACACCGTGGTGGGAAGCGCAGGTGTGTGTACACGAGCTTACTTACAGTCCATCGGACGCCTTTGATGGCGTACTGTGTGTGCGTGTGCGTTTGTGTGTGTGTGTGTGTGTGTCAGTGCTTCCGTTAGCCGACCCGCAACCCGACAAAGTGCACTTTCGGGTTGAGATTGGGCGATTTGGGCTGGCGCGTCGGGTTGAGATTGTGCGAATTCCGACCCGAAAAGTGTGAAATCGGCATTTTCACACTTTCCGCCAAAATTCGCCTGTCGGGTTGAGATTGGCGTGAGGCTCGGGTAGAGCCATCATCTTTCCAAAATCCTTAACGTAACCACTGGTGTGTGTGTGTGTGTGTGTGCGTGCGTGCGTGGCAATATATCCCTCGTAACGACAAGTGGTCACCTCTATTGACAGACACTCTCGCGCAGACCTCTGGATCACTCTCGCAGTTACCTATGGAACCATCTGGAATGGAATGTGTGTGTGGTCGATTTCGCAGTCCGTCGAACGCCTTTGGTGGCGCATAAGACCCTAGGAACGAGGCCGGCAGCTGTCAAAATTAGACCCCTAGCATGCCATCTGCCATCATGATTGCTGTGCACGCGGCGTGTGTCTCAAAATAGGCAACAAGGAAGTCAGCCATCTTGTGCCAGAACCTGGAGTTCTCCTGGCCTGGCCGAGGATCCATAAACTCTCGCATCCGCTCATCTAAATCGGCCTCCTCTGTGTGTGAGAGTGTGAGAGTGTGAGAGTGTGCTTGTGGGCGTGGGCGTGCGCATGCTGGGCATTCTTCTCGGAGAGGCAGGGAGAGAGAGGGAGAAAGAGGGAGGGAGGCAGGGAGGGAGAAAGAGGGAGGGAGACGGGGAGAGAGGAAGGGAGAGGGAGGGAGAGGGAGAGGGAGGGAGAGGGAGGGAGAGGGAGAGGGAGGGAGGGAGAGAGGGAGGAGAAACTGAGAGAGGGAGCATAGGGAGTCCCCCCTTAACCCTTAACCCGAAAGCCTTTGGCAGTTTTCAAAACCTTGAACTCTGAACCCCCCAAATGCAGTACTTCATCCCCCTGCTGGGCATGCTCCTCGGAAACTGCACCTCGGCTGTGTCGCTGGGCGTCATCACGGTCATTTGATGATCAAGGTGTCAAACTTCTTAACCCTGAGCCCTAGACCCCACCCCACAGTTCTTTATCCCCCTTCTCGGCATGCTTCTCGGAAACTGCACGTCGGCCGTGTCAGCTCGGGGATCAACAGTTTATTTTGAACCCCTCACACCCTGAACCCTGACCCCCCCAGCCGCAGTACTTCATCCCCCTGCTGGGCATGCAGCCCGTCACATGCGCGCACGCACACACACACACACACACACACGCGCGCGTGCACGCACATGCACACACACACACACACACACACACACACACACACACCACAGTTATTTATCCCGCTGCTGGGCATGCTGCCCGTCACATGCGCGCGCGCGCGCTCACACACACGCACATGCATATGCACATGCACACACACACCGCAGTACTTCATCCCCCTTCTGGGCATGCTCCTCGGAAACTGCACGTCGGCTGTCTCCCTGGGACTCAACACGATCCTGGATGATTTGACGACGCATTGCTCGGGCATCGAGTGGCAGCTTGCGATGGGGGCAAACAGGTGCGAGAGACAGACACACACACACACATGCACACACACACACACACACACAAGATCCTGGATGACTTGACGACGCACTGCTCCGGCATCGAGTGGCAGCTTGCGATGGGGCAAACAGGTGGGGCAGACACACACACACCACACACACACACACATGGTCCTTGAGAATTTGTCGATGCACTGCTCGGGCATCGAGTGGCAGCTTGCGATGGGGCAAACAGGTGGGGCAGACACACACATTACACACACACACACACACACACATGGTCCTTGAGAATTTGTTGATACACTGCTCTGGTATCGAGTGGCAGCTCGCGATGGGGGCAAACAGGTGGAAGAGATAGACACACACACACATATGATCCTGGCTGATTTGACAACGCACTGCTCTGGCATCGAGTGGCAGCGCGCGATGGGGGCAAACAGGTGGGAGAGAAAGAGGGAGAGACAGAACAGACAGACAGGCAGTCAGGCAAGACAGGCAGACAGGCAGGCAGGCAAGAACGAAAGACAGACAGACAGACAGACAGACAGACAGACAGACGCAAATGCACACGCACACGTGTATACTCCTGGGTCATTTGATGACGCATTCCTCTGTCGTCGAGTGGCAGATCGCGATGTGAGACCGAGAGAAAGAGGAAGAGGGAGGGAGGGAGGGAGGGAGGGAGGGAGCGGGTGACCAGCCGTTCTCCAGAAAGAGCGTGAATATAACATCCCTCACACACACAAACAAACTCGCTCGCAGGTGGAGGCAACCGGCCCTGCCATCAAGCCCGCAATCGAGACCGCCATCACGCCACTGCTCAACCAGATGAACACACACACACACACATACACGCATGCACACACTCGACACCCTTAACCCTTAAGCCTTAACCCTTTACTTTAAACCCTTAACCCCTTACCCGTCACCCTAAACCCTTGTGAACAAAAATTGGAGGCATCTGGCCCGGCCATCACTCCCCACACACACTGTGAGCATGCACACGCACACGCACACACTCACTGCCCTAAACCCTAAACCCTGGAAAAAGGTGGGAGGCGACCGGGCCCGCCATCCGGCGCGCGATCAAGACTGCAATCACTCCGCTCCTCAACCAGATGAACGTCATGGGTCTGGTTGCGATCCCTGGAATGATGACTGGCCAGATCCTGGCAGGGGCGGATCCTGGAAATGTGAGTGTGCGCATGAGCCTGTACCCCCTGCTGCACACACATCCCCCCTCCCCCAACAAAAACACGCGCACATTCCAATCAGGCCTCTTCCTACAAGGTCCCGACGCCCGCCTGATTCATCATCGGGGGACCCCCCCTGCCTGTCCTCACTGCTCCACATGCACACGCACACACATGCACACCCACACCCACCCACCCACCCCCCCACACACACACACACGCACGCACATGTGTGCGCGCAAACACACGCACATTTTAAGGTCTACGCCAGCATAGACGTCCGTCAGATTGTACAGTCGACACACATGCGCACACACACACAGTGCCTCTCAAGTCTGCCTCCTGAATGGGTTTGTTTCCTGCCATGCGACTTACGAATGCGGAATACCACCAAAAATCTTAGAAGCACTGACCCCCACCCCAGGGGTGAGGGCTCCCCTCGACACCCATCCACCCCTATCAGGCATCACGCTAGAGGATGCTCGTCCTGTTCGTTATTGGCCCTACCACATCCACAACGCCTGAGGCGGCGCCTGAGGCGGCCCATTCCATGGCGCGGATCAGGTGGCGCCTCAGACGCTTTGACCACCTGAGGCGTCGCCTCAGGAGCACCCCTGATCGCCTCAGGCGCCGCCTAAGGTGTTATCCAAACCGCCTCAGGCGCCACACCGACCGCCTCAGGTGCCCACCACCGCCTGAGGCGCACCCCTGACCGTCTCAGACATTACGACCGCATTCCATGGCGTGGATCAGGCGTTGGAATTTCGCCAGGGTGGGGGGTCCTCATGCCTGATCCGAACAATCCAACCAGTCAAAAAAAAGCGGCCCACACACACATTCCCACCCAGCTCCCTCCACCCCCTCGACACCCACCCACTCCTATCAGGCGTCACGCTACCAGATGCTCATCCTGTTCATCATCGGGGGGTCCTCATGCCTGCCACCCTGCTCCCACACAAATTTTAACCCAACACAAAACAACACAAAACAAATCAAAACAGAACAGAACAGAACATGTCAGGAACACACTGATGTGCTGTGGGGAAGCTGAAGGGACAGCCATCGTACTGCAGAGTAGTGTGGACTGTGTGGCTCCCACAGTGTGCGAGTAGTGGTCTCAGGAGTGTAAGACACTCCTGGAACGGCGGTGAGCCCATTCCTGATAGGTTATTGTTTGTGTGGGGCTCGACTAACGGAGGCGCGTTCTCGTCGCCGAGCCCTGGACCCAGCAATGCGACGCTGCTGGTGACGAGGATCTCCGTGCCGCTGACGAGCGGGGTAATATACGACTGGCCCGGCTCCTGCTAGACTGCCCCTCGGTGGAACACTTCAGGAGCGGCTTGCCCGGCGCTGCCATGGCTTGGCGAGTAGCCGCGGCGCTGCCGCGGCCCGTGCTGGGAGACGGCCCTTATCCTCCCCCCATGCAGGACGCCATGCGGCACCGATCTCGACGAGTTGATCGACGAGCGGAGGAGCTGGCGCCCGTCAATGCATGCTGGACATTGGTCAAGATGGCTGCCCGTGGAGGCGGGCTACCATCACGGCTTCAGCGGTGGCGACCGCCAAGGCAACACAGAGTAAATCCGCTTCACCAATCGCAGCGTTCGTCACCGCGCTCATCCTCGGGGTCGCTCGTCTGCCGGTGACTGGCGTTGGAAGGTCTTCAGGCAGCCATCATGACAACTCTGTCGTCCATGCACCCCTGGAGGGTGGGACGTGGCCATGCATGAGGCATGGGGCGCCGGCTGAGCCCCATGCAAACGAGAGCCGGACAGCCACGCACTGCCAGGCGGGGACCGTTCTAGTCAGCGCCAGTCGGCTCTGCCGGCTTGACTGGCCACAAGTACACTACTGTGACCCTGAGGAAGGTCCTCTCCTATATGCTCCTTGCCAGACATGTCTCTCAGAGACCGCTGTTTGGGGTAGTCTAGCCGGCGGGAGCGGTAGTCTATCGGCCGGGAGCCGGCGGTACTCTAGTACTTCAGTGTGCTGGAGTATCGGCGGGTGTCTCTAGTAGAAGAGTAGCCTGCTTAGCTGGAAACCCCGTGTTACTGTTACTGGTTTGGGTACTAAAAATAGCACCTGGTACTAAAAATAGTACCCGACTTTGTGGGATCCCACTTGGGCATCTAGACTGCACCCCTGGGTCCCCCATTAAAAAGGATGTTAGGTTACACCATCATCTCTTATGTGCCCCTCACGCTAACCTCTGCCCGTTCCTGACAGCACAGAACAGAACAAGCCGAAACAAGCCAGAACAAGCCAAAGCAAGCCAAAACAAAACAAGCCCCGAAAATTAACGCTTCCTCCCTCCCCACGCTACACCCCTACCCCCCCTGTACGAAACGAAACGAAACTAAGCGAGAAAAAAATACTAAGCCAAAACAACACACGCACTCCACCCCACCCCTCGACATCCCAGGCGTCACGCTACCAGATGCTCATCCTGTTCATCATCGGGGGGTCCTCGTGCCTCTCAACCGTCATTTCTGTTTTTGCCGCCACGTTCCACGTCGTCGACCACCACCACTGCTTCCGACAAGACAGGCTCAAGCGCAAGGCGGTGAGTCCGGAGTTTGTAACGGTTCAGGGTTAAGGCTTCCGGGTCAAGGGCAGGTTTGGGGGGTTGGGCCTGTCCACTGTTATAACTGTTTTTGCCGCCGCGTTCCCACGCTGTGGACCACCACCACTGCTTCTGACAAGGCAGGCTCAAACGCAAGGTGATGAGTTTGGGGTTTGTAACGGTTTAGGGTTTGAGGTTTCAGGGTAAAGGGCAGGTTTGGGGGTTAAGGCCTGTCCACCGTTGTGGCTGCTTTTGCCGCCGCGTTCCACGTCGTCGGCCACCACCACTGTTCCCAGCGAGACAGGCTCAAACGCAAGGCGATGGGTTGGGGGGCAGGGGTTTGGCGTTTTAAAACCGTAAATGTGCCCAAGGGTCACGTGAACGTGCAGACCCCCATCACTCAGTGATCCCCCCGCAAGCCGTATACCGCTCCGGGCCGGATTTCCCATTTCCAGAGAGAATCACCCCCTACTTGGTGGGAGAGGGCGTGGAGGGGTGCGTTGTAAAGCTCTCGCCGAGAGCAGCACAGCGGCATACGTTGCATGGCCACCCGCTCTGTATTGCGCCTGGTCTGAGCGCCCAAAGTTGCTGGAGCCGGGGGAAAAACTAATTACTAAAATCCTTCCCAGGGGTCACTGCCAGCCAGTGATTTCCTTTGCGGCTGTACACATCCATTTGGCTGTATACCGGCTGTACTTTGACCTTGCACACATCTCAACCCATCCAGTGGATTGTAAGTCTGACCAGCCCGCCAGACAGAGCACGTCAACAGCTTTTAAATAACCTATGTATGAGGACAAACGGTCAACGGGAGGTCAACGGTCAACGCGGTCAAAGCAAAATCCGGCTGTGGAAGAATTAATTTAAACCCCTTGAAAGGAAATCACTGCTGCCAACACCGCTGCCGACAAGACAGGCTACCACGCCAGGCGGTAGGTTGAGGGCTGACACCAGTGGTGTCATTCAGGAAACCAAGAATGTCCTGTTTGACCCCGCACCATTGGAGGGAACATGCCGAATTGCCCCCGCAGCTGAGGGTTGTTCGCAGGAAAGTGTCAGATTCGTCGATTTTCGATTTTCTCGTCGGAGCGAAATTCCCGCGATTCGCCCCCACACTTTCCCCCCAAACTTCCTGGGTTGCCTCCTCAGCAAGGGCTGCGGGGGCTGCGGGGGCGCTGATGACACCACTGGCTAACACGCGGTAGGTTGAAGGTTGAGAGTAGGGCTTGTAGACCCTGCTGTTTGCGCAAACGTGTGAGACGATGGGCGGCTGTTTAGAAAGGGCCACGCGCCCTGCACAAACACACACACAAACACACACACACACACACATGCACACACGCGCACACACACATGCACGCAGGTGCGCGCAAACATGCTCGCCCCGCTTTGGGCGGCAACGCACGGCCGGCCCTCCCGACTGGGCATGCACACACACACACACACACACACACACACACAGACATGCACGCGCACACACACACGCACACGCACACACACACACATGCACGCAGGTGCGCACAAACATGCTCGCCCCGCTGTGGGCGGCAACGCACGGCCGGCCCTCCCCACTGGGCGCACACACACACACACACAGACATGCACCCACCCACCCACACACACACGCACACACAGACACACACAGACATGCACCCACCCACACACACACACACACACACACGCGCACACATGCACGCGCACGCACACACACACACGCACACGCACACACACACACACACACATGCACGCAGGTGCGCACAAACATGCTCGCCCCGCTGTGGGCGGCAACGCACGGCCGGCCCTCCCGACTGGGCACACACACACACACACACACACACAGACATGCACCCACCCCCCCACACACACACGCCCACACACGCGCACAGACATGCACCCACACACATGCACACAAACACACACGCTCACACACGCACGTACGCAGGTGCGCGCAAACGTCTTTGCCCCTCTGTCGGCGTCCACAAACGTTTGGCTCTCCCGACTGGACACACACACACACTCTCACACGCACACACACGCACAGACACGCACCCACGCACACACACACACACACACCCACGCACACACACATGCACGCAGGTGCGCGCAAACATGCTCGCCCCGCTGTGGGCGGCCACGCACAGCCGGCCCTCCTGACTGGGCACACAAACACACACACACACACACACGCGCGCACAAGCACACACACACACACATGCACACACGCACATGCACACACACATGCACGCAGGTACGCGCAAACATGCTCGCCCCGCTGTGGGCGGCCACGCACGGTTGGCTCTCCCGACTAGGCGATTGCCTGTGGCGCTCGTTCTGCTGCTGCCTTGCGCCAAAGAGCACGACCGCGCGGGGGGCGGCGGTCGGCGGCGGGCTCGGCCGCGCGCCCGGGGCGCAGGTGGCGCAGCGGGGTGCTGGGAAGGGGGCAAAAGAGGGGGATGCGGAGGACGGAAGCGGGCGAGAGAGGGAGCCGCTGCTGGGGGCTGGGCAGCGGGCGCGGGTGGGGAGCGACGTGTCGGTTGGCAGTGGGAGTGGCGTTGGCGTGGCGGTCGTGGTGGTGAACGGTGCGTAGCGAGAGGAAGTTGTGGTGGTGGATGGTGGGTAGGGAGAGAAGCGCGAAGGTTCGATAGCGAGAGAAGGTTGGATAGTGTGCAGTGAGAGGAGGTTGTAAGCCACGACATCGCCGCGATGTCGCGAGTGCGCGGGAGGCGGCCGGCGGCGGACTCGACCGTGTGCTCGGGGTGAACGTGGCGTACCGGGGTGCTGGGGAGGGTTGCAAGGAAGGGGACGCGAGGACTTAGGAGAGGGAGCCGCTGCTGCAGCAGCTGGGGGAGGGGCAGCGGGCGCGGGTGGGGAGTGACGTGTCGGTTGGGAGTGGGAGTGGGAGTGGCGGTGGCGTGGCGGCCGTGGTGGTGAACGGTGCATAGCGAGGGGAGGTCGTTGTGGTGGGTGGCAGGTAGCGAAAGGTTGTAAGCCACGACATCGCCGCGATGTCGCAAGCCCTGGGAGGGCGGTGGCCGGCGGCGGATTCAGCCGTGCGCCCAGGGTGCTGAATGGTTGCAACCCTACGAGAGCCGGGGGCGGCAGTGCACTAGCTGTGCAGGGGCTACGCAGGGGCAGATCTTGTTCCCGGGCTTTGCACTAGCTATGCAGGGGCTGTGCAGCAGCTGTGCGTTGGTGACGGCTGTGCACACGTAGTACACTGGCTGTGCAGGGGCAGTGCGTGTGTGTCGGCTGTGCACCAGCTCTGCGTGTGCAGTGCTACTGCAGCGCTCGGGAACAAGCTTTGTACGTGCACTGAGGGTGCAGTGCGTACGCAGCGCTCGGGAACAAGCTTTGCACGTGCACTGAGGGTGCAGTGCGGGGGCAGTGCTTGGGTACCAGCTCTGCACCAGCTGTGCGTGTGCAGTGCTTACGCAGCGCTGTGGACCATGCGTTGCACACGCATTGAGGTGGCAGTGCAGGGGCATTTTTTTTTGCTGGCAGGGGGCCTCGATTAATGGAGGCGTGTTCTCCTAGCAATGCGGCGCTGCTGGTGACAAGGAACTCCGTGCCGCTGACGAGCGGGGAAAAATACGACTGGCCCGGCTCCTGCTAGACTGCCCCTCGGTGGAACACTTCAGGAGCGGCTTCCCAGCGCTGCCATGGCTTGGCGAGTAGCCGCGGCGCTGCCGCGGTCCGTGCTAGGAGACGGCCCTTATCCTCCCCCCATGCAGGGCGCCATGCGGCACCGATGTCGACGAGTTCATCGACGAGCAGAGGAGCTGGCGCCCGCCATTGCATGCTGGACATTGGTCAAGATGGCTGCCCGTGGAGGCGGGCTACCATCACGGCTTCAGCGGTGGCGACCGCCGAGTCAACACAGAGAATATCCGCTTCACCAATGGCAGCGTTCGTCACCGCGCTCATCCTCGGGGTCGCTCGTTTGCCGGTGACTGGCGTTGGAAGGTCTTCAGGCAGCCTCCATGACAACTCTGTCGTCCATGCACCCCTGGAGGGTGGGACCTGGCCATGCATAAGGCATGGGGCGCCGGCTGAGCCCCATGCAAACGAGAGCTGGACAGCCATGCACATCCAGGCGGGACCGTTCCAGTCAGCGCCAGTCGGCTCTGCCGGCTTGACTGGCCACAAGGCCACTACTGTGACCCTGAGGAAGGTCCTCTCCTATATGCTCCTTGCCAGACATGTCTCTCAGAGACCGCTGTTTGGGGTAGTCTAGCCGGCGGGAGCGGTAGTCTGTCGGCCGGGAGCCGGCGGTACTCTAGTACTTCAGTGTGCTGGAGTATCGGCGGGTGTCTCTAGTAGAAGAGTAGCCTGCTTAGCTGGAAACCCTGTGTTACTGCTTTACTGTTACTGTTACTGGCAGGCATGTGTGACAGTTGAGGTTGTGCGTGCACGAGCCCCTGGGCCTAACTACTGCCTACTTGCCACCCTAAGGAACGTTACGTACCGTACGTGCGTGTGCACAGTGTGCCATTGGCATCATGGCCCTCCAAAACAAAACAAGTAAAGAGACTAAGGTGTACAGTGGCGATCAAGAACTCAAAAGGTAGTGACAGAAAATTATTGATAGGGCTACAGTTGCGTAAGTAGGGATACCGTGGGGGCGGGGGTGATCCAGCTATTTATTTGTTCAAGAGTCTGAGTGCCGCGCGTGCGACTGCTGAACGGGCTGTTCGTCGCCGAAAAACTCGCCTTCAGACAGGTACAGCACGGGCGCCAGGGGTGCTCAGATGATGGTGTCTGGAGAGGGGGGGGGGGGCAGAGATGCAAAGGACTGTCCACTGCTGCATTTACAAAATGAATTTTTGTGTGCTGTGGGGTATCTGATAGGGGAGTGGAGACACACACACACGTGCACATGACAACAGCCCCCCCGTCTCCCCCCTACAGCCTCCGCACGCCCTGCAGCTCCCACCAGGTCCCCCATGCTCCCCATGGGAGGCACCCCTCCCCCTCCCTCATCTCCCACGGGCACCCAACACCAGCGCGTCCAAGCACGCAAGGACGTTGCTGCTCCCCGCTGCCCGCATGAGGACAAGCTCCCAACATCATTTTAGCTTGAGTGCTGCCGTCTGCCCTGCGCAGCCCCACTCCCTGGGGTGGGGGGCGGGCAGCGCACTCCCACTCCGGCGCCTTACACGCGCAGCCCACCTGCCCCGTCTCCTGTACCCCCCACCCCCTGGTGCATCGCGAATCACATGCGATGACGCAATGCCGAGGCTGAAGTGCCAGCGCGGGACGGCGGCAACAGCGAGATGGAGTTTACACATCCCTCGCTTTTCGCCCCCAAAGACGCACCGCAACGACCGCCGGCATGACTTACGCGATGCATATATAGGATCTGGTGGCACGCGCGCGCGGGACGTATGGCTCTGCTCACATGCTGACGCGATGCCGACAGGGGGGGTGGGGACGACGCCACATTCAGCTTCCGTCAGCTTCTCTGGGCCCAACGGAACCCTTATCAAAGATCAGAAGATCTCTCAACGGAAACGCGTCGTATTCTTGGGGTCGCTCGGCCACGTATCTTCAGAATGGGGTGACACGCGTGATGGGAACCAGAGAGAAGTGGCTACACGACCGGTGGTACTTCCCAGACACCCCCGCCAGACACCCCGGAGGGGACGCCGGGGTCACTGTATGTGCAAGGAGACGGGAAAGGGATAGAAAAGGAAAGTTGAAGGGGTGCGCCGCAGGCTCAGGGGTCACACTTCCGGGGGCACGCTCAATGGCATGCGCTTGTCAACTGTCAATTGTTTTTGTGTTTTTGTGTATTTTATCG
Source organism: Chlamydomonas sp. UWO 241 (assembly GCA_016618255.1). Lineage (NCBI taxonomy): Eukaryota > Viridiplantae > Chlorophyta > Chlorophyceae > Chlamydomonadales > Chlamydomonadaceae > Chlamydomonas > Chlamydomonas priscui. The sequence goes on along the minus strand of VFSX01000563.1, from coordinate 60,488 downwards.
GCGCCCACACTCTAGGAGAGCATCAATCAACCAATCAATGGGAACACTGCTAGGGGGGGGGGGGGCGGCGACGGAGCGGCCTGCGTCGGGCGCCACGCGTGCCGCATCTGCGCGCGGCCCCTCCCGCCGGGGGGGGCTGCCTGTGCGTGTGGGCGACACGTCGCTGCGCCGCAGCTTCGTGCTGTCCATTCCGGTGGCACGCGGCGCCAACTGGTTCCTCGCGGGCGGTGGCAGGCGGATGGATGAAGAGGAGGCGACGGCGGCGGCGGCGGAGCGGATCGCTGCAGCTGCCGAGGACGGCACCAGCCTGCCCGTCCGCCTGGCTACGGATGTCGTGCGCTTCCTCTACGGCGGCACCGGCCGGCGGGAGCCGGCTGATGGTGGCGTCGTGTCCGCGTCGCTCCTCAACGCCAAGCCTGCCGTCGGGGGCATCGGCGTGGAGCCACGCGGGGGCGGTGTGCTGCGTGTGCTCTTCACCGTGGCGTCTGACGCCGTGGCCGACACTGTCGTGCGCTGGCGCCACGAGCTGCGCCGCTGCGTGGACTCGACTGCAGTCTTCGACGTCCTCAGTGACCGCGAGGAGGCGCAGCACCAGGCGCTGTGGCCCGCTTTCCTCGCCGCCAAGGTTGCGGGGAAGCGGGCGCAGTTCCACCGCGCGCGCCTCGTCGTTGACGGCGAGCGGGTGCCTGCACCTGCTTGCTAGATGGCATTCCCTCTGGGGTGTTTTTGAAGGGGAGGTGGCGCCACACGCGTGCGGTGGCGGGTGCGGTGTGGTCGCTGAGTAGAGTGCTGCGGCGGGTGTGCTACTAGCCCCGCTTCCGGTGGTCTGGGGGAGGGCTTTTTGGTCCCTTCATGGTTTTATACCTTGGGTCCGCCCTCTGGCCATTTGAGGGGCTGGGTGTGCAGCCTGCACAGTGGTGCTGCTTGCTTGGCGCCCGCCACCAAGTGTGGATGGCGTTACCGTGGGCTACTTGTAGCTTGACCTTTTGTGGGCCTTGAGCCTTGTTTCTCTAAGTCCCACTGGAGCTTTGGAACCGTACGTGTGACCGCCAGAAGTGGATTGTAAAACTCTCATCATCATCATGTTTGGTTACAATCCACTTCCGCCTTTGCGTATAATTGTCGTTTTTTGCCCCCCCGCGCAGCTAAGAAACTAACATATGTCGTCGGAAATCGCGATTTGGGGCGTCAAAACGACGAAAAACGACGAAAAAGGCCCCCGCAATCGCATTAAACATCCAGCGGAATCCACACATCGGGGACCCGTAGCCTGTAGCACACCACATCCAATCTCAGGGCAGCACGCCCCATCAGTCTGCAAGCCACCGATGGCGACCCCGCCCAGCTTGCTGCAAACTTTCCAATGGGGCCCTCCTCTGAAGGGAAGGGCCCCCACAAGCAAGCGCTCGTACTACTCCTCCTTCTCGCTGGGCGCGCTGGGCGCCTTCTCCATCGGCGAGACCGTGTTTATGTACCCAGAGGAGAGTGAAGGACCTGCATCACCCCTCTACCTCGGTCGCATCCAGGCAGCCTTCGCTGACTGCTCTCCGGGCGCATCCGACGCGCACTGCATCGAGGTCGGTGCGGGGGAAGGCGCTACGCGCTGCGATCTGCTGACTGGTGCATGCATCATAACAACCCCCTGCACCGCCCCCCCCCCCCCCCACGCAGGTCAAGTGGTTCGAGCGCGTCATCAACCTGGACCCGTCCATGGAGGGCGTGCTGCGCTTTGAGCGAGAGGTACTCGAGCTGGAGGGCTCATGTGACAACCCAATTGGGTGTCTGGCCCGCAAGGCCACCGTGTTTCGTGCGCGCAGCTACGAGGAGGTGGGTGTGATGTGTGCAGCTGCAGCTGCAGCACGCGCCCATGCAGCACGCAGTGGGGGGCTGCATGCATGCTCCATTCACAACACGCCCTAACAATACTCTGCGTCAACTCCTGACCCCCCCGCCCCCCGCACGGCGTGATGACAACCCAGGCGGTGGCACTGGCAAACGAGCACGGCGGTGATAGCGACTGGTGCTTCTGCCGTGGGGTGTTCGCTGAAAACTCGTTTGTGAATTACCCAGACTCCCTGCCCTCCGGACTCATCACCAGTGCATCAAATAAAGCTGCACACGTCAAGCGGCCTTCCGGCGTCGCAGGCGAGTCCGAGGCAAAGCGGCCGAAGGTGCGCAGGGTTCGCGCGTTACCTGTGAAGCCTTGCGGTGGACGCACGCAGACGCATCGGGGCTTGATGGGGCGTGCCGTGTGCCGTCGGGTGCGTGTATGGGGAGATGGCAGAGGTAGCCAGGCAGAGGGGGCCATGATGGGCCCCCGTGGGTTGGGTTGGCTCTGCCAACAACCCCTCCGCCAACAACCCCTCCGTCTCGCTCAGACAGTCCCCATGCGTGCGCAGGCACTGGCGCCGCCGCCCGCCGCCGCCATCGCCGCAGCGGCAGCAGAAGCGGCAGCAGCAGCAGCGGCAGCAGCAGCAGCGGCGGGCAACATCGCGGCATCCGGAGGGGCTGAGCCAGCAGGCTCGGTCGACCACAACGACCAGGTACCATGCAGTGTGTGCCCTGCTGCGGTATCGCCGCTGCCCTCCCTCCCTCCCTCCCCTGACGCCCCCCTTACACACACACGCACGCGCACGCGCACGCACGCACGCAGGACCCGGAAGAGAACAAGCCCGCAGGCGGCGGCAACGGTGGCGACGGCGCAGCGCAGCTCTCGCCCCCAGGTAGAGCCGTGCATGCTTTGGTACGGGTCTGGAGTGTTCCAGGCACCGAGAAGATGCACCTGAGGCGTATCTTATGGAGTCTGTGTGGGGTGTGTGGGGGGGGCTGCCCTACCACAACACCGCCCACATGCGCAATACCACAGCAGCAACACCGCAACAGAAGCAGCAACAACTAGGGTTGTGGGCAACCGTATATCCCGTATATCCGTACATACGGATGTCAAAAGCGGGCGGTATACGCACTGCAATATACGGTTTATTTTTATTTTTGTGTGGATTGTGGCTGTCGCCGACGCGATCGGGCCGCAACGGGTCGCAACGGGTCGCAAACAGCCTCAGTAGCAGTAAGCAAGAGAGATAGGATGGGGGAACGTGGGCCGCAGGTCCTTCAGCAGACAGCCAATGGGGACACACCTTGGAGTCACGCAACAAACGGCAAGACTACTCCCCGAATACAGCACGGAATTGGACGATTCTTCTTGCATTGTTAATTTCATGACCAGCGCTGTCGATTGCATGCAGCTTTGGGGGGTTAGTGGTGATGTGCATGGGGCGCATGCATGGGGCTCATGGGGCGGGTGGCGCAATAACTTTAGGGTCTGTCTGGGTCGAGGCCTGGGGTCTTGGGTCTGGGGCCTGAGGTCTGGGGTCTGCAGTCTGGGGCGGGGGCGGGAGGCTGGGGCGGGGTCTGGGTCTTGGGTCTTGGGTGTGGGTGTGTGTGGGTCTAGGGTTTGGGTGTGTGTCTGGGTCTGGGTCTGGGTGGGGTAGGGTCTCGGCTCTAGCTTGCTCAGCGTTTTAACAAGGGACGGAGCCCTTGGGTACTGAACTAGATCAGGTCGTAGACTAACCGAAGGGGGAGGAGGGAGAGGAGGGGAAGGGAGGAGGGAGAGGACTTGGATCCCGCACCGCACGCAGCGCAGCCGCCCGTGCAGCCACAATACGGTTTTGGCATTTACTGGAAAACCTTAGCACGCATGATGATCACACCGAGAGCAACAGTTACAGTTACAGTTACATCGGCTTTCCAGCAAAGACTACCTCTAGTCCTAGTACCACCGCCTAGACCCAAGTCCAGTTCTGGCCCTAACAATTACCTGTGAGGGGCGGTAGCCACCAGCCGGCTGCCTGCCAACGTGAAGTCCCAGAACAAAAAGGAGAGCTATTGTGCGACGCCTCCAAAATAGGTCCTAACTGCTTCTAGGGGATAGGGGGTCAGTGGCGCTTGCCAATCTACTTGACCGCCGTGGTGGAGGGGCCGGCGCCTGAGGGGCAGCCGGACCGTACACCACGGCTCTCCACCCGACCCTATCCTGAGCACGCTCAAACGCCGTGTCCGAAAAAGTCCTCCAATCAGAACGAGTGCCACTAGTTTCGCCTAGCTGCTGAATCAGTAGCTTAAGAAAATAGTGTCGGGAGGAGGCTGGAGGCCGGCCTTGCTGCCGAGCCACATCCATTGTGCAGTCAAAAGTCGTACGAGGAAGACGAGAAGCCGGCATGCGCATCACATGGCCTAGCCACTGCTTTGATCGCTTTGCCACAAGGCTCTCAATTGGCTCAGTGTCGCACGCCTGCCGAATATAAATTAATCTGTGCCTGTCGACCAGGCGCACACCCAGAATGCGACGAAGGCAGTTAGAGTGGGCAACCTCCAATCGAGTCAGTTGTGTTTTAGTAGGGGCCCATGTTTCGCAGCCGTACAGAAAGTGGGGCAGCACGAAAGTGTTGTAAACCCGCATCTTAGACTGCACTTGCATCTTCTTGCTGGCCCAAATCTTATCAAAAGACGCAAACACGCCCAGCGCGCGACCGACACGCACACCGATCTCCTTTTCCACACCACCACTCTGGGTTATCCAACTCCCTAGATACTTAAATGCAGAGACGGTCTTCACTTCACCACCAGTCAGCGCAAACGTGGGCAGATCCGCGTCAAAATCTGCTGGCAAAATCATCACTTCTGTCTTGGCGGCGTTGATTTGCATGCCAAAGCTAGAGGACACTTTGTCAAGGATTTTCAGCATAAGCGCCAACTGAGCTGGGTCATGCGAGAACAAACATAAATCGTCGGCATACATCAGCATTACTATGCGCTCAACCAACGACGACAACACAGAGCCGCCGGCTCGGGTCACGACTGACATGCCAGCCCCCTCTGGCAGCATGTCTAGCGCCTTTTTCACTATGTGGTCAAAAATACATTGAACAACACAGGAGCAATGACGCACCCCCGTCGCACACCAGACGACACGGGGAATTCGTGCCCGATTTTCCCAGCCAGCCGCACGGCAGCTGCGGTGTTGGTGTGAAGGTCCTCCAACAGATCAATAATGTGCGGATGGACACTATATAATCCAAGGACTGTCCACAGTGCCGCACGGTTCATGCAATCGTAAGCTTTAGAATAGTCGACAAATGCCACAGCCATGCATTGTTTGTACTCAGCATGTGCCGCGCTCAGCGAGCGCAGAGTAAAAATTGCATCAACAGTGCCTCTGCTTTTTCTGAAACCACACCGAGCCTCATGCAACTGACCATCAACCTGCGTGGAGACGCGGTGCAGAAGTATGGCAGCGTACACTTTCCCGGCAATAGAGAGAAGGCTTATACCGCGGTAGTTACCAGGGGAGTCACGCGGACCCTTCCCCTTATATAACGGTGTGATAATAGCAGTTTTCCATTCCCTCGGGGCTCTCCCCGACTGCCATACGGCGATGATGACCCGGTGGAGCCATGCGATGGCAGGTGGGCACCGCAACAGCATGGCGTCCAGCTGGTCACCGCCCGGAGCGGCGGCCGAGCGCAACGCTCGCACACACGCCTCCGTCTCAGTCAGGTCAGGGGGGCGCCCGTGCGCCTCGTCCACCTCTGTGGCGAGTGTGAGCTCAAACGCCGCTATATCGTTCTCCAGCTGGTTCAGGGTCTCGTCGCTGAGCTTGGTCTCCCCGCCATATAACTTGTCGAATGACTCTGTCATGGCCTTCAGCACCCCGTCTGGACCGCTGTGCAGCGCGCCCGAGTCGTCCCGCATGGCAGGTGGGATCTGATGGCTGCGGCTGCGGCCCGCCAGCCTGTCGCACGCGCGCGCAAACTGGCGCAGATTCTTCTTGCGTAGCATGTCTTGCGCCTCCGCCACCTGCTGGCCGATCCACCTCTCCCTGTCTCTCTGCACAGCTGCGTCGGCCGCGCGGTTGGCGCGGTTGCGCTCTCGTTTGGCAGCAGCAGACTTGCTCCTGAGCCATGCCGTGTGCGCGCGCTGCCGGGCGTCCATGAGCCGGAGGGTGCGCTGCGACAGAGTGAACTGCCAGCCGCGCCGCCGGCGGCTGCCGCGTGGAGCGAGGTGGTTGGTGGCCACCTCGCGAATGGCAGCAGCCATCGCGTCGTACTCCGCCTGGGCATCAGCGCCCTCGGGCGGCACGGCCTCCAGCAGCCCAAAGCGATCGGACAGCTGGAGGTTGAACTCACGACGGACAGCCGGGCGCCGCAGTTGTGGAGAGTCCCATGCGCGCCGCTGAGAGCCGCCTGCATGGCGGGAGGCTCGCATGCGGAGGCGCATGGACAGCACCACCATGCGGTGATCGCTGTCCCAGGTTGGGCTCCTACGCACCCTACAGTCTGTCACCGCATGCATGCGGCGGCGCGCGACCAGGATGTAGTCCTTGACGCTGTGCAGGCGGCGCACAGAGCATGCATGCCGTCTGCTCTGTGCCACAGCCATGGGGCTGATGTGGGTGTACTGGTGCTCAGGCCTGTGGGGGTAGAGAGTGTTGGCAGCGCGCAGGCTGCATGCATTGGCAGTGTCGAGGAGCAGGCGACCGTTCCTGCTGGCCACCGCTGGCTCCGTGAGGGGCAGGTGCTTGCCAACGCATTCGTGGTCGGACACCGAGTCCCTCCCCACTGCTGCATTGAAATCACCTGCCACGATGAGCAGATCGCGCTTGACGTTGGCCTTGTCCGCGAGCGCCGCTACTCGAAGGTAGAAGTCGCCAGCCTCCTCGTCGCTCGCCGCCTCCGTTGGACTGTAGGCGCACGATGGTGATCATCTGCCCACGGTCGGCTGCAAAGCGGGCCTGGATGAGGCGGTCGGACACCGCCTCCCAGGAGACGAGTGCCGATGCCCATGCAGGGGACAGCAGCAAGCCCACCCCACGCTGCCGGTGCTCCCCACCCGACCATAGCAACAGTGTCCCTTGTAAATCCAGCGTTCCAACGGCGTGTCTCTCACCCAATTTGACATTCATATGAGGCAGCTGTGCTACATATACGGATACGTATCCTCGGATATACGGTCGTATGTACGTATATACGGATACACGGGGCCATCCATCTACGGTTGCTCACAACCCTAGCAACAACCACTCACAACCACCATCAAAGGAGTGCAGCAACGCAGGCACAACATCGCAACAGCAGCAACACCCACAGCAACAGCACCCACAGCAGCAACAACGCCCACTCACAATGACCCACAGGGGAACACAACACCCACAGAAACAACACCCACTCACAGCAGCACCCACAGCAACAACGCCCACTCACAACCACCATCCAAGGAGTGCAGCAACACGGGCACAACACCGCAACAGCAGCAACACCCACATCAACAACACCGAAACAACAGCAACAACGCCCACTCACGACCACCATCAGGGGACTGCAGCAACGCAGGTACAACACCGCAACAGCAGCAACGATGCCCACAGCAACAGCACCCACAGCAGCAACAACGCCCACTCACAATAACCCACAGGGGATCACAACACCCACAGAAACAACACCCATCCACAGAAACACCCACAGCAACAGCACCCACCCACTCACACCCACCCACAGGGGAGTGCAGCAACGCAGGCACAACACCACAACAGCAACAACACCCACAGCAACAGTGCTCAATCACTTTCGCGCACAGGGGAGTGCAACACCCACAGAAGCAACCACACCCACAGAAACAACACCCACCCACAGTAACAACGCCCACTCACACCCACCCACAGGGGAGTGCAGCAACGCGGGGGCACACGATGGCAAGGTTTGCGTCGAGTGCGGTGCGACGGCGACGCCCCAGTGGCGCGAGGGACCAGCGGGTGCGACACACACACACACACACGCACACACACACACGCGCACACACACACACACGCACGCACACGCACGCACACGCAACCACACGCAACCACACACGCACACGCACGTGCACACACGCACGCACACTCACACACACACGCACACACGCACACGCACACACACACGCACACACACGCACAC
>VFSX01000563.1:35000-47500 GCA_016618255.1 Chlamydomonas sp. UWO 241 | reverse complement strand
GCTGTGGCGGCGGGCGCGGGGAGGCTGCTGCCTCCAGTGTGCGTGTACGCATGCGACTATGCATGCGTGCGTGCGAGCTTTTGTGGTGTTGGGGGGTGCGGTGGTGGGCGCAGGGCTGCTGCTGCTGCCTCCAGTGCTAGGCGAAAGGGTGTGGTATGCGTGCATGCAACCAGTCGCATGTTTGCGTGCGTGTGAGCTTTTTGGTGTTGGGGGGCGCGGTGGTGGGTGCTATTCGTCGCTGGCCTCCAGTGGTGGGGGAAAGGGAGTGTGTGTGTGTGTGATGTGTGTGACCATGCATGCGTGCGTGCGAGCTTCCATCCAACAGACAATCCTCCACCTGCACGGCCTCTGGAGCATTGCCTGTACTTGTACCTTTACTGTACGATGAGTCCACACTCCAGGTCTGGGTCGCACGCTTACTTCGCTCCTTGCACCAACCTGCATGCGCGCAGGAGCCTGCCGTCCACCCGCAGCACCGCAGCGACGTGAGCAGACCAGCAGGAGCAGCAGCAGCATGCGGCGGCAGTGGCTGGGCCCTGAACCCTAGACCCCTGGCCCTGAACCCTGGGCCCTGAACGCAGGAGCCCGCCGGCTACCCGCACCGCGGCGAAACGAGCGGGCGAGCAGGAGCAGCAACGGCAGCATGCGGCGGCGGCGGCGGCAGCCTGGCTGCCACGCCCCGCACTCATAACACTGCACCAATATGTTACCCACGCAGGAGCCTGCCGCCCACCCGCAGCGCCGCGGCGAAACGAGCGGGCAAGCAGGAGCAGCACGGCAGCATGCGGCTGCGGCGGCAGTGACTGGGCCCTGAACCCTGCACCCCTGGGCCCTGAACCCTGGGCCCTGAACGCAGGAGCCCGCCGGCTACCCACACCGCGGCGAAACAAGCGGGCGAGCAGGAGCAGCAACAGCAGCATGCGGCGGCGGCGGCGGCAGCCTGGCTGCCACGCCCCCCACTCATAACACTGCACCAATATGTTACCCACGCAGGAGCCCGCCGCCCACCCGCAGCGCCGCGGCAAAACGAGCGGGCAAGCAGGAGCAGCATGCGGCTGCGGCGGCAGTGGCTGGGCCCTGAACCCTGCACCCCTGGGCCCTGAACCCTGGGCCCTGAATGCAGGAGCCGCCAGCCACCCGCACCGCGACGAAGCGAGCGGGCCAGCAGGAGCAGCAGCAGCAGCAGCCGACATCTTGAGCCCTACTTACAGCTTCAAACAAATTGTACTATCCATCAGCATCACTTATTGCATGCCGCCCTCCTCGATCGCGCGCCCCGCAGGGTCCCACCGACCACCCGCAGCACCGCGGCGAAATGAGCGAGCCAGCAGCAGCAGCAGCAGCATGCGGCGGCAGTGGCTGGGCCTCGAGCCCTACCAATAGCTGTACTTTCCATCAGCATCACTAATTGCATGCCGCCCTCCTCTATCGCGCGCCCCGCAGGGTCCCAACGACTGCCCGCAGCACCGCGGCGAAACGAGCGGGTCAGCGGGAGCAGCAGCATGCAGCGGCGGTGGCAGGCTGGCCGCTGAATGCGTGCGCGCCGGCAGCGCCGACGAGACATCGTCTGGGAGTGCCGAGGTGTGGATGGGAGTGTTTTTTGGTTTCGGCAGTTGGGGCCTGATTTGGGAGTCATGGCGCCGGAGTTTCAGTCAAATGGCAGTTGGGGCCTGATTTGGGAGTCGAACGGCAGTCGAGGCCTGATTTGGGAGTCATGGCGCAGGAGTTTCAGTCAAATGGCAGTTGGGGCCCGATTTGGGAGTCAAATGGCAGTCGGGGCCTGATTTGGGAGCCACGGTGCCGGATTTTCAGTCAAATTGCTCCAAGCCCACGACCGACCAATTGGTCAGTTGCCCCTAGCCCCCTGCTCATTGTCCCAATTTGTCTGGGGCGTTGAGGGGCTAGATGGGTGGCAGCAGTTCCGCCAGCCACCCCGTCTTATATGAGTCTGACTAGGGGCCATTGGGCGTTCCTACCACTGGGAGGAGGGTGGATCTCGGGGCCCACTGCCCTGTTAAGGTCCATCCTAAGTGAGCCCTCCACGAGTAGCCAGCCACGCGTCTGTAGTGCTCCCGAGGCCGCTACGCGCCGAGCGATGTCAAATACGCTGCACGTAGGCGCGTCACACACGACTGTACAATCCATCGTCACCGTCATCAGCAGCATCACCTGGCGCTGACTGTTTTTGGTGCACGCACGCGCGTGGGCTGCATGCAGGCACGCTCTGGGACGCGCACACTCGCATGCACGCACGGGTCTAATACGTCCTCAAAGGCGTCTTGACAGACTGTACAATCGACCACACACGCACACACGCATGCACACACACACTCACACGCGCACACACGCACACGCACGCACACACGGGTCTAATACGTCCTCAAAGGCGTCTTTCGGACTGTAAAATCGACCACACTCACACGCACACACACACATATGCACACACACACGCACACGCACGCAGGACTGTTTTGCGCCCAGCCCCAACGACGCGCCGCATGGCGACCCTTCGGCCACCCCGCGTTCCGCTGCCGCCGCCACTGCGGCTGCTGCGCGCTCTGCTGGTAGCGACCCCGTGGCCGCCGCGCGCCCCGCTGGCGCCGCCACCGACGCCGCCGCGCGCCCCGCTAGCACCACCACCGACGCCGCCGCGCGCTCCGCTGGCGCCGCCACCGACGCCGCCGACAATGCCGCCGCCGCTGCCGCCACCGCCGTCGCTACTGCCGTCGCTGCCGCCGCAGCCGCTGCCGCTGCCGCCGCTGCCGCCAGGAAGTCGCACGACGGCGGCAAGGCACACGGCAGCGGCGGCAAGGCACACAGCAGCGGCGGCAAGGCGCACGGCAGCGGCGGCGGCAATCCGCGCAGCGGCGGCGGCGGCAAGCCTCGCAGCGGCGGCGGCGGCAGCGGCCGCGCTGGCAACACGGGCGCTGCCGCCGCCGGCAGGCGCGCGCCCCTCGGCGGCGCGGCGCCCCACGCGGGCGCGGCGCGCGCCGCGCGCGCGCCCGCCGCTACCGCCGCTGCTGCCGCCTCGTGCTGCGCCGCGCTTCGGAGCGTCGCGCTGCGCGCCGTGCGCTACGCACCCGACGTGGGGGAGTTTGGCGACGTGTATGCGCGGTTCGAGGCGTCGGTCGGACGGATGCCGGAGGCGGCGCTGGCGCAGGTGTGTTTGCGTGAGATGGGTAGAGTGGGCCAGATAGAGACAGATAGAGAGAGTGTCAGATAGAGAGAGAGACAGATAGAGTGAGAGGGATAGTGAGAGACACATGTGACACAAGTGTGTTGGAGTGAGACGGGTAGAGAGAGAGTGCCAGATAGAGAGAGTGCCAGATAGAGAGAGAGAGACAGATAGAGAGAGACAGAAAGAGTGAGACGGATAGAGAGAATGTGTCAGAGAGAGAGACAGATAGACTGAGACAGATAGAGAGTGTGTCAGAGAGAGAGAGACAGATAGAGAGAGTGTGTCAGGGAGAGCGACAGAGAGGGAGAGAGTGTGTGTGTGTGTGTTGGAAAGCAATGGAGAGAGGGAGGAATATTGAGAGGGGGAGAGAGGCACAGCATGTGTGCATACATTTGTTTGAGAGATGGAGAGTGTTTGTGTATCAGAGAGAGAGGGAGAGTGAGAGAGAGTGTGTGTGTGCTGCAAAGCAATGGAGAGAGAGAGGGGGGGGGGCACTGTGTGTCAAAAGAGCGTGGGAGAGAATCATATAGGAGCGTGTGTGCATTCGTGCGTGCGTGTGGGCGCATACACGCGCGGCCCGACACCCTGAGCACCCCCCCCCCCCCCCGTGCGTGCGCCCCACACTCACATCTCCGCTCCCTCGCGCTGCTCGCCTCGCTTCCCTGCCACCTGCCCTCTGCCCTCTCCTGCCCACAATGCACAGCTCGCCGCCATGCATCCTGATATGCAGCTCACACTCTCGCACGATTGACCCCCCCCCAGCACACGACAGCCACACACACATGCAAGCACACATACACACACACACACACACGTCCCTCAGCCCCACGCAGCTCGCCGCCGTCACGCGCGCCATCGACGCCGCCGCCAACGACGCCGCCGCCACAGAGGCAGCGCTCCACGCACACACACACACACACACATGCACACATGAACACACGCAGCCACACACACACACACAAACACACACACACCCTGACACCCACGCAGCTCGCCGCCGTCACGCGCGCCGTCGCCGCCGCCGCAAACGACGCGTCTGCCACAAAGGCAGCGCTCCACACACACACACACACACACACGCAGCTCGCTGCAGTCACGCGCGGTGTCGACGACGCCGCAAACGACGCGTCAGCCACAGAGGCCGCGCTCCACGCGGCCATGCAGCTGCAGGTGTGTCGTGGTTGTCGCAGGCTGTTTTTTGAGGTTGTAGGGGGTTGTGAAGAAGGTTGTTTGGGGGGGTGCACAGGGGGACAATGCAGCGCTCCACGCGGCGATGCAGCTGCGTGTGTGTGGCTTGGTTGTAGCAGGCTGTATTTTGAGGTTGTTGGGGGTCGTAACGAGGGTTGTTGGGATGTGTGCACAGGGAGGCAATGCAGCGCTCCACGCGGCGGTGCAGCTGCAGGTGTGTGTGGCGTGGTTGTTGGAGGGGTGGTTGGATGTTGGACCACGCCATGCGTCCCACCCTCCCTCTCCCTCCCTCTCTCTTTCTCACTCTCACGCATGCACAACCAACCAACCAAGCGTTACATGAGGCCGTCCGCATGCACCGGCTATGCCTGCACTACTTACAGCAATGCACTCCGGCAATCTCACGCACACACACACACACACACACAGGTGTCGCAGCAGCGCACCCTCTCTCTCTCTCCCTCTCTCTTTCTCTCATGCATGCACACACACACACACACACGCACAGGTGGCGCGGCAGCGCGCGGCAGACACCGCGCGCGAACGAGCCACAAGCACGGCAGAGTGCCTCAAGGCCGTCCTCGCGACGCTCGTCGCGCAGTACGGCGGCGCAGGCGGCGGGGCTGGGTCGTGCAGGGCGGGCGCCCTGTCGCCGGGCACCCACCAGGACCACCACCACGAGGCGCGTGTGCACGGACACTCACACGTCTCTTTCTCTCTCTCTCTGCCTCTCTCTCCCTTTCTCTCTCCCGATCTCTCCTGTTCTCTCTCCCGTTTTCTCTCCCCCTTCTCTCTTCCTCTCTCTCCCTTGCTCTCTCTCGCATGCGCGCTTCCTCTTTCTCACTTTCCTCTCTCCCTCCCTCTGTCTCTCCCCTTCCCCCTCACAAACCTGTATACCCGTCGCTGTTTCGCCATGCCGCGAAATTGCGTGCTGCACGCAAAATCACCCAACACTGCCCCAATGCACCCAAGCACCCACAACCTGCTCAGAACCCGAATGCCCTAAACCCTCAACCCTAAAACCCATCTCCCCGAAACCCATCTCCCCTAAACCCTCCCCAAAACCCATCTCCCCTGAACCCATCTCTCTTACACGCTGCCGGTAGGTGCGTCACACACGACTGTAAAATCCATCATCATCATCTCCACCGTAAGCATACTGTAACACCCACCACCACCAAACCTTCGCCCCCGCAGGATGAGCAGTTTGATGCGAAGCTGCGCAACTACCAGCACCAGCACCAACACCAGCTCAGCAGCCTGTCGCACGACGGCGGCTCCGGCGGTTGCGCGCGCCGAGGCGGCGCGCTGCTGCTCGAGGGTGGTAACATGATGGTGCGGAGCGAGCCTGGCAGCGTGGGCGACACCATCAGCGCGCGCCAGCAGCAGCACGAGCACGCCCACCAGGACGGCAGCCACGCGCACGACAGCCACGCGCTGCTGCTGAGCGGCAACGTGCTGCGGCGGGCGAACGGTTGCGACACCATCAGTGCACGCCATCAGCAGCACGAGCACGCCCACCAGAACGGCAGCCACGCGCACGACGGCGACGCGCTGCTGCTGAGCGGCAACACGCTGCGGCGGGGCAGCGGTTGCGACGCCGCCAGCGCGCACCACCACCCGCGCGGCAGCGAGTCGCACGGCGGCGGCGGCATGCTGCTGCACGAGGGCGACGTCATGATGATGATGCGGCGGGGGAGCGAGCCCGGCAGCGGCGACGACGGCAGCGGCAGCCTCAGCGCGGTGCACCACCACCATGGCATTCACGGCGACGGCCGCCAGTTCGACGCCTGTGGCGGTGCGATCGACGCGCTGCTGGGCGGCGGCATGCTGCAGCGCGGAGGCGAGCCGGCCGGCTGCAGCGGCGGCAGCGGCAGCGCAACGCACCACCACGCGCAATCGCGCAGCGCCGGCGCGTTCGCGCCGGCGCACCACGACAGCCTCGGTCACCACGGCGCGTTCCACGACCATGGCCACTACGGCGCCTCTGGCGCCGGCGGCGCCGGCGCCGGTGCCGGCGCCATCAGCATCGACCGCGCTGCGTCGATGGGCTCGCTCGTGCGCACCGGCTCGTCAGCCCACCCGCACGCGGCGCACCCGACCGCCCTCTGCGCTCCGCCCCACGCGCTCTCGGCGCCCATGCCCAGCGGCGTCGGCGGCGCAGGCGCAGGCGCGAGCGCCATGTTCCCGCCCGGGGACCACCACTTCCGAGCTCACCACGGCCACGGTGGCCAGCACCGAGGCGGCAGCAGCGGGCCGGTGCCGCCTCCGTCGCTGCTCGGGCCCTGCCCCGAGGGCGGACACAGGCACGCGTGGGGTGCGGATCCGCCGCACCTGCCTGGGATAGGGATCGGCGGCGTCGGCATGATGGCGTGCGGGCACAGGGCGCCCGACATGGGGATGATCGGGGTCGGGATCGTCGGGGCGCTGGGCGGGTCGGCGCACGGGCACGGGCTGGCGCCTGGCGCCGGCGTGCACAGCCACAGCCACGGCATTAACAGTAGCAGCCACGCCATGAACAGCCACAGCCACGCCCATGGCATGCACAGCCACGGCGCGCACGGCCACAGCCACGCCCTGGTCGGTGCCGCGCCCGCGCGCGCGCCGTCGCCCGCCATCCCCGCGCTGCTCGCCATGCTTGCGGGCGACGACAGCTGCATGGACGTGCTCGACGGCTTCTCGCTGGTCGGGGATGAGGAGGCTGCCGGCCTGATGTGCATGGACGACCTGGACCTGGCGGTGGGCGTGGGGAGCGGAGAGTGAAGCGTGACGCACGGTGGCTTTGCTGCTGGCTGCTGCACACAATCCTCCATGCACACGATCAGCGGCACAGGCGTAAGGAGTCTGGCCTGATGTGCATGGACGACCTGGACCTGGCGGTGGGCGTGAGGAGCGGCGCGTGAGACGCCACCATTGCTGCTGACTGCTGTCTGGCTGGCTGGCTGTGGCTTGGCTGCTTTCTGTTTCACACACTCCTCCATGCGCACTATCAGCAGCACAGACGTCGGGAGCCTGGCCTATGTGCATGGACGAACTAGACCTGGCGGTGGACGTGGGGAGCGGCGCGTGAGCTGGCTGCTGGCTGGCTGGCTGAGGCTGGCTGGCTGGCTGACTGTGGCTGGCTGTTGGCTGCTGCACACACTCCTCCATACACACTATCACCAACACAGACGTCGGGAGCCCGCGCTGACGCATGGACGACCTGAACCTAGCGGTGGGCGCGGGGAGCGGCGCGTGAGTCTTCTGCCCGCTGCGCATGTATGGCTACGCTGGGAACCGACTTGGGCCTGCTCTGATGACCATGGATGCACGTCTGAAGGGGCATCGCAATGGGGAGGCACGCTGCGAGAGGGCCCCAAGAGAGGGAGAGCGGGCACGCCACGCGGGTCTCGGGCACCCGAGACGACCGGCGGGCAAGCTGCGAAAAGGCCCCGAGAGAGGGAGAGCTGCAGCAGCCGCAGCGGCTGCGGCAGCAGCAGCGGCAGCAGCAGCAATTGGCATAGCTGCGGCAGTGTGGCGCCCCCCTGCACTCCGTGCACACTCGCTCGCGACACACGTGGCGCTGCTGCTGCTGCACGTGCTCTCTTTCGCGCAGCGTGCATTGTATTCAGCGTGCGCGCGGTCACGTGTGTTTTGGTATAGCATGTGTTTTGGTATAGCATGCAAACATTGTTACTGCATCAACACATTGGTACGCATCCATACACTAATAAATACTTAATTACGTAGGCCCTTTTCGGGCACATACCCGCACTTGTCGGGCACTAATTGCTGTCCGCCCACGCCTCATGGTGCTTTTCTCCCGTCAGAGGCTCGACGTGTCTGTTTTCTCAACTCTTTGGCCCTTCGGCCCTCGCTCTCTGCATGCACACACCAAGCAGCCTAGCAAGGCACACAGGCTTGTGCGCGGCTGTGTGCGCGTCACCAGCCGCACAAACAGAACGTACCATATTGTCCAGTATACTACTACACAAGGCGCCTGGTCGGCGCACCCTGTTTTTTGCTCCACCGGGTGCTGACGCGCTGTTGAGGCGTAGGCGCTGCGGAAAAAAACAATAGTCAGACGGCGCGAGCTGTCGTGCGTTTTGCGCGCGGTTGGTTAACCCTTTCCCATCTCCTTTTCTATTGGCGGTGTCATGTTGGGAGCACTTCGGAAGCTGGCGGGCTGCGCCCGTGTTGAAACGTTAGCATAGAGCTTGCCGCCGCGAGGTGGACGCCGCATAGACGACGAGGTTGTAAAACACCCCTGCATGGATGTCGGCTCTGCAGCGCCTGCTAGTCTGAGGTGCCACAGTCGTCAGTTTCACCTCCATCCTGTTTGTCAACGCCGTGGACGGCACCAGCTCGGCCATTGCTATGGTGCACAGTGTCCTCCAGTCCACATCGGGCAAGTGGGCCAATGGCCTCCCAGCTGACTCCCTTGACCTAGTGGTGGATGCCCTTTTCCTGGACGCCTTTGTGCGCTGGGCGGCCCCGGCTGGACTGCATCTTCTGCATGGCGGCACGGCCGTCGCGGCTGTCCGCTGTGGCTTTAAAGACAATTCAAGCCAAGCCAAGCAAACAAAAGTACACTAGCACAGCGCACTGAACTTCAAACTCATCACACCATTCTTTACATGCATGCCACTGTTGCTCCTCCTGCTACCTATTTTGGCGGCAATTGGCCGCTGCGATCTGTGCAGCCTCTGCCCGCGTGCCGCCCACTCACGCATCCATTGCCTTTCTTGCACCAACCCCCTGACATGCAAGCCGCGCGCAGCTGGGATTTATTGTTCTCTACCTGCCTCTACCGCTGTCTGCACAAGCACAAGCAGTCTCGATCTCGCCCCCCCTCCCCATCACACACCCCCGAGCACGCGCCGCCGCTCCAGGAAAGGGCGCAGATAGTGCGTGCGTGCGCTGCAGATGCAACCACAGACCTCGCACCCAGCCGAGTACTCCACACGTGTGCTCGTCTATCCCATTGAGGCACAGCCACACACGCGGCGCCGCTCCAGAAACGGGAGCAACCGCTCGTGTGCGCGCACTGCGAGTGCACACTGCAGACCCAGGCCCGCGGTTTCCGCACGGCTCATCCGCGCACGCGCACGCGAGAGCACGACGAAACCGCTCGCGCGTGCGTCAGTGCGCGCACTGCAGACCCAGCCGTTGTGTGTGGGCTTCTATGTGGCTGATCCGCGCAACGCGCACGTAAGAGCAGGACGCAACCGCTCGCATGCAGGCGTGTGTGTGTGTGCGAGGCCGCACGCCCAGCGCCACGGCGTGCGTGGGCCCCTCGCACTGAACCCAGCCGCCCTTCGGGAGCGCGCACGCCACACTACTGGTAGGCTGCCGCGCTGCGTGGCCCCCTAGACATGAAGGCCCCGGGGTCCTCCGGGCGCGTAAATCAGCGCCAGTGCGTGGCCTCTCGCACTGAACCTAGCCGCCCCTCTTGAGCGCATGCGTCACACGCGCGCGTCGCGTCGCTCAGTATGAGCGCACACGCCCCGCAGGGGTGCATGCGCCCCACGGAGCATGAGCGCATACGCCACGCGCGCGTTTGATCCCCCGTTCTTCTTGTTCTCGGTGCTCGCTCTCGTCACCTCGCCGACCCCCAGTTCTCCTTGCCCTGGGTGCCCGGCTTGGCCTCTCGCACTGAACCCAGCCACACGCGCGTCGAGTCGCCCCCCATGAGCGCACACGCCCCGCAGGGGTGCATACGCCCCACGGAGCATGAGCGCCTGCGCGACGCGCGCGTTTCGATCCCCCGTTCTTCTTGTTCTTGGTGCTTGGTCCCGTCACCTCGCCGACCCCCAGTTCTTCTTGCCCTGGGTGCCCGGCTTGGCCTGCAGGGCGAAGGGGCAAGGTTGATGGGAGGTTGATGGGAGGTTGACGGCGCAGTCAGGGACGAGGTTGATGGGAGGTTGATGACGCAGGCAGGAGGTTGATGGGAGTGGGACATGAGGTGATGGGCCGTGGGAGGTTGATGCGAGGTTGATGGCTTGGCCTGCGGGGCGCAGGCGGGAGGTTCATGGCCGCGGTTCTAAGGCTTTTAAGGTTTCTGGGTTGGAGTTCACTTGCCTGCGATGCAGGCAGGAGGTTTTATTGGAGTAAGCGTCACCCCACCAGTGATTTCCTTTTCGGCTCTCAAGAGCCATTTGGCTGTTTTCTGGCTCTACTTTGACCCTGAGCACAGCTCGACCCCTGCAGCTGATTGTTAGTCTGACGAGCCCGCCAGACAGAGCTCGTCAACAGCTTTCAAAGGACCTCTGTGTGGGGGCAAACGGTCAACAGGAGGTCGACTGTCAACGCGGTCAAAGAAAAAACCTGGCTGCGTAAAAAGCATTCGAAAATCCTGAAAAGGACACCACTGCACCCCACACAACTGCAGCTGGAACATCATCAGGCACTGAGAGCTGTGGGTTGTGAGCTGCGGGCTGCGGAGCCGGGGCTTCAGCTTCGTGGGTAAGGGTTGGCTTGCCTGCGAGGTGGAGAGAAAGCTCGCCGGCCACTTACGCGTTCCACCCTGCGTCATCTATGTGGGACCACCACCACCAACAAGGGACCTCAAAAAAAGGCTTTCCAAAGGCATCCAACGGATGGTGCCTGTGATACACTCGCCTGCGACGTCAACAGGAAGCTCGCAGGCCGCTCGCGCGTGCAACCCTGCGTCGTCTGCGTGGTCCCGCCACCACCACCCACCGCCACCAAGAGGCAGACGTAACTAGGGCTTAAACTTGGGCTGACGGTCGAGTGCTTATGGAGAGGTCACCTGAAACCGCAGGCCATTTTCACTCGCCTGCGCGGTAGACAGGAAGCTCGCCCTGCGAGGTCTGCTCGCCCTTGGTCTGCTTGGTCTGCGTGGTCCACCACTTTCACCACCAAGGGGCCTAGAAATACGGGTTTGTAAACTAAACAGGATCCAAGGTCTGGTGCTGGGGGATCCAGGGTTTGGCGCCTAGGATTATGCTTGCCTGCGACGTCGACAGGAAACTCACCGGCCGCTTGCGCGTGCCGCCCTGCGTCATCTACGTGGGAGCACCACCACCAAGGAATCTAGATAAACAGGTTTCTACACAAGAACAAACGGTTTGGTTGAGGTTGGGTGCCTAGGATTTCACTCGTCTGCGATGTCAACAGGAAGCTCGCCGGGCGCTACCGCGAGCCGCCCTGCGTCGTCTGCGTGGTCCCGCCATCACCGCCACCAAGAGGCACGTAACTAGGGCATAACCTAGGGCTGACGTTTGAGTGTCTATGGAGGGGCCGCCTGAAATCGCAGGCGATTTCACTCGCCTGCGAGGTAGACATGAAGCTCGCTGGCCGCTTGCGCGTGCCGCCCTGCGTAGTCTGCGTCGTCCCGCCCGTCGCAACCCTGCCCTGCGTCACACCCGGCGTCGCGCCGCCAGCAGCAGAGCCGCCGGCGGCACTCCCGCCAGCGCCCACACTGAAGCCAGCGTCGCCGTCGCCGTCCGAGTTGACTTCGATCGGGTCGGCGGCCTGTGCGTGTGTGTGTGCTTCTCTCTCTCTCTCTCTCTCTCTCTGTGTGTGCGTGTATTGCGGTTGCCGCCCGCGCTCCCGCCCACGCTGAAGCCAGCGTCGCCGTCGCCGTCCGAGTTGACTTCGATCGGGTCGGCGGCCTGTGCGTGTGTGTGTGCCTCTCTCTCTCTCTCTTTCTCTCTCTCTCTCTCTCTCTGTGTGTGTGTGCGTGTGTGAATTGCGGTTGCCGCCCGCGCTGCCGCCCACGCTGAAGCCAGGGTCGCCGTCGCCGTCGGAGTCGACTTGGATCGGTTCGGCGGCCTGGGAGGGAGGAGTGTGTGCGTGTGTGTGTGTGTGTCTGTGAGTGTGTGTGTTTGGTTGACACGCACGACGCCGTCGCACGCACGCACACACACAAGCACACACACGCATACACACACACACAAGTCCCCCCTCGTGACACACACACACAAAATACGCCATTAAAGGCGTCCAACAAGACTGTAAAATCGACCACACACACACACACACACCTGCGCCACGTGCGCGCATCCTGAAGTAGGCATGCCCGCCGCCGCGCCGCGCCGCCGCCCCTGCCGCCACCGCTCAACGCCCCCCCCCCCACACCCACGCACGCACCTGCGCCACACGCGCGCGCCCGGACGCGGGCGTGCCCGCC
>VFSX01000563.1:27500-30000 GCA_016618255.1 Chlamydomonas sp. UWO 241 | reverse complement strand
TATTCTGACATCCGTTCGACACGAGAGTTGGTGCGCTGGATTCCTCTCGTCAAGAGGAGTCCAAATCCACCCCCACACCCAATAGATAGTGCGGTGGTGTGGGGGTGTGAGAGGGTCTACACGATTGGTGTGGACCACTGTCTGGTTCACACACCCTCGGGGTTAGAATGTTATGCAGACCTCCGATTGGAATGGGGTAGGAAGCAATGGATTTGTCTCGCGACAGGGATGCCAAATCCATTGTCATTCATGTGGTTCAATAGTTGGGAGGGTGTGGAAAGGGCCTCGGTGTGTGGCTGTCTTCTGGGATCAGTTTCAGGAGTAGGACTGGGCTCTGTAGCCTCCCAAATAGTGCGATGGAATGGGGACAACGTCACGAAGCTGCCCACCAAGTTTCAGCTCCAGCAGATAAGGTCTGGGTTTACGGGGGGGGGGGGGGGGGGTCCAGGCCCGTTGTGAAAATAAGTCAACATGAGGTCTGAGAAAAACTATTCTGCCCCCCCCCCCTGATTCATGATTCATTTATGTATTCATTTATGTGCTCACGTGAGTACATCCTCACCTACCACACCTCCGCCGTCGTCGTCATTGTCGTCCAGAGGGACGGCGTCTTGCCTGCTTGCTCCGCTCGGCTGTGTGTGTGTGTGTGTGTGCGTGTGTTGGTGTGCGTGTGTTGGTGTGCGTGTGGGTGGGAGATAGCGCCAGCGTCTTGCCTGCTTGCTTCACTCGGCTTTGTGTGTGTGTATGTGTGTGTGTGTGTGTTTCTGTGCGTGTCTGCATGCGCATATATGTGTGCATGTGTGTGTAAGTGTGTGTGTAAGTGTGTGTGAGAGAGCATCAGCATCGTGCCTGCTTGTTCCGCTCGGCTGCACGCGCGTGTGTGTGTGTGTGTGTGTTTGTGTGTGTGTGGTGTGTGTGTGTGTGTGTACCAGCACCACCCCCGCCAGGAATGCGCCGAGGGTGTTGCTCAGTCTCATCGCATGGGTCGCGGCAGACGCACCTGCATGCGTGTGTATGTATGTGTGTGTGTGTGTGTGTGCATGTGTGTGCATGTGCTTGTGTGTGCGTGTGTGTGTGCGTCCATGTGTGTGTGTGAGAATGTGTGTGTATGTGTGTGCGTGCATGCGTGTGTGTGAGAGTGTGTATGTGTGTTTGCGTGTGTGCGTGCGTGCGTGCGTGCATGTTTGTGTGTGTGTGTGTGCATGTGTGTGTGTGTGTGTGCGTGCATGTTTGTGTGCGTGCGTGTGAGTGTGTGTGAGTGTGTATGCGTGTGTGTGTGTGTGCGTGTGTGTGTGTGTGTGCGCGCGTGGGCCACAGCTGCTGGCTTGCAGCAAACGCCTCAAACAGGTTGGGCTGGCGCAGCGAGGACCCAGCAGGGGTGCCCCGACCCACCCACACACTCATAGACACATGTGCACTCCCCCCTCTCTCTCTCTATCTCTCGTCCTGTCTCTTTCTCTCTCTCTCTCTTTCTCACACACACACCTGCTGGCTTGCAGCAAACGCCTCAAACAGGGTGGGCTAAAACGCGCGTGCACTGTCGCGCCCCCTCCTGCTTGTTTCTTCCCCTCTTTCTCTACCTCCTCCTCCCTTTCTGGCCCCACCCTCTCCCCATCTTTCTCACACACACACACAGCCACACCTGCTGGCTTGCAGCAAATGCCTCAAACAGGTTGGGCTCGCGCAGCGAGGGGCCAGCAGGGGTGCCCCCCCCACCACACACACAAACACTCTAATAGACACATGTGCACTCTCCCCCCTCCCTCTCTCTATCTTTTGTCTCACTCTCTATCTCTTTGTTTTTCTCTCTCTCACACATACCTGCTGGCTTGCAGCAAACGCCTCAAACAAGTTGGGCTGGCGCAGTGCCGAGCCAGCAGGGGTGCCCCCCCCACACACAAACACACTAAAAGACACATATGCACTCTCCCCCCTCCCTCTCTCTCTCTCTCGTCTCTCTTTCTCTCTCTCTCTCTCTCTCTCTCTCTCTTGTCCTGTCTGTCTCTCTCACACACACCTGCTGGCTTGCAGCAAACGCCTCAAACAAGTTGGGCTGGCGCAGTGCCGAGCCAGCAGGGGTGCCCCCCCCACACACAAACACACTAAAAGACACATATGCACTCTCCCCCCTCCCTCTCTCTCTCTCTCGTCTCTCTTTCTCTCTCTCTCTCTCTCTCTCTCTCTCTTGTCCTGTCTGTCTCTCTCACACACACCTGCTGGCTTGCAGCAAACGCCTCAAACAAGTTGGGCTGGCGCAGTGCCGAGCCAGCAGGGGTGCCCTCCCCCACCCCATACACGCTCATAGACACATGTGCACACTCCGCCCTCCCTCTCTCTTTCTCTCTCTATCTCTCATCCTGTCTCTCTCTCACACACCTGCTGGCTTGCAGCAAACGCCTCACAACAGGTTAGGCTCACACGCACTCTCCCCCCCAATCCTGCTTGTTTTTCTTTCTTTCTCTCTCTCTCTTTCTATCCCCCCAACCTCTCCCCCTCTCCT
>VFSX01000563.1:0-20000 GCA_016618255.1 Chlamydomonas sp. UWO 241 | reverse complement strand
ATAAAACGAACAAATGTCTGTTGTTTTGCCCGTAAATGCCTTGCAAATGCGAAATAATGCCCATCACAGGCCGTGCAAACAACGCGCCTTGTCGTCCTTCTCCACGAAGTCGTGCAGCGCCGCGGCAAGGTCGTCCTCGTGCAGGAAGCGCAGCGAGTCGTGCAGGTTGGCGGCGACCAGGTCCTCGATGCGCTGTGGAGGTGTGGACGGTGTGAGAGGTGTGGAAGTGTGAATGCGCGTGATTGCACAAACAAATGTGTGTTAGTGTAGAAGAATAGCGAATGGAGTGCAGGCTGGCGGCGACGAGGTCCTGCGTGCGTGTGGAGGGTGTGGGTGGTGTGGGTAGTGTGAAATTTTTTTAAGTGTAAAAAAAAATATAAAAAAAATGCGCCTCGTGCAGGAAGCGCAGCGGCGACAAGGTCCTCGATGCGCTGCATTTGTGTGGAGGGTGATGTGGTGTGGGAGGTGTGAAGTCTTTTGAGCGCAAAAAAAAAATACGCGTTGAGTGCAGGAAGCGCAGCGAGTCGTGCCGGTTGGCGGCGACGAGGTCCTTGATGCGCTGTGGAGGTGTGGACGGTGTGGAAGTGTGGAAGTGTGAATGCGCGTGACTGCAACAACAAATGTGTGCTAGTGTAGGAGCCCAGCGAAGGGAGTGCAAGCGGCGACCAGGTCCTCGATGCGCTGCGTGTGTGTGGAGGGTGTGGAGGGTGTGGGATGTGTGGGAGTGTGGAATGTGTGAAAGTGTGAATGCGCGTGATTGCAACCACAAATGTGTGCAAGTGTTGGAGCCCAGCAAAGGGAGTGCATGCGGGCGGCGACCAGGTCCTCGATGCGCTGCGTGTGTGTGGAGGGTGTGGAGGGTGTGGGATGTGTGGGAGTGTGGAATGTGTGGAATGTGTGGAGGCAGTAACAGTAACAGTAAGTAACACGGGGTTTCCAGCTAAGCAGGCTACTCTTCTACTAGAGACACCCGCCGATACTCCAGCACACTGAAGTACTAGAGTACCGCCGGCTCCCGGCCGATAGACTACCGCTCCCGCCGGCTAGACTACCCCAAACAGCGGTCTCTGAGAGACATGTCTGGCAAGGAGCATATAGGAGAGGACCTTCCTCAGGGTCACAGTAGTGGGCTTGTGGCCAGTCAAGCCGGCAGAGCCGACTGGCGCTGACTGGAACGGTCCCCGCCTGGCAGTGCATGGCTGTCCAGCTCTCGTTTGCATGGGGCTCAGCCGGCGCCCCATGCCTCATGCATGGCCAGGTCCCACCCTCCAGGGGTGCATGGACGACAGAGTTGTCATGGAGGCTGCCTGAAGACCTTCCAACGCCAGTCACCGGCAGACGAGCGACCCCGAGGATGAGCGCGGTGACGAACGCTGCGATTGGTGGAGCGGATTTACTCTGTGTTGCCTCGGCGGTCGCCACCGCTGAAGCCGTGATGGTAGCCGCCTCCACGGGCAGCCATCTTGACCAATGTCCAGCATGCATTGACGGGCGCCAGCTCCTCCGCTCGTCGATCAACTCGTCGAGATCGGTGCCGCATGGCGTCCTGCATGGGGGGAGGATAAGGGCCGCCTCCCAGCACGGGCCGCGGCAGCGCCGCGGCTACTCGCCAAGCCATGGCAGCGCCGGGCAAGCCGCTCCTGAAGTGTTCCACCGAGGGGCAGTCTAGCAGGAGCCGGGCCAGTCGTATTTTACCCCGCTCGTCAGCGGCACGGAGATCCTCGTCACCAGCAGCGCCGCATTGCTGGGTCCAGGGCTCGGCGACGAGAACGCGCCTCCGTTAATCAAGCCCCATGTGGAGGCACGTGATTGCAATAACAAATGTGTGCTAGTGTAGGAGCTCAGCGAAGGGAGCGCAGGCGGGCGGCGACCAGGTCCTCGATGCCAGTGATTTCCTTTTCGTCTCTACACAGCCATTTGGCTGTATTCCGGCTGTACTTTTACCTTGCACAAAGCTCAACCCATCCACTGGATTGTAAGTCTGACAAGCCCGCCAGACTTTCAAATTACCTATATATGAGGACAAACGGTCAACGGGAGGTCAACGGTCAGCGCGGTCACAGCAAATTCCGGCTGTGGAATAATTAATTAAATCCTGAAAAGGATATCACTGACTCAATGCACTGCGGGTGTGGAGTGACAGGTGTGGAAGTGTGGGTGTGTGGAAGTGTGAATGCGCGTGCAATACAACACACGCATTGCAACAACAAATAAAATGACAAATGTGTGTTAGTGTAGGAGCCCAGCTCATGGAGTGCAGGTTGGATTGGTGCTGCGGGTGTGGAGTGACAGGTGTGGAAGTGTGGAGGTGTGGAAGCAGTGGTTCCTGGGAAGAATTTAAGTAATTCGTTTTTCCCAGCCCGAGCAACTTTGACCGCTCATACCAGGCGCAACACATAGCGGGTGTCCACGCAACGCGTGCCGCTGGGCTGCTGTCGGCGAGCCTAACACACACTGCTGGTCCATCTGCTCCGGGCGCAGCATCTCGGCGCTCTTATCAACAACACACACACACACACACACACACACACACACACACACACACCAGTGTTGCAGAAAGACGGTACGCGGATACTTCCGTACCGTGGGAGGGTCGTTTGGCGGGGCGTGCGCGTACCGTGGGAGTGCGCGGCGGAGCCGCGCCACGCCTTGCGCGTACCGTGGCGCGGCTCCGCCGCGCCACTGTACGCGCACACCTAGGGCGTACCGCATAGAGCATCGGATTCCATCAGCGCGCAAGGTGCGGTGGTGGAGCGGAGGTGGTTGGACACACTTCTGTTGTTGCTTGATGAAGTGTGACCGCCTCCAAGATCCCCCCTGCCTGCAGCAGCAGATCATTCAATTCTCTAGTCTTACACACAATGCATCACTTGTTCTCATACCACCTGCGGGGGGCTGCGCCCCGGCGCCCGCTGCATGCATGCATGCAAACACGCATGTGCCATGCGCGACGGCTCGTCTGGGCGAGCATGAGCCCTCGCCAACGTTTTGTTGACCCCTGCAGGCTGCTTCCATACACTGCAAACCATAGCATTCAAGTCATATAATTCAGAATGCCGCTGTGGCTTGCTGGCTTCCGCTGCGCCCCCAGCCCCGCCGCTTGCGTGCGCGAGCGCCATGGGGGCGGGGTGTGCGTGTGTGTGTGTGTGGGGGGGGGGGGGCGTGTCACGCCGTGCTAAGCCCATGTCAGCTACTTTTCTGCTGTAGGGAGGATTGGGTGCGTTGATCCACGCTTGGCCACGCAAGCGTGCGCGCGCAGAGGGCGGCGCAAGGGCGAGGGTGATATATGTACATGCAGATTTGCACCGAGAATCGACACGGTTTGTGATGTGTTAAGGGCACCTGATGGGAAGAGAGAAAGTGTGACGGTACGAAAAATATAGAAATCAGGAGAGAAATGAGAGGGCAGCAAAGAATTGCGACTCCGTTCCACCAATACTACTACTTCGAACCGCGGGGGTCCGGGGGCGCCGCCCCCGGGAAAAAAGATCTGCGTATTCGCGCGTTACAGCCCGCGTACCAGTGCCGGGCCAGCAGGCCCGGCTGGGGCCTTTGCGCGTCCCACGGCAGCAATCTCGCCAAATATTTTCTGCATCACTGACACACACACACACACACACATAACACACACACACACACAAACAGGCAAACACCTGCTGGTCCAGCTGCTCCGGGCGCAGCATCTCGTCGCTCTCGTCAACACACACACATGCACACACGCACGCACACACACACACACACACACACACACACACCAGCTCGTCCAGCTGCTCCGGGCGCAGCATCTCACCGCTCTCGTCGACACACGCACGCGCAAACACACACACACATACCTGCTGGTCCAGCTGCTCCGGGGGCAGCATCTCGTCGTTCTCATCGACACACACACACACACACACACACACCTGCCGGTCCAGCTGCTCCGTGCGCAGCATCTCGTCGATCTCGTCAACACGCACACGCACGCACGTACACGCGCACACACACACACGCCCTTCCCCCCCCCACACACCTGCTGGTCCAGCTGCTCTGGGCGCAGCATCTCATCGCTGTCGTCAACACACACTCACGCACAGACACACACACACACGCCCCCCCCCACACACACACACCTGCCGGTCCAGCTGCTCCGTGCGCAGCATCTCGTCGATCTCGTCAACACGCACACGCACGCACGTACACGCGCACACACACACACGCCCTTCCCCCCCACACACACCTGCTGGTCCAGCTGCTCCGGGCGCAGCATCCCTTCGCTCTCGTCGACACACACACGCACGCACACACACACACACACACACACACGCACCTGCTGGTCCAGCTGCTCCGGGGGCAACATCTTGTCGTTCTCATCGACACACACACACACACACACCTGCCGGTCCAGCTGCTCCGGGCGCAGCATCTCGTCGCTCTCGTCAACACGCACACGCACGCACGCACACGCACACACACACACACACACACGCACCTGCTGGTCCAGCTGCGCTGGGCGCAGCATCTCATCGCTGTCATCGACACACACACGCACACACACACACGCACACACACACACGCACACACACACACACGCCCCCCCCCCACACCTTCTGGTCCAGCTGCTCCGGGCGCAGCACCTCATCGCTCTCGTCGACACACACATGCACACACACACGCACACACACACACACACACCTGCTGGTCCAGCTGCTCCGGGCGCAGCATCTTGTCGCTCTCGTCGACACGCACACGCCCACACACACACGCACGCACACGCACATTCACACACACACACACACACCTGCTGGTCCAGCTGCTCCGGGCGCAGCATCTCGTCGCTCTCGTCGACGCCGCGGCTGCTGCCATCGGGCCTGGCCCTGGTGTGTGTGTGTGTGTGTGTGTGTGTGTGTGTGTGTGTGACAGTGCGCCGCGGCTGCCGTCGGGCCTGGCCCTGGTGTGTGTGTGTGTATGTGTGTGTGTGTGTGAGTGCGCTATGGCTGCCCTGGGGCCTGGCCCTGTGTGTGTGTGTGTGTGTGTGTGTGTGTGTGTGTGTGTGCACAGCCGTCGTATGCCACACGGTCATGTCCTGCGGGTTTGCAACTGAACCCTACACCCTCAACTCTGAGCCCTAAAACCCACCTAAACCCTGAACCCTAAATATTCAACGACACTAACCCTCAACACCCACTTGCGCACAGGCGCCTTGTGCCACACGAGCAGGTCCTGCGGATTCGCGACGCGGTTCACAAACTTCTGCCCAAAGCGCTGCGCGTTGATGGTCGAGAACCCCGTGTAGTCGACGCGCAGGCGGACGAGCGGGAGCATCGGGGGGCAGCCCTCCATGGGGGGCTGCTCGGTGGCGAGGCGATCAATCAGGCTGACGACCTGCGTTTATAAGGAAGGTGTGTGTGTGTGTGTGTGTGCGTACAGAAGCGTGCATGTGGGAGCTACGGGGGAGCGGCGGCATCGGGAGGCAGCGCTCCATGGGAGGCTGCTCGGTGGCTAGGCGGTCAATCAGGCTGACGACCTGTATTGAGGTGTGTTTGGAGGGCGAGTTGGGTGTGTGCGTGTGTATATGCCCAGGTGTGTGCCTATGGGAGCTACGAGCTAACATGCATGCATGCATGTTAAGTTCATAAGCTCTTCGCCAGGGGCTCCCGCCCTGGCGCCGCTCGATGGCGGACAACCGGGACAACTGCGCTAGGTACTGGGCGGCTGAAAATCTGGAAATTTCCCCTGAGCGGCTCTGACGCACAGCGCTACTGGTGAACTGTTCCTGATGGGGCGAGGCTATGTGGCAGATGGGGCAGCGGTACGATGGAGAGCACGATGCACGATGGCGAGAATTGCGGCGAGCATGCACACCCTCTCACAACGATCGGAACTCAAGCAGATTGCGGCTCCTAATGGTTTACTGTGCCTGGATGGAAGAGAGAGACGGATGGCGAGAAATTGAGAAACATGGGAAGCGAGGCACATGCGGCTGGGCTTTGTGAGGAGGTTGCGGCGCAGGGGTTCCCTGCCCCAAGGCGCAGATTATTAGATGGCGACGCGATCGATGCACCAGCCGTGCGGCATGGGGTGAGGCGAGGCCCCACCAGCGGGCGGGCACCATAATGGAGATGGCGGCTAAGAACGGGGAATGCGGCTACCGGGGATGAGGCTACGGGTTATGCATGCCAGGGGACGGCGGACAAGGCTAATGCGTCACGGCGCATGGGTAAAGAACGGGGAATGAGGCTACGGGAGCTGGCGGGCGCGGCGCGCGCATGGCGCGCGCGGCGCATGGGGGTTGCATGGCGGCGCTCTGCGCGTGCATGCATGGAGGAGATTGCTGGCGGGCATGGAGGAGCTTGCTTGAGGGCAAACAGGAGATTGCTCGCGGGCGTGGAGGAGATTGCAGGCGGGCATGGAAGCGGATGGCGAGAAATTGAGAAACATGGGAAGCGAGGCACATGCGGCTAGGCTTTGTGAGGAGGTTGTGGCGCAGGGGTCCCTGCCCCAAGGCGCAGATTATAGATGGCGCAGCAATCAATACACTAGCCCTGCGGCATGGGGCGAGGCGAGGCCCCACCAGCGGGCGGGCACCATAATGGAGATGGCGGTTAAGAACGGGGAATGAGGCTACAGGGAGAGGATACGGGTTACAGATGCCAAAGGGGACGGCGGAACAAGGATCAGCCATAGGTGTCACTGGGAATGGCTAAAGAACGGGAATGAGGCGGGTGGTACGGGTGCTGGCGCGCATGGAGCGCGGCGCGGCGCATGGAGATCGCATGGCGGCGCCCATGCATGGACGAGATTGCTGGCGGGCATTCAGGAGATTGCTGGCGGGCATGGAGGAGATTGCTGGCGGGCATACAGGAGATTGCTGGCGGGCGTGGAGGAGATTGCTGGCGGGCATGGAGGAGATTGCTGGAGCCAATGGCGGCGGCGGGACTAGTAGTAGAACACAGGCGCACACCAACAATGCGTTGCTGTCACTACCTGGGTGGTATAGGGTGGATCTGGGGGCCCAGTGTCCTGTCTAGGTCCAGTGCGTGCGCGCGTGTGGGGGTTTACCCTCACCCCTACCAGGTAGCCAGCCAGTTTCCCACTGAAACTGAGTTTAAGGTGTCGGGCGCTAGCGCCGACACCGGTCTTATACATCATTACTGGTGTCACACAGACTGTAATATCCATCATCATCATCACGGGGGAGGGAGGGGAGCTGCGGGGAGGGAGGGGAGCGGGGGAGGTGAGGTTCTTCTTGGGGTGCTGCACGGTCGCGAGGCGATCAATCAGGCTGACGATCTGTGTTTGGGTGTGTTTGGTTGGGTACTGTGTGGGTGTTGTGTGGGTGGGTGGGTGCGTGTACCCACAGACGCACCAGCAGAATGAGGGGGGGGGAAGGCTCCTGGAAGCGGGGGGGGAAAAGGGGATGCAGCCATCCTGGGGGGGGGGGGGGGGGGGCAGACCTGTATGGGTGTGTTTGGGTGGAGTTGGGTGTTGGGTGATTGGTGTGTGGGGTGGGTGGGTGGTGTGGGTACCCCACAGGCGGACAGCATACGGGGGGGGGGAGGGGGGGGGCAGCCTCCTGAGTGGTGATGTGTGTGTGTGTTGTGGGCGGGGGCGCCCTCCTGGGGGGGGGGGGGGGGGGGCTGCTCGCTGGCGAGGCGATCAATCAGGCTGGCCACCTGCGTGATCAAAGAGGGCGTGTTGGGAGGGTGTGTTGGGGGGGTGCGTGTGTGTGTGTGTGGGGGGCTCTTCCACCCACCCAACCACACCTCCACACCTTTTCCTCCAGGAAGGTGGACACGCTGTCTGGCTCCTCCACCTTGACCTCAGCTGCCTCCACCACAATTTTCCCCACTCAAAAGTGTGGCACAACTCAGTGTGCACCAGGGGCCACCCCAGACGCCCCCCCGCGGCTCTAATCGTGTGTGGTGGTCGTGTGGCCGTTGTTTAGCGCGTCGTGGGGCGGTGTAGTCCCCCCAGTCAAGCGAGCGACCCAGCTGTCAATGCCATCGACCCCCATGCACCCCATGCGGGCTGCCCGGTGGCGCTCAAACGACGCCATATACCCTCGGGATGATGTTCCTAGGCTCCGAGGACCCAGAATGGCGTCCGCAGGGTTCTTGCTTCCACCTTCATACTTCTCATCCACTCTTCGCTAACGTACGAACTGCCGCAGGAAGCCTCTCCCGGCCCGCCGGGAGCTGCAGGGCGGGTCCACCAATATATTGGGTCCTGTGTTGAGTGGCCTGGGGCCGGTCCCTGGCCCGTAGCTCGATTCGGCCTGTTTCCAACTCGATTCCCATGTTCAGCGTGTGCCCCACGTCGCTAAAAACCGCTGACGCCATCCTGACGACGGCCATTAATGGGACCTCTCCATAAAAAACCATCCGGGAAAGGGCTCGCCTGCCCCACTGGTGGTAAAAAACTCCTCCACCGCTCGCGGCCCCCCCGCCCCGCTAGCCCTTTCTAGGATGTTTTTTAATGGAGAGGTCCCATTAATGACCGTCGTCAGGATGGCGTCAGCGATTTTGAGCGACGTGGGGCACACGCTGAACATGGGAATCAAGTTGGTTTTGCCCCACTTTTGTGTGAAGACAAATTGCGGTGTGCCTCCCACCCTTCGTTCACACTCTCCCACACATCTCCACACTTTCCCACACTTCCACACCTTTTCCTCCAGGAATGTCGACACGCTGTCTGGCTCCTCCACCTTCACCTCGGCTGCCTCCTTGAGCACCACGCTCTCAAACGCAAACGGGCGCACGCTGCGCAGCTGGTAGCTGATGATGCGGTAGCTGTTGTTCAGCACCTGCATGTTTAGGATGAGGTCCAGGATAAGGTTTCAAGTTTCTGAACCCCCGAGGGTTAACGCAAACGAAAGCACGCTGGTGGCTGGCATCGTTGGGCAGGTCACCAAATTCACATTTCGTTCCCTGTTGACAAATTATAATGCGGGTGTGGATCCAAAAGAAATTCCTTTGCCACACGAAGTACTATTAAATAAAAGCATGATGGCTGATCTTTACCCGTGGTAGCTGATGATGTTGTAGCTGCTGCTGAGTACCCGAGGGTGAAGGGTGAAAGGCATTTTTTCCGTTAGTCAACCCGCAACCCGCAAGCCTGCAACAGCCAGTGCTTCCCCTGCGAGCCGTATACCGCTCCAAGCCGGATTTCCCATTTCCCAGAAAACCACCTCACACTTGGTGGGAGAGGGCGTGGAGCGGTGCGTTGGAAAGCTCTTGCCGAGAGCAGCCCAACGGCATGCGTTGCATGAATACCCGCTGTGTATTGTGCCTTGTATGAGCGGTCAAAGTTGCTGTAGCCGGGAAAAAACGAATTGCTAAAATCCTTCCTAGGGACCACTGTGCAACAGCAGGTTGAGATTGGCTCCTTCGGGCTGGCGCCGTGGGTTCAAATTAAGCGGATTTTGACCCGAGTTGATCGACGAGCGGAGGAGCTGGCGCCCGTCAATGCATGCTGGACATTGGTCAAGATGGCTGCCCGTGGAGGCGGGCTACCATCACGGCTTCAGCGGTGGCGACCGCCGAGGCAACACAGAGTAAATCCGCTCCACCAATCGCAGCGTTCGTCACCGCGCTCATCCTCGGGGTCGCTCGTCTGCCGGGGACTGGCGTTGGAAGGTCTTCAGGCAGCCTCCATGACAACTCTGTCGTCCATGCACCCCTGGAGGGTGGGACCTGGCCATGCATGAGGCATGGGGCCCCGGCTGAGCCCCATGCAAACGAGAGCTGGACAGCCATGCACTGCCAGGCGGGGTCCGTTCCAGTCAGCGCCAGTCGGCTTTGTCGGCTTGACTGGCCACAAGGCCACTACTGTGACCCTGAGGAAGGTCCTCTCCTGTATGCTCCTTGCCAGACAGGTCTCTCAGAGACCGCTGTTTGGGGTAGTCTAGCCGGCGGGAGCGGTAGTCTATCGGCCGGGAGCCGGCGGTACTCTAGTACTTCAGTGTGCTGGAGTATCGGCGGGTGTCTCTAGTAGAAGAGTAGCCTGCTTAGCTGGAAACCCCGTGTTACTGTTACTGTTACTGTTGACCCAAAAGTGTGAAAATTGTCATTTTCACACGTGCTTGTGGTGTGGATGGATGACATGACCACTTGTTTATACAGTGTCCCAACGTCTACACTTTTCCGTGTTTTACAAATTGCCTCAGGCAGGTTGAGAATGGGGAGTGGGCCGTGAGGCCCGGGTTGAACCATCATTTCCCAAGATCCTTGACGTAACCACGGATGAAGGGTTTCTTAATAGTGCTTGCGAGTGTGTTAAGTTCATAAGCTCTTCGCCAGGGGCTCCCGCCCTGGCGCCGCTCGATGGCGGGCAACCGGGACAACTGCGCTTGGTACTGGGCGGCTGTAAATCTGGAAATTTACTCTGAGCGGCTGTGACGCACAGCGCTACTGATGAACTGGTCCTGATGGGGCGAGGCTATGTGGCAGATGGGGCAGCGGTACGATGGAGAGCACGATGCACGATGGCGAGAATTGCGGCGAGCATGCACCCCCTCTCACAACGATCGGAACTCAAGCAGATTGCGGCTCCTAATGGTTTACTGTGCCTGGATGGAAGAGAGAGACGGATGGCGAGAAATTGAGAAACATGGGAAGCGAGGCACATGCGGCTAGGCTTTGTGAGGAGGTTGCGGCGCAGGGGTTCCCTGCCCCAAGGCGCAGATTATTAGATGGCGACGCGATCGATGCACCAGCCGTGCGGCATGGGGCGAGGCGAGGCCCCACCAGCGGGCGGGCACCATAATGGAGATGGCGGCTAAGAACAGGGAATGCGGCTACCGGGGATGAGGCTACGGGTTATGCATGCCAGGGGACGGCGGACAAGGCTAATGCGTCACGGCGCATGGGTAAAGAACGGGGAATGAGGCTACGGGAGCTGGCGGGCGCGGCGCGCGCATGGCGCGCGGCGCATGGGGGTTGCATGGCGGCGCTCTGCGCGTGCATGCATGGAGGAGATTGCTGGCGGGCATGGAGGAGATTGCTCGCGGGCGTGGAGGAGATTGCAGGCGGCAGCATGGAAGCGGATGGCGAGAAATTGAGAAACATGGGAAGCGAGGCACATGCGGCTAGGCTTTGTGAGGAGGTTGTGGCGCAGGGGTTCCCTGCCCCAAGGCGCAGATTATAGATGGCGCAGCAATCAATACACTAGCCGTGCGGCATGGGGCGAGGCGAGGCCCCACCAGCGGGCGGGCACCATAATGGAGATGGCGGTTAAGAACGGGGAATGAGGCTACAGGGAGAGGATACGGGTTACAGATGCCAAAGGGGACGGCGGAACAAGGATCAGCCATAGGTGTCACGGGAATGGCTAAAGAACGGGAATGAGGCGGGTGGTACGGGTGCTGGCGCGCATGGAGCGCGGCGCGGCGCATGGAGATCGCATGGCGGCGCCCATGCATGGACGAGATTGCTGGCGGGCATACAGGAGATTGCTGGCGGGCATGGAGGAGATTGCTGGCGGGCATACAGGAGATTGCTGGCGGGCGTGGAGGAGATTGCTGGCGGGCATGGAGGAGATTGCTGGAGCCAATGGCGGCGGCGGGACTAGTAGTAGAACACAGGCGCACACCAACAATGCGTTGCTGTCACTACCTGGGTGGTATAGGGTGGATCTGGGGGCCCAGTGTCCTGTCTAGGTCCAGTGCGTGCGCGCGTGTGGGGGTTTACCCTCACCCCTACCAGGTAGCCAGCCAGTTTCCCACTGAAACTGAGTTTAAGGTGTCGGGCGCTAGCGCCGACACCGGTCTTATACATCATTACTGGTGTCACACAGACTGTAAGATCCATCATCAATAGATTGTTTAGAATCCAAAACGAGTTTCATATTGAAAGGGTTGTACCCGGAACACAGCAAAAAAATAGGGCTGCGGCGCTGCAAAGCTGGCTGCTCATGATGCGGGCATCTGGGCATATCAAATAAGGCCAGATTGGACTTCTTAAACCATCAAACACTGTACGCTTGCATCCAGCTCACCTCGAGCAGAAAGCCTACGTTCCCAACGCCCGAGGCGGCCTTCATCCACGCGGATCAGACAGCGCCTCGGGCGATACGAGACTGCCTGAGGCGCACCACCGACCATTTGAGGCGCCGCCTCAGGCGTCAACCCCGAACGCCTCAGGGAAACAACTACCATCACTTGCGCGCCTCAAGAGATGGGATTGTGGTAGGGAAGATGTGCTTGCGCGTGGCCTCGCCCTCGCTGAGCGGCGTCGCGCCACCGCCGCTGCTGCCGACTATCTCTTATTTCCGAATTCCTACCAGTAGCCACCACAGCCGCGTGTATCAGGGTCGCCTGTGTCTGCTAGATAGGTTCTGGGGTATATAAGGGCCACCACACAGACCTGCCTCAGGGATTGAGTGCGCAAGCACAAGTCTAATACGCCATTAAAGGCGTCCAACAAGACTGTAAAATCGACCAGACCACCTCTCAAACGAGCCGCACCCGTTCGACCAGATGGGTTTGACGGTCTAGGAGGGTGAGGCAGAGGCGCCCCGACACCCCAACTCGTGCAACACACAGAGAATTGGCACGTGCAATAACCAGCACTTGCCTCGAGCAGGAAGATGTGCTTGCGCTTGGCCTCGCCCTCACTGAGCGACGTCGCGACAGAGGAGCCCGGCTGCAGCACCTTGGACACCTTGTTTTGTACAGCATTGTCCGGGTTGCGGAGGTCCTGCCAGGTGTGTGTGTGTGTGTGTGTATGTGTGTGTGTGTGTGTGTGTCAGAGGTCAGAGGAGCCCGGCTGCAGCACCTTGGACACCATGTTTTGTACAGCGTTGTCCGGGTTGCGGAGGTCTTGCCAGGTGTGCCTGAGTGCAAGGTATGGATATGTTGTGTGGTCGCACCCTCCCGTCCCCGGTCATGGGCCGCACCAAGACCGCACCCACCTCACCCGACGCGTGCAACGCCCGGGCTGCCCGCTCGACCGCGCCCTCGAGGCAGCTGAGCTCCTCATCCACCGTCAGTGCCCCCCGAGCTCGGTGCCCCCCGAGCTCGGTGCCCCCCGGGCTTGGTGCCCCCCGAGCTCGGTGCCCCCCGAGCGAGTGTGTGTGTGTGTGTGTGTGTGTCAGAGGTCAGAGGAGCCCGGCTGCAGCACCTTGGACACCATGTTTTGTACAGCATTGTCCGGGTTGCGGAGGTCCTGCCAGGTGTGTGTGTGTGTGTGTGTGTGTGCGTGTGTGTGTGTGTGTGTGTGTGTTAGAGGTCAGAGGAGCCTGGCTGCAGCACCTTGGAAACCATGTTGCTTTGATTGCATTGTCCGGGTTGCAGAGGTCCTTTTGTGC
Source organism: Chlamydomonas sp. UWO 241 (assembly GCA_016618255.1). Taxonomy (NCBI): domain Eukaryota; kingdom Viridiplantae; phylum Chlorophyta; class Chlorophyceae; order Chlamydomonadales; family Chlamydomonadaceae; genus Chlamydomonas; species Chlamydomonas priscui. The sequence continues at coordinate 6,713 of VFSX01000563.1, read as the reverse complement.
GAGTGTGCGTGTGTTTGATTTGGGGCACGCACACACACATACACACACAAATGCAAGCACGCACACTATCTCCACCCCCCACCCCCACACGCACAACTGCACAACTAACACACACACGCACACACACACACACGTGCGCACCCAACACGCGCACGCACACGCACGCGCACGCGCCCACGCCCACGCCCGTGCCCGCGCCCGCGCCCATGACACGCACGCAAACACACACGCACACACACGCGCTCACGAGCGCACATTCACACACACAGTATAAGCCTGCAGAGGCCGTGCAGAGGCTTCCAACACAAAGTGACATTGATCGCACCTCCCACTCGTGCTCGTGCCCCCCCCCCCCACCACACACACGCATACACACACACGCACACACACGCACACACACGCACACACACACGCACACACCTCTGTGTTTGGCCTGCACTCGTGCTCGTGGCCCCAGACGACGAGGTCCATGAACGCCGGCAGGTGGCTCTCCTATGTGTGTGTGTATGTGTTTGTGTGTGCGTGTGCGTGTGCGTGTGCGTGTGTGCTCGTGGCCCCAGGCAACGAGGTTGATGAACGACGGCAGGTGGCTCTCCTGTGTGTGTGTGTGTGTGTGCGTAGCGACGAGTGGTCACCCGCCATTGACAGACGCCATTATGCAGACATCTGGAACGATCTCGCCGTTATCTTTGAAGCAATCTGGAATGGAATGGAATGGAATGTTCGCATGTGTGTGTGTATGTGTGTGTGTGTGTGCTCGTGGCCTGCAGGTGGCTCTCCTGTGTGAGCGTGTGTGCGTGTATGTGTGCGTGTGTGTGTGTGTGCTCGTGGCCGGCAGGTGGCTCTCCTTTGTGTGTGCATGTGTGTGTGTGTGTGTGCTCGTGGTCTGCAGGTGGCTCTCCTGTGTGTGTGCGTGTGCGTGTGCTTGTGCGTGTATGTGTGTGTGTGTGTGTGTGTGTGTGCTCGTGGCCGGCAGCTGGCTCTCCGGAGTGTGCATGTTTATGTGGCGAGATACAGGGCAGATCGATCCAAGAGAGCAAAGAGGGACGGGGCTGTTCTTGGCGGCGACGCGTTCGACCTAGTAGGGCGTAGGATTTAGGGCTGAAGGCCTCCAGAGACGGTTCTAAGGATCAGCCTGTGGTCCCATTAAAACCGACCCATCCGCACGCTGTTCTTGGCATTCACACCCCGGTTGACGTGATGGGACGAGGGCTCATAATTTAGGGCTCCGGGTCTCTAGAAAAGGGAAGGGGGGGGGGGGGTAACGCACAAACGCCCCGCGTCACGCACACCCACCCGCACGGCAATGTTGGCGCTGACGCCCCGGGTCGACGCGATGCGCCTGGGGTTCAGAATTTAGGTCTGCGGGTCTCTAAAGGTTGTCTTTAGAGGGCGCCCAGGCTAAATCTGTGGTCCTTCCAACACCCCTCACGCAGCACACCCACCTGCACACTGCTCGTGGTGTTGACGCCCCGGGTATACGCCCCGGGTATACGCGGTTCTGGTGCAGCTAAAAAGAATGTGCGAAGAACAAGGCAATCAGGGGGGGGGGGGGGGGCAACGCACAAACGCCCCGCGCCCCGCACACGCACGGCGTTCTTGGCGTTGACGCCGCGGTCGCGGTTCTGGTGCAGCTAAAAAAAATGTGCGACGAACAAGGCAACCGGGGGGGGGGGACCAACGCACAAACGCCCCGCGTCACGCACACCACTGGTGTTATTAAGGAAACCAAGAATGTCCTGTTTGCCCCCGCAACACGGGAGTGAACATGCCGAATCGCCCCGCAGGAGGCGATTTTTTTCGGAAAAGTGTGAAATCGTCGAGTTCACACATTTCGGAGCGAAATTCCCGCGATTCGCCTCCGCAATTTCCTCCCAAATTTCCCCGCAGCGCGGTCTGCGGGGGCTGCGGGGGCGCTTACGACACCACTGACGCACACGCACCCGCACGGCGTTCTTGGCGTTGACGCCGCGGTCGACGCGGTTCTGGTGCAGCACCTGCGGGGAGGCACACACACATGGAACGAGTCGTGGGTGGTGAGGAACGGCACGGCCCTACCACCTTCACAACGCCTGAGGCGGCGCCTCAGGCGTCCCATTCTATGGCGCGGATCAGGCGGCGCCTCAGGCGCTCCGACTGCCTCAGGCGCATCTGAGGCGCACCCATGATCGCCTCAGGCGTCGCCTCGGGCGTTATCCAAACCGCCTCAGGCGCCACCCCGACCGCCTCAGGCGCCCACCACCGCCTGAGGCGCACCCCGGACTGTCTCAGGCGTTATGACCGCATTCCATGGCGCGGATCAGACGTTGGGATTTTGGTAGGGCGGGAGGGTCTGCTGAGGAATAGAGACGAGCCCGTGGGAGCTACCGACGACATCATCGTGGCCCACTCTCTCTCTCTCGGCCCTGCTCGCGGCCTGTTCGCGGCCCACTATCTCTCTCTGTTGGCCCTCACCGCACACACACATACGGAACGAGTGCTGGTGAGGAGCACGGGTGGTTCGGGTGGGCCGGGCTGGTTGCGCGCATGAACAGAGCAGAAGCTGTGCCATTCACACGGGTGCTCACACGCGCGCGCACGCGCACACACACACGCACACGCACACACACACACACACACGCGCACGCGCACGCGCACGCACACGCACACGAACACGCACACGCACACGCACACGCACACGCACACGCACACGCACACGCACACGCACACGCACACGCACACGCTATACATGCACACACAAGCACACGCACACATGTGCACGAACGCACGGACACTCTTTCCTGGGTACTGATACGCCACCAAAAGCATCCGGCGAACTGTACAATCGACCACACACTCACACACACACACACACACACAAACACACAACGCATCATCGCGTTGACCCAGTCATCGGGTTGTGAGAAATTGCACAGGAGGGTGGGCTGGTCGCGCGCAGAAGCAGAGCAGCAGCTATACACACGCACGCGCACACACGCCCAAGCCCACGCCCACGCCCAAACACATGCAAACACACACACACACAGAGAGAGAGAGAGAGAAATACGTTACAGTTCCCACCGCTCGGGCAACCTAGATAACGGCTCTTTCCCTCTTTCCCTCTTTCTCTCTCCCCCTTTCTCTCTCCCTCTCTCTCCCTCTCTCTCTCTGTCTCACCCTCCTCCCCCCACACACACGCCCAGGCAGCGACAACCTTAGCGCTGTTGACATCGTGTCGAGCTGCCTGCTCTACTACATACTGACACACAAACACACACACACGCACACAAACACACGAGAGAGAGAGAGAGAGAGAGAGAGAGAGAGAAATACGTTACAGCTCCCACCGCTCGGGCAACCTAGATAACGGCTCTTGCCAGTGCTTAAGCACCCCCCGGCAATCGTTTCATGAGTCGAGGACCCTTGGATCTTAAGTTCGTTCAGTAGCGGGTGACCAACCATATGCGCTAGTACGAGAGGATATCCGTGGGCTTGGGTTGGTTTGCGGGATCCAAAAAACTGTCATCAGAAACTGTCAATTGTGGTTTGGCTGCGTGTGGTTACGGTTGTGAGGCTGATCCGGCCTCAGCTACCCCGCGGCAGATGCTGTCCCACAGGTGTGGGAACCTAGCTAGGGTGGTCCACTTGGGAGGGAGCCTCCTGGCCTCCAGGATGGCGGCGAGCTCAGGAGGGGGGATCGCAGGGTCCTCGGCGTGTGCCTTGACGGCCTTCTCGTAAAGCGTCTTGACGACACTCATGAACTGGGCAGACGTGAACATCTCGTGGGCGTTGAGACGGTACGAGGTGATGGCACCCACCCTGTCAGGCATCTGGGCGTCCGGGCGTCGGAACATAAAGAGAGCGGCAGTAGGTGGGAAGATTGAGGTGTGGGGAGGGGGTGATAGGTGGGTGGGGGGAAGGGGGAGAGGGGGGGAGGGAGGGAGGTGGCGGGCAAGGGATCCGATAAACGACATCCGATGTTTGTTGATGGCGTTGATGATGGGCGCTGTGGGTGGGTCCTTGGCGTGCATCTCAGAGGTGGAGGTGCGAGGGGAGGATGGGGAGAGATTGTGGGGGATTCGCTTTATGCTGCGGAGGAAGCGGTTGTGAGTCACTTCCAGGCGGTGTGTGTGGGCGACGTTGAGTGTCCAGCCTTGGCAGCTGTACAAGAGGGCGGATGTGACAAAGGCGTTGTAGAGTTGGATCTTGGTGGAGGGCTGGATGTCGTTACTTTTCCAGAGTCTGGGTGTGAGACGGTTGAAGGCGTAACAGGCAGGGATATCCGGCGGGAGATCTCTCCATCGAGGGTGCCAAGGGACAGGGTGGGGGTTAACAGGATGCTGCCAAGGTATTTGAATTTGTCCGTGGGGTGGACTAGGTGGAGGATGTCAGAGGAAGTGGAAGGGATTGAGATTGGTGCTGGGGCGTCGGTGTGGGCAGACGGGTGGCCGAAGGTTTGGTGCACAGTCTTGTCGTAGTTGATCTCGAGGGCGAGGTCAGAGCAGATCTGATCGAGGAGGGCGAGCATGTCTCTGAGGATGTCGATGTCGAGAGCCATCAGAGCTATGTCGTCCGCGTAGAGAAGGAGGGGGAGGATTGTAGTCGCGTAGTCTGTAGTACGGGAATCAGGGGTTTGAAGAGTGCCGTCGACCATGTAGCCGATTTGGATGCCGGCATCGGGGAGTTGGGCAATCAGGGATTGGACGGCAGTATCGATGTAGCTGTTGAAGAGGAGGGGGGAGAGGGGGCAGCCTTGCTTGACGCCGGTGTCGAGGTTGAATGGAGCGGAGTACGCGTCGCCCACTCGGACTCTGGCGGTGGCATCAGTGTAGAGGCTCTTGATGCGGGCGAGGAGGTCTGGGTGCACGCCGCGGTGGAGCAGGGTTGCCAATAGTGCCTTGTGGTTGACCCGGTCGAAAGCCTTGTAGAGGTCGACGTAGGCCACGTGAAGGGGGGCTTGGGCACGGTGGGACTCTTCTTGTATGCGGCGTAGGGTGAAGATGGGGGCAGTGGTGCCTCGGTCAGGCCGGAAACCAAATTGGTAGGTGGAGAGGGAGGGTTCCAGCTGTCGCCGTAGGCGGTTGAGAAGGATGTGGGTGTAGGTCTTGCCGGGGACAGGTAGGAGGGAGATGCCCCGGTAGGCCTTGGCGAGTGTGGTGGGCCCCGAGGATGCGCCCTTGTAGAGGGGGCAGATGATGGCTTGTCTCCAAGCGTAGGGGGTGATTGGGGTGTTCCAGCACTTGCGTATGATGCGGTGGAGAGCAGAGGCGACGACGGGCCCGTCGCACTTGATGAGTGGGGCGGTGACGTCGTTGGATCCGGGGGAGGTGTTTCTGAGGACTATGATCGCAGCCGCCACCTCGTCCAGCGTGGGCTCGGGTGGTGGGGGGTGAGGGCGTGGGTCGGCGGCGGCGGCGGGAGGGAGGGTAGGGGCAGGGGGGGCGGTGGGCGTGTGGGCCAGGTGGGTGTTGAGGGTGGCCTCATCAACTGTGGAGGGGAGGGTATGGAGTTGTTTGAAGTGGAGCCCAAACGCGTCGGCAACAGGCTGGGCTCCGAAGCGGAGGCCGGCATCTGTGCGGAGGGCTGGGGCGGCGGCGAGGGGGCGGTCACCAATGAGCTTCTGCAGTATCTGGTGGGAAATTTGAGGTTTGTGTGCGTCGAGGGCGCGTTGGACGCGTGCGGCGGTCGCGTTCCAGTGGGCGTCGGTGTCGTCACGCAAGGAGGCCGACAGTTCTGTCTCACAGGGCTTGATCTCTGCCTGCGGGGCGTCCCTGGCACGGGCCGCCTGCAGTGCTTGGGCTCGCTTGAGTGACGCGTCGGAGGGGTCGAAGGAGACGGGGATCTCACGTGGGCGGGGGCCGAGGATTTTCTTGGCCGCCTCATGGAGGGCGGCGGTGAAGCGGTTTGTCAGCTGGTCAAGGTGGGTGGAGGGGAGCGGGGAGCAGGGGGAAAGGGAGGGCGAAAGGGAGGGGGAGGGGAGGGTGCGAGGGCGGTCGCGGCTGCCGCAGCGTACCTCTGCCGCGTGTCGGGGTCGCGGAGAAGGTCGGTGAAGTAGCGCCGGGGGGGTGGGGTGCGTGTGTGTTGGGAGTGTGCGTGGCTCCACGCTTAAGAGAAGCGGAAGCGGATGACGGCGATGACGAGGGAGTGGTCAGATTTTGTAAGCGAGGGGATTGGGCGGGTGATGGGGCACTGTGCGCGCACACTTTGTATAGAGGACAGGTGGGAGCGGCGGACTAGGATGTAGTCCAGTATGCTGCATGTCTTGTGGTTGTTGCTGTACCAGGTGTACGCATGCACGGGGGGGGGGGTTGGGGAAGAAAGAGTGGGTGATGGCAAGGTTGTGGGCGGCACACAGATCGAGGAGCATGTGGCCATTGTCGTTGATTTTGGGGCGGTGGCGGTATGATGCGAGGCGGGGGTTTGGGGGGAAGGGGCAGAGGGTGCTGTGGGGAGTGGGGCAGGCGTGTCGGCCTACCGATGGGTGGGTGGTAGGGGAGGCGCCGGTGGTGGTGGCGTTGAAATCGCCCATCACAAGGAGGTAGTGGTGTGAGGGTACGTCAGAGAGGATGCCGTGGAGTTGCTCGTAGAACGCGTCTTTGGCGAGTTTGTCGTTGGAGACGGTGGGGGCGTACGCAATGATCGCGGTGATCGGGACGGTGCCGTTGGGGTGGAACCTTAGGACCAGCACGCGATCGTCGAGCGCAGCCGAGCCGGCGGTGGGGGCGCGGAGGAGT